>CM075855.1:51118957-51659111 GCA_037975125.1 Latrodectus hesperus
CGTGGTGCCGTCGGTGATAAATTTGTTTTTATGGACGACAACGCAACATGTCATCGAACACTCACTGTTCAGGATTCTCTAGACAGCGAGAGTATTCAACGCCTCGTTTGGCCATCACGTTCTCCATATCTAAACCCCATTGAAAATGTGTGGGATGCTTTGGGGAGGCAAGTTGCTGGTCGAAACTATCCTCCGACAAACAAGAACACCCTCATCCGTGCACTCCCAAAGGAATGGGATAAATTGCCTAAACAGCTGGTGGATAATGTTGTGCAAAGTATGATACGACGATATCCCTAGCATGACTGACTTTCTGACCAGATGGGACTGTTTCAGCAAGACCCTATCTGCTGGAAATGTCATACGCAAGAGGAAACGGCAGAGCATATCATTTACGAATGTGAGGCTCTTGCCCTCCCTAGATTAACTTCTTTAGGCATCATCCATACTAGAGAGTTACACCTAGACTCCATTAAAGGTTTATCGGACTTTATTAATAAAGTGGGTGACCCGAGCAACTGGAACTAGGAAACATTGGGTTTGGAGTTAATGGTACAAAATGCTGATAAAAGCAGAGGTGCCCAATGACATACAAACCCAATTCTAAGAAGAAGAAGATGATGATGATGATACGACGTGTGGAATGTTGCATCACTCTCCATGGTGGATATATCCCGTACTGATACCTTTCTTCAAGGTGCCTGCTGACTTTTAGATGCATTGTTCCATTTTTCCGTATGCAGCATCAAATGAACATTTTTTTTTTCTTTCAGATGTCTCACAGCTTTTGTACTTTTCAGAACAATAAATATTCTTTATTCTAATGTCTGAACAGTGTGGCAACTATATTTTATCCTACTAAGCCTCATGTCTCGCTTAATGTTAAGCTACATTGCAATTTGTTATCCGTCCTTAGCAATTGTCCAGCAGTGTATATGTGTATGTGTTATAAAATGTTGTTACTATAAAATTAAGAATAAGTCAGAAAAATTATTTGCTTAAATTGGATTTTCTGCGTAATGAACTACTTTGTAGCGGAAAGACTTTTATATCAAAATTAAATGAAGATATAGCTGTTAAATAATTATAAATATTTATCATAACTGAAAATTTTATGCTTTGTTTTAAATTAATTTATTAATATGATTTTTGCAAGTTTACTTTCTTTTGATGAACAGAAGTATTTTTTTACTTCTTATGCAAAACAGAATACCAATAAAAAAAGCCAATAAAGAATCACTTACAGTTTTTTTCACTTTATCACTCATCAGATATCTTTGCTTCAAAAATTAATTTCATTGTTAATTTGATATTAAATGAAAGCGAGATTTTACAATAAGGAAATAATATAAAATATTAATCTATTTCTCTCTTCAGTAAGATCAAGATAGAAATGGGAAAATTCTGACAATATAACTGAATTATATGAAGTATATCCACTATGGTTTTAAAACCTTTATGTAATTTTATTATTACAGAAAAGCTGATATCTGATAAATAAATGTATAGGTTTGTTTTATTTTTATACACATATTGGCTAATGAGCTAAAGATCAATGTTTTATTTAACCATCTTTTACATGGACAACAATTCTCATCCTTCTGGGCTTCATGTTTGTATGTTTCGAAGGTGCATTTTTGTCCAGAGAATACCATGTGTTGACAATATAGATTTTTTAATTTAGGTGGATGAGGACAGTGCTATCGGATGCATCTTTTCACCACATACCTTACATTTCTTATGGGGATAACATCCGGTCTCTGGTGTTAATGGATGATGTTGAAAGGCAGATTGATGTTCAGCAAACCAATTTTTAACAGTGTAAGCATTATGCAGAGTCGTATTATGATCCATGAAGTAATCAGAGTAATCAGTAATAATTAATGAAGTAATCAGAGTAAAAATGTCATCACAATTCAGAGTAAAAATCAGAATCAGAGTAAAATCATCAGAAATTAGAGTAAAAATGCAATATTGCAGGGTGCACTTGATCTGCCAACACATCTTGGCATCTTATAGCTGTTTTTTTACCCTCGAAAAACAACAAGGCATAATTTCCATCACAGCTGAACATACCACATATCATATTATTCCCACAAGACCCTTGCATAGTGCGAACAAAACTGGATGGATTTTATGACTTTGCAGGTTTCTTACCAAATTCGCAGTCCTCCATTGTTGCAAAATAAGATGTAGAGTGATTCATCGAACGATATTAAAAGTCTTATATTCGTAGATATCCATTGATTCTTTTCCTACAATACTGCAAATTATTTATTTTTCTCATAGATACTCGACTATGCATTTCTATCCTCTACAAATCTTTGTGGTTCGACCTTAAATCTGTGGACGACGGATTGGATTGATGATTTTTGACTTGTGAAAGACAATAGAATCCCGGTTCTGCTATACAATTAATCGGAGACAATTGTACGACACGTTACAGACAATCACGTCTTAGAAAACTGTGTTCGAATTACAGTTACTTCTTCTAGAAAAGGACTATGATCAGTCTATTGTTAATTCTGAACTTCTGAAGAGGTGGAAGATTCCTCCTTGCCATCACAGGATCGCGGACAAAGAGCCTGGCTCTTTATACACCTTCAATTGTGACAGAGCCTCGTATACCATTATTTCCAGATTACCAACTGGCCACATAAGGGGTCTCTCATATCTCAAGGGCAAGAAAATCTTTGAGATCTGCTTTAAATGTAAAACTGAGCAAGCTTCTGCTCAACACATCTTGGATTGTTTAGGACTCTCTAGAGAGGATATTTACTCATTCCCCTTTTGGTCCTTGATTTCAACAGTGTTAATGATCTGATGGACCTTGTCTGACTTCGTCAGACATTTGGAGTATAAACCGCAACACAATAATTGAAAAGGACTGCTTTTTCTCTTTAATTTTTGAAAACTTTTGACATGGTTGCTTTTGTGAACTCAGATAGATTTGTAGTTTCCAAAAGCGAGGCCCCTGAAAAACGAACATCCATGTTAAATCTTTTGAAATGGCAAAAGATTTGTCTCTCTTTCCCATTTTACTTCAATAATCGTAGAATTCACGCTCATATCTTACTAACGTAACTGATGTGTAACTCATAAGATAAAATAATTTTGCATAATTCATACCCAGCAAGTATTAAAAAATATCTTAAAGGTTTCTAATTCATTAGCCACTATGCATATTTACTGCAGTACCAAAAATTATATGCATTCATGAAAAATGAGACAGAGAGATGCGAAACTTGGCATATTGATGTAATTTTAAAATGAATGAAAGTAATTAAAATTTTAGCACTTATTACCGCTGATGAGTTGAACAATGTGGTATTGAACTGAGTATTTCAGGAATAGTTTAAAAAAATTCCCTACTTGAATTCACAAGTAACTAGTACTAAACAGGAAACTTTTTTGATACATGATATTTTAAAGAAAGATATTGTATGATTTTATTCTTGTACCAATGAACAGTTTTTTGATTTAAAAAATATTTCGTTGATGACAGTTTTTTTAAAGAGCGGGTTCGTGTACAGATGTCTTAACGAGCATATTAATTGAAACAGTAAGTTAGATTAACAATCATGGCAAAATTAGATTAGAGAAAACACAGATAGTCATCAGGGATTTTCCCAGTTTTGAAGATATAAGATCAATCAATCAGAAGAGCAGATACATTTATTACTAACAATGTTGTTATTGTCAGATCGATGTTCTGTGTAAATTGATATGGATCCTATAATATCAAGATATAAATCTAAAAACAATTTGGAGAACTAGCTTTGAAGTCCAATAAGGCATTTTCATTAACCAATACTATCTATAGGCATTCATTTGTTGTAACTGCTAATTGTCAATTATCAACTCGATATGGTTGTGTATAGAAAGACGATCTCGAAAAATAACTTTGAACGATTAGTTTAAATGACTTATAAGCTTATAAGGATGTAATCTATAAGAACTTATAATATAAGAAATAATTTTTATCACGTAGGAATACATTATACTTGAATTAAATGTTGTTGTATAATGTTTTGCTTAAATGATGTTAAATTGATACACAGAATGTTTTAGATATCTGAAGCATTCGCTTCATTTTTAAAGATATCCCCAGCTTTCAATTTGTCAGGATGGTGGTCTGCTTAACACTCTATGGTCATTTTATGCTTAAAAGAAATAGAAAGACAGTTTAATTTGGATTTTAAAATATTCCAAACAACTAATCCCGAGGAGGAGTAGAACTACAAATTGTTGAACCGAAGACAAGCGTTCTAATACTTCGGTTTCCAACTCGGCATTCTAGATGATGGAATCGAATTAAATGGAATGAATTGAGTAAAAATTATGGAAAAAATTTTTTCCTCAAAATTTCGTACTTGCCTTAAATATATTTCAAGCGGATTTCAAATCATGATTTTATTTATCAATGTAAAAACTCCTGTAATACTGAAGCAACATTATAAGATCAGTTTTTTGGCTAACCAATTCATGAGTTTTTGAAATAAAAGATATAGATGAGGAACACTTAAGATGAGGTTAAAGTTACAAAAAAAAAAAATAAATAAAAATAAGAGAGGAAACATATTCACCTTCACATTTATCTCCATTATAATAAGATTTAGGATTGCAAGTACAAACTTTATTACCATCTTCGAAAGTACAATCCTTTGCCATAGGGCCACAATCGCAATCTATAAAAATTATTAATATAAATATATATTAAAAATGTACCATGAAGATACTTTTACTATTTAAAAAGAGTACTTAAGTAAAAAATGAAAATTCTTGTAAAAATGAGCAAAAATGTGTATATAAAATTATATGAAATGCTTTTTTTTCAGTAAACATAACTATTAAGGTATGTTTCTTTGTGATGGAAGGAAAGATTTAATTATTTAAACAGATTTCAAATTTGGGTGAGTAAAGGCCATACATTCTTTTACTTTACTAGTCCTTAAAATTTCTGCATCAGGAAGAAATGCAAACAGCAAAATGATATTTAATTTACAAATATATCGTTTCAGAAACAACAAGTTAATAAATTTTTAAAGATATTGGGGTATGGATCATGAGAAATTAGAACACAGAATGACTGCCTTAGTTAGCATTAAGTACTTATATGTTTAAGCAATGAAACAAAAAGATATTTGAGAGTATAAACAGATACACCTGTTCATGCAACTGTAACATTATACTACACGTATATATGTCACAAAGCCAGAAAATGACCTGTAAGTAGTCATAGTGATGTATGGTGAGAGAAAGTCACTCAACGGTCATTGAGCATATATTTATATTGATTTAAGATTTAGAAAATGTGTCAGGGCATCGGCCGAATATTTTCTGTTGGAAGTATGATCTGTACTATACCAATAAAGTATAGTTTTGTATTATTATGCTAAAAATTAACATTTTTTAAGTGTCGAATGAAAGGCAGAACTATGGGTCCATACGCAATGGAAATTTAACGCCGACTGTTCAGTATGCTGCCAAAGTGAACAAAAAGGGATCGAAGCGTGGGTCCAATAACACTCCATACTATCTCCAGGAAATGGGCCAAAATGATAATGTTGAACACAAGACACTGGTGTGGTGTGGAGGTGGAGACAAGGGTGCTAGCTCAGATGAGACCTCGTCACCAGACCGTGGTTTAAAATTACGAGGCATTTGGTGATTGGCGAGTAATTCAAAACTGCTAACCTAAATGTACAGTCGGGGCTTGCCTGCACCTGTATGTATGTATGTTGAACACATTATGGCAATGTAAATTCTCCAAGATTCCTTTAGCACGAAAGTGAACGGGATTCAACAGAAAGCACAACGTTTCTGTGTCTAAGTTTTTAATTGATCATACCATGGAAAATGTTTTTATCGCTTATGTAACGCCAAGGAAAATCAAAAGCAAAATGGCCGAGGTAAAAATACGTTTGCTGCTAATTTCATGGAACTTCTGGTACAAACACTTGTTGTCTTGCCAGAAACCCCATTTCTTGACTCAAAAATGGTGAAGCGGTTTTAAGGTCCGTTAAGTTCACAACAGTAAAACCTCTGTCTTTTCGGTTATTAGTGATAGCATGCCACACTGTTCAACAAGTCGCAATGCTGTAAGCAACATGTTGAACCCAATGATTCCGCATTTTGCTCACAATCATGGAATCTCGAGCGACATGAGCTTGGTTCGTTGGGTTTTATGACCCAAGGTCCAAATAAGGACAAGCTGCGAGCGACATGAGCAATTGTTCAGAGATATAATAAACCACGACCCGGTAAACAAAAATTTAACACTATTAAAGTCAGAAATGGGCTGATAATTACTTTTTCTTCTGACTCGATGCATCACAGCAACTTTTCACTCGACAGCAATATTTAAACGCAGTTAATGCATTGAAAGCAATACAATCTTTTAATTTAAATGCCTTGTAAATATTATCAGTGTTTGAAAGCAATGCATTGTAGAAATATTCATTTACATATCACTATTTACTTAAAGAATTTATTTAAGGTGTCAATATACTAGATTTTTCATGTAAATTTTTTAAATGGAATCAGACACAATTTATCTTTGATTCTAAATTTAACAATACTTACTTAAAAAAATATTATTGAAACGTAGCTTGATATATTGATAAACAAAGCTTAAAAAATAATAAATGTTCCTCTTCAAACAAAAGGAATTATAACAATTACCTAGAAAATTTAGAAGTGTTTTGAAATATAGATATACGGATCAAATAAACTAAAGATTAAAGAGCAGGATCCCCATCAGTCTGTTATATGAAAGTATATTCCATAATCACAAGCTGATTTCTTATGAACAATTTGGTTCATGCATTAATAAGTATTGTTTCCTTTTTTGTAGTTTTTTTTAGGTTTTAAGTAAAAAAGATACCTTAGCAGCGAATTTTTTAAAGAAATTAATACCGCTTTAATAAGTAAAGTAGCACTCAAACAAAAGAATATTTAACAATTTTACACATTAATAAATTAATCATTTTATTGCTATTACTATTATTATAAGTTTTATTAACATAAAAAGAATGTTAAAATAAATTATATTTTAATATTGTTGACATTCCAAATGAAAAACTAAGACAAATGGCTAAGCTAAAACAAATTGACAAGATCCTGTATAAGTGATTTGAGGTAAATTATAATTAAAATAAATAAAAACTAAATAAATAAATGCTGGTACAAAAATAATTACTTGTTAAATTTTTTTAATATTTTTTGACACAATTTTATGTAATTTTAATTAGTTCAAGTGAAGCTTAAAATTGTAAATTATAATATTTGATACTCGCTTTACGACTTTTCAAGCGTAAATACCAGTTTTATCCCTAAGAAGATATTTTCTTACATTTGTGCACTTTTATGTTAGATTAACAAACCTAAATTTAGTTAAACTTTGATTCTGTACAATATTGAAGTCTTAACATTTAAGATGCAAACATTTTTAATTAGTATATTTCAAAATTATTGGTTTTAAACTTTTGGATTACTTTTGGATGGATTAAATTTTAAACTATTGGAAAAATTTCCAATAGTTATATAAATTGAGTATTCATTTTTCATTATAAGCATTTTTTCGGAAAAAGTAAGGGAAATTATTTGACCTTTGTATTGCTGTAATATTTTTAATCATTACCTTTAACCAAGGTAGAGAGTTTTGCTTTCTGCGTGACTAATCGGGGTGAATCCTTAGGAGATATCTCAGTTTTCCGTCTTGCAACACATTAAAATTTCCCCCTGTCTGTGGAAAATCATCCCAAAAAGCAATAATATATAGTAAAAGCTAGATTTTACAAAACCCTTTTGCCGTTAAGCTATTTACTAAAGGGTTTAAATTTTTATAATTTAAAATTACTTATTTCGACTCAAAAATTTATTATTTTAATTTCAGGATACAGTAGACTATATTAGAACATAATTATAATTCTACACAACAACGTTTGAGAATAAATTTATATCTAAAATACATTTTCGTGATTTTTTTTTGTGTTTATAAATATTAATAAATATAGACTATAAATATTAATAAATATAGAATAAATATAAATTTTTAATGAAAATATATAAGATACATATAATTGCATGTGAAAGCCAAATCCATCAAATTAAAAGTGTAGACAGAAATGAAATTCAAAGTTGAAGCTTGTTATGCCAAGAGTAAAATAGAATACTTTGTAAATAATGTTATAAAAAGATTTTTTATAGGTGATTATTGAATACAATCTTAATAAAATTGTCAATGTGAAATATAATCTATTGAACCAATCACAATAATTCTCAAGCTAACGAAATATAAAACCAAGTATAATAACATATTGTCATATTTAACTTTTACGGATGATCAACATTCATAAAATTAACACAAATTTTAAATCAGATAAAATTTTTCGTATATATATATTCCACCTCAAGGATGTTGAATTTCAGGTAACGCATCTATCACATAAATATCATATTAATTTTATTAGATAACGCAGCAGATTATAGACTTTGACTTAGGTTTTAAAAAAAATAGCGTCTAACATTCACTTGAATTTACCATTACATTAAATAATTCATCTAATATATTTTTTTAATTGTAAAAAATAGAAAGTTCATTATTTCAAAAAATAATTTTGAAATTTTTCTGGAGAAGAAATATATATTAAAATAATACGATGCGTCTATTTTTAGATTCAAAGTAATTATCATTACTTTGAAAGTATATATATATATATATATATATATATATATATATATATATATATATATATATATATATATATATATATATATATATATATATATATATATATACATTTATATACATATATATATATATATATATATATATATATATATATATATATATATATATATATATATATATATATATTTATATACATATATATATATATATATATATATATATATATATATATATATATATATATATATATATATATATATATATATATATATATATATATATATATATATATATATATATATATATATATATATATATATATATATATATATATATATATATATATATATATATATATATATATATATATATATATATATATATATATATATATATATATATATATATATATATATATATATATATATATATATATATATATATATAATATTCACATAACATCCCTTAGAATCAGTTGTAGTTTTGTAAAATGTATATTTTTCTGTATACATAAATTTTCTAGCTTCATTTTTTGGCATATGATCCGAGGATCTTTATAATTTCTAAATACACAACTGTTGGGAATGGATGATTGAAGACCCCTAAATTTAACCAAAGATCCATTCTGAATATGAATTGAATTTATTCTTCGGCAAAAGAGAAAATTTTTCTTCTAATATCTATCCACTTTTGTAGAATTTGATTTATTTGAGAAAAATGTGATTATTCACAATTGAAATGATACATCTTTTACACATTATTTTCTTTCTTTTTTTGTTGATTACTATAACGCGTGCCACGTTCCCCCTTTGATGAATATATTGGAAAACGTACTCAATTTTACTAAAATATATTTAATAATTACAATCATTCTTACAATGAGGCACTTATTTAAAGTAAATGCTTGACTTACCTTTACAAAGTTTAGAATTTCTGTCAAATTTTTGATTGTTTTTTGTACATTGGCAAAATGCAAATCCAGAGATACCACTTATGTATCTGTAGTTACATTCGACGTTGTCACCTGTCCCACAATTCACAACTTTATTATAGCAGTCATCCACTATCTCACATTTTTCACCACTTGTTCCTTCTAAGCAGTGACAAGATGGTATGCCTTTAAAATAATCATCACTACTGCAAGGTTCATAAGCCTGACATTTTTTTGTGCATGCTCCATATTTTCCACATTCTTCATTCGAATTGCACCGCTCTAAAATATTGATTAACAAATTAACCGTAATTCATTGTGTTTATTTGACGTAATTTTATTTGAAAATTAGCAAAAAATAAAATAATGAAGAATTAATTACAAAATGTATCTATTAAGCTGATTTAGCTTACTTCTTTCAACGCATTTCTTTTGCTTCAAATCGAATCTTTGTGTTCCGTTTAAGCAATGGCAAAAAGGTTTTCTTAGGAAACTATTGAACCTGCATTCTACATCATTGCCAGATCCGCAAAGAGGGTTATTGTCGCATTCTTCAACATGCTCGCAGTAGTCACCGTATGTACCAATTTCACAATGGCAATACTTATTTCCTCCCTTTTCATCTTCTTCACAAACTCCGGTATTTCGACAATCTTTGTGTGACTTACATGGTTCTGTAAAATATATTAATGCTATATTAACACTCCACAGAAAAGGCATAAAAAATATATCTTAGTCCAAAAACCTAATTGAATTAATTTTTTTTTTATTTTTTATTATGTTTGGGATTAAGAGCTTTTATCTTTTGCTGAATTCCTTAAAATACAATTCTATAAGAAACTTATTTTTAAATTTTTAACATAAATTAGCAATTGAGCAATCTAATTTTCTAATAAACAGTAATGTCTTCATTAAAATAAGAGTGAATCATTTGGTCTTTAACAACTGTGCATTGGTGTTTATTTATTTATTTATTTTTTCATTTTTATTAAATTTTAAGCCTGCGGTACATTATTTAAAAAAATTATTACAGTTGTATTTGAGAAATAAATATCTTTCTTAATTTTGAAATTCATTCAATACGAATGTATTTTTTACCCATTAAAATGAATCATGGCTTGCATCTTCAATAAAAAGATTTTGTCAAAACAATTTATAACTAATTATTTCGACAAGTATTCGAATTTACCCTTTATATTCACACAACAATCATAATATAATCAAACTCATATTTCACTTTTGGGTAGAAATATTCCATTCATAATTATTTTTACAAAAATGCTATTTGCAGTCATTTTTATCTCCTCCTATTGTACTAATATTTGAAATTTTAAACTTACATAAAGACAGGAAACATTTTTCTTAAATCATTCATATGTGTCCTGACTATTTTTTCATTGCTTTATAAAGGATTATTATTTTTAAGTGGTTAAAATATTTCTATTATAATTTATGCAAGGTGAAAGGAAAATAAAATGTGTATATCATCAAGTATATAATTCCACTTATTTTTATTACAGGCACTAAAGAGAATTTATAAAACATTTATACACTTTTCACAGCACAAGTATATTTGTTGAGCATAATAATACATTAGAATAATTTTCTTATTAGAAGAAGGAATATTGTGTTTCTCATATAAATAAGGAAAAAAATATTATTCAATTTGTGTCATTGTTTAATTTTTTAATACCATTTTGTTTGTATTCATTTTCGGGGTATATACGGTTAACTCATAAATCTGATATTTAAATGAAACATCTTAATGAAATAATAGACATTTACTTTGCGAAACGCATTTCTTCAACTTAATATCAAATCGATTGCTTCTGACACTGCATTTACAGTAAGCTTTTTTCACGTTTGGGTCATATTTGCATTCCACATCGTTTCCATTACCACACTTTGGGGGTTCTTTCTTGCATTCTTCAACTATATCACAACGACTTCCGCTTACGCCGGGGAAACAGCGACATACTTTCCCTTCTTCTTTGGTTCCTCCACATTTACCTCCTGGATAGCAGTCGAGATCTGACTGACAGGAACCTGAAAGGGATATAGGTTAATTAAAAGCAAGTTTGATTCAATGAAAAATTGAAAATTTTGATTCTAACCAATATTACACAATTTTATTCCAATGATTCCTCTATTTATAATGTTTTCAATGCTTTAATATTTTAAGTTGATTTTAAATATACCAAAACTTGTGTGTGTGTGTGTGTGTGCTTTCATTCAACTTTGCTTCAGTTTTTTCCTTGTAACTAGAAATATGTTGAATTCGTTTATTTTCAATTTTTCCTGATTTCAAAATACCTTACCTTTTTGGTTCCTTTTAAGTAAGTATTAAAAAACAACAATTGTATGTGTGTGAACCAGCTTATAATGATGCTGAAAGATCTATTAATATTTGCTTGCTATATTCGAGTACTTGTAGCCGAGCTAACAGCTGAATGTTTAATATTTTAACCATAAATTTAACTAAATGAGTTAGAATCTACTTTCGAATGTGGAAGTATGAAATTGCTTAAAATTCACTTTAAACTTTAGATCTTCGGTTCAGTATTCGAGTATAAAGATAAAAAAAATGGAATTTTCATAATATTTACATTCTGTATGAGAGCTTTCCTTCTTTATTTAAAATGAATGTAATCATTCTTTAAATGAAGTTTCCTACGCGTTACTAGATATAAGATTTCAGGAAATTGCAGACTGGGCAATAAATTTTAGAGGCATTGAAGTAACAAACTATAAGAAGAAAATTTCTGATTACAAAAATTGTGTTTTAGAGTAAGAAAGTGATGGTGAAGAAAGAAATAATTGTTACAACATTTTACATTTAAAGGGAAAAAATAAAGGATTACCGCAAGAAAAAATGGATTTGTCGTTGTTCGAATTAGATTCATGTAAATGAACTTACACTACTGAACTATCATAGAATTTAAATTTGTGTGTTTAAAATCACACCAAATTTTTTCTATCTTTCTTATATTTTTGAGAAATGAATATTATTGACGTATCATTTTATGAATAAAAATTTCTGGATATAGGATAGGGCTCATTAATACCTTTCTAACTCAAAAAAATGCTGTAGCTTAAATATTATATGTATTATATTATATGCATATAAATCCCTTTTTTCTTGCATATAGTTTCAATAAAAGCTCTCAGATTATTCTCAATTACCTCTACCTACACTGCTGGCCATCGTAAATGCAACACCCTGAAGCAAACATGCAAATAACTTGAAACTTGCAAACATTAGTGGAGGTGAGATATGCAAATGATTAGAATTTCAGCACAGACGCACAACACACATGCCTGTGGCATCACTTCAAAATTCTATTTAAGGCTTGGAGATTTCAGTGATTTCAAGTTTGGCAATTGGGTTTTATTGTGGCTTTTTAGGGAAAAAAACAATCAGCTATGCCTCGTAAAAAAATAGCGATCATTTTTTGATCAAGCATCCGAGTTTGACAGAGGAAGGATAATGGCCTACCGAGATTGCGGATTATCTTTCAGAGAAATCAGTAGTCATGTTTGACGAAACTAAACAACTGTAATATATCGTTGCATGCAGGAGAGTACGACCGACCTACGTGTTCAATCGCACCCATCTCAGTAACTCAATTCGCGAGATGATAGGCAAATTGTGCACATGGCAGTCACGGATCGCTCATCCGCATCACGAACCAAACCACAGCACATTCAGTCTGTAACGTATCATCCAATGTCTGCGCGTACCATTTGACGCCGTTTACAGCAGAGTGGTCTGTTCGCAAGACGTCCATTGCTTCATCTACCCTTGACGCAGAACCACAGACGTCTAAACCGACATGGGTGCGATGAAAAAAGGATATAGACGACAGAATGGAATGAAATTATCTTTACTGACGAGTCACGCTTCTGTCTGCAATACCACGATGGTCGCATTCGAGTCTGGAGACACCACGGAAAGAGTATGCTGAACAGCTGCGTTATCTACCGCCACACTGGACCCGAACCGAATATTATGGTTTGGGGCGGTATTGGGTATCATTTTCACACTTTTCTAGTAGCCATACCGGTGACTTAAACAACAGGGCTTTATATACGATGCGTTTGAGCCAGCTGTTCCTTCCTTAACTTCAGGGTTTACCCACAGCCATATTTCAGCAGTCTAATGCGCAACCACACATGGCACACATTGTCCAAGGGTTCATCGTCAATCGCCAGATTAAATTGTATCCCTGGCCGGCTCACTCTCCGGATCGTTCACCGATAGAAAACCTGGGATCCACGGTTGCTCAACGATTGACCCAGATTACATCTCCAGCTGTCACACAACATCAACTTTGGCAACGTGTGTAAGCTTCTTGGTCTGCTGTGCCCCAATAACACATCCAAAGTCTCTTTGAATCACTGGCGAGGCCTGTGACAGCGGTGATCTCCAACAATGGCGACTACTCTAGCTACTGATTTTGGCAAGAGTCACACTTCACAGAAGTCTACAAATTTAATCATATGATACTTGGTCAACATGTTATCTACAAAATAAATTTTGTTGTGATACCTCTTGTCTTTCTTGTTGCAGTTTGGGTGGCCTGCAGTGTCTATATCAGAATTACACGTTTTATTTTTTTTTAAAAAAAGTCTCAGGAGTCAAGGTATTGAAATCATAAAAATATCAGTTACAAACCTTGATGTTCCTATTGCATTCACCCTGGATTTTTCCGAACACATACTTATTATAAATATACCCTTTCACACCAAATGACATATGCATATAATTCCTTGCAAATACATTATTTAAAATTTTAGGACGTGGATTATAAACTATTTCCTGGGACACTGAGAACACCCACTATCCTTAATACTGTATAAATTTCATTTATTTAACCTGGAGAAGTTTCATGAATTTATTAACAAATGTTTTCTAGAAGAATTCATTTTTTATATAATCACCAAAATTATCGCATTATTTTTATAACGAGTTTTTGGTTTTATCTGATGTGAGTTGAATCACAATAAATAATAGTAATAGAAGAATTTAGCGATGTATTTCATACATTTTTTTCTGAATTACAGAATACATATTGAGCACCTGATAATTTCACAATTGAAAAATTTTAAATTTAAATGTTTTGTATTTTACACAAGAGCAAAAACTTTATACATCAGCAGGGTTTTTAAATACCGATCACCTTGCATATTAAATATTTAATACACGATATAAATTTCTTAAAAAAGTTTAATTTTTTAATATTTAATGAATAAGTATTACAGATTCCTTTGTATTTATATTTTAGGTATCTATCGTTAATTAATTTTACACGCACATTTTATGTATCAAATTAATTATATAAATTTTATTCATTATACGTTTATTTTATTATGTTAAATTATATATTCAAAACATGTAGTGCAATTTCTTCAAAATAATCGGAAACTTTTAGGGAAGAGATATCAATTTTATATGTAAATTTTAATCACTATATATATCATTATCTGAGTTTCTAACAACAAAGCCCATATAAAAATTTCACATAATATTTTAATTTTATGTATGTACCATAAAATTAAAATATTTTGTGTGATGAATACTTTTTTGTCCAAAAATTGGTATAATAATGGATTTCTCTCAAACCCCACTCTTCTATGATTTAAACTTTCCCTTATTTGTTTCTAATATGTTTTTAATTTCAAATAAAAATAATTTTAATGATATACAAATTGACCACGCTTTCATAGATGCAGTAATTTTATAAGAAAGATATTTGAACTTTTAAAAAGTTATTTTAAGGAAGTTATTGAAATTTATATAAATTTACCTTTTTTATAACTCAAATAATTTTTATTATTTTTGAGTAGACTTAAGGATAGTCTGCTTAAAATACAAGTTCACATACCCATCATATTAATATTTTCTTCTTCGTTGATTTCTGACAACTTTTAATTTTTTTTAGCATTTATTAAATGTCATATGTGAATTTTCCCTACTTTGTAGATTACACATGATATTTTTTTTAGATTGTCGAAAATAATTGATAGTTTTCCCAAAGTTACCATAGTTTAACTATATATGATATCAAACTATAATCAGTCAAAACTATATTTGATATTTAATTTTCAAAATATCTAAAAATGATTGTAATACATTGACATGCATGAAAGATTCAATTTTAAATGATTGAATAATATTTAATATCATACGAGCAGATATGAGCAGCACGCAAGTTGCTATTGAAAATGTTATTCATATATTCCACATGTGTGACTATATAGGAAAAAAATGTAGGTTATATTGATCTATATTAGTAAGCAAATTTTGCTTGTTATTAATAAGAAAGATGATATTTATTTTACTGTTCAAGTATTAGTGTATACAAAAGATATTTTTAATTATATACTTTTATTACACATTTTACGATACAATATCATCTATAGAAGTTACATTTATTTTTTAAAATTTTCCTTTCAAGCATATTTTTATCTATATCGATCCATCATTCTATCTATAAATATATATAAATAAGCAAAATTAAACACAATTATAATTATGTATTCAATATGTAATTATGCATGATTTCTATTATTTAAACATCTAAATATATATTGTAGTTGTATAATAGAGATATAAATCATCTTTCATAGCATATATTAGTTATAGAATTTTTTATTAAATTAATAACTTTTTAATTCCTTTTTAATATTTCAATCAAGAACTAGAGAGCATATGCTAATAATAAATTAATTGTTTTTAAAAATCAAATTAAAAATTTCTTTTGATTTGTATTTCATAACATATCTGTTACATATTTGTTTTAAAATACCTACAAACTTAAATATTGTGTTTAAAGTAAATTGTGGTAAACTGATTTTTCCACATAAATATTTTTCATTAAAGCTAAGAATTTCTAATAATAAACATTCCATAAAGTCATGAATATTGTAAATTAAAAGTGTCACAATTTATTTCATACATATCTGCTTATACTTGCATGGTTAAAAACTATAGTATGAGACAGTATTATAATACTTTGCATTTTATGTTGTTGTTTCTCATCCCTAGTTGGTATGAAAAAAATCAAATAAATCCACACATAAATCCAAAAACTTTTAGAAAAACAAAAATATCAAAAGGCTTAAATAGTTAGTTTAGTCTTTCAATTTAAAATCTATATTAATCTTTAAAATCTAAAGTATGTTTAAGTGAAGCCTGAGCAGATTTATATATATATATATATATATATATATATATATATATATATATATATATATATATATATATATATATATATATATATATATATATATATATATATATATATATATATATATACATATATATATATATATATATATATATATATATATATATATATATATATATATATATATATATATATATATATATATATATATATATATATATATATATATATATATATATATATAAGAAATAAACAAAAAATTCAGTACTGGAAATTCCAAAAATCCAAAATTAATTTCCTTTTTTTAACATTGTAAATTAAATTTCGCTTCTACATTCAAGTCCTTGTTTATAAAAAAATTGTATTTTTTTTTCTCTTAAAGATATATTACTTTATCTTAAGATATATAACATATGGAATATATTACTTTTTTTTATTTTGAATAAAACTATTTATAAACTAAATGTACAGTATACTACAATTAAGAAAAAAATGATGAAATTGTAGATAGGGATATTAGTTCAATTTTGTTCAAATTATAAAATATTTCCATATAATATTTCTTTTATCACATTTGTTTCAAAATTATGATCCTTTGTCAATTATTGCATACCAAATATACAATTTTAAATAATCAGTTCACTATTATGTTAAATAGAAATGTACGAGCAACAGTTATAATTTAGTTCCAGTCCAATAATGAAATGTAAATCTGTCTTTGTTACATAAAGATGAAAATAAGTTTAGCATGAGCAAGAACTAACAATTATACTTGAATGCTGTCTTGATATTTTCTAAACCAAACTAACAACTGAGTGAATTTTAGGACTTTTACTGCGTCGTGATAGAATAGAACATTTAGAATTCATTTTTATACCATCTATTTTCATAACTTTTACATGAAATTTAAATAATTGTGAATTACAAAGTAAGCATAGTAGAAAAATTTATTCTAATACTTTTATAATTTATAACATTTTGTAATTTTGACATTCTTACAAAAATCAAATAAATTCACATATAAAGTGCCATATATTATTCTTAATTAATATACATTTCTATTAAATAGGAAGCTACCACATTAAAATTGAAAAAATGTAAATGTTTCGATTACTTTTTCAACTTATAACTTTTCTTCCGATTTGTAGAAATTTTTTTTAACTTAAACATGAAATATTTATTACCTGATTCCTGAGATGAATTATTTTCTGTCATCATTTCTTCTAATTGTGCAATTTCTTCAATTAGTTTTATTTTAGAATCCATATTTCCATAATCTTCAACATCATTCCCAGCAAATGATTCCACACAGCATAAAACTGTCACAACACAATAAACAAAAAGAAATTTTATCATATTACCAAATGTCAAGTCAAAAAAGCTATAAATATTTGTAAACTCTTAGTTTTATATAATTTTAGCTTTAATTTCAGATCTTTAACTACTGAATATACAATTATTTGAAGTTCGCATAAATAGACAAAGAAAGAATGAAAACAATGTAGTTTAGAATCAGTTTCTTTTTATCAGCAATCTTTATCAGTTAAATGGTTTTATCAATGGTAGATATGAAGCGAGTTTAAAACATCAATATCGAAATGAAAAAAAATAGCATGTTATTTGTTTATTATGCAATAGCACTGAAATTTTATTTATTTCTTTGAGGATTGTAATTTTTGGCAATGTAATCAATGGTGAGTGCCAATTTTTCGTCAGAGATTATCTTTTTATTTAGAGTTATGAGTAATGTTCCTAAAGTTGTCTATTACCAAAATATTAATAATTAGTCTCTATTGAATTTTGGACAAAAAATTTAGAATCTGATAATAAAACATACCGGATGCTCATTAATTTATAATTTTAAGTATTAAAAAAATATAGCAAATGATTTGTTTTAGAATGCGAATTGCAAAAATATTATTCTTATCAAACAGAGATTGGGTTTGGTAGAAAAAATAGATCAAGCCTTGTTTGATAGAGAACATTACATGAAGAAGGTATCACAAAAAATAAGCCAAATCATATTAATATACAGGTAAACAATGAATAATACTTAGCGTTCTAGGATATATAGACATGATTTAATTTATATTTAAACTTCTAAAATAAGTTTCCTTGGATTCTCCATGGATATAAATGAAATTTTTATGGAGTGTTATTTGGTGTGAATGCTCATATTTATCGTCATCTGGCGGATTAAAATTGAAATAATTTCCTTCCCGAGCTAAAATAAATAAATAAATAAAAATAACAAGGTTCTTCATAAGAGAATTTTTTATTAAATTCACTCATATACACATAATTCAAAAACTTTATACATTTGTAACGATAATTAGCGATGCTATTCAAGGTAATAAGTATTAAATATATAATACATGTCAGAGCTATGAAGTTGCCGATTTACTAAGTATCGTCTTTGTAATTATATTTTTGCTTTTTACCTATCTTAAAACATTTTATTGCTAACTTAACTTCTGTCAATGCTATAAGAGAGGAATTAAAATAGAATCCTTAACTAAAATATAAATCTATGCATGTTATTACAATTGATAAAAGTTTGAAATGATCCTTAAGAATGTAAAGACACATACAATTTGCAGATAAATTTCTTCTGCAACACAAAACTTAAAGTATTGATAATTTTTATCAAATTTAAATATTTCTACTTTACTTAGATAAAAAACAAATTAAAAAAGAATCTATGTTCTTTAGTTAATTTGCTGAAAATTATTCACGATTTTCTGCTTTTTTGAAAGTTACTTGAACTAGGAACATTTTATGTAAGTGCGTATTGAACCGTTGCAGTCGCGAAGTTGTTTCGAAACATATCTAAGTGTATTGGATGACATTATTGAAAGGATTTGAGCTAAAATTCTTGCTTTATAGTTTACGTATCTTTAGAAGACATTTCTTTTGCTCACTGAAAAAATTTACACCAAAAAACACTTTACTCTCAAAAAATTTTAGATCATTCCTTTTTTAAACTTTTAGGAGGATTTTATATGGAGAAAAGTGTTATTATTTATATTTTATTGTTGCAATGCTTCATATGCTTTAATTTGTAACTTATACATACAATGATACTGAAGTGAAAAAATTTCAAAAGACATCCTAGTCTTTTAAAGACAAAAAGTGTTTTTTGTCCGTTGCTTTTTTTTTATAATTTTATCCAAATGCGTTCGCATAAAGCACAATATAAACTCTAAATTCAGAGTACTACTTTGTGCTTAATTTAGTAATAAAGGTTAATATTATTATTCTAAATATCATTTTTTACTAATGTTTCTGCTTAATATTTCCTATTATTAAGACAAAGTCATGTGTTGCGATGTTAAATTTGATTTCACTTGCTAATTCAATAATTTGATATTAAAAGAAAACTAATTTATATTTATGGTCGAAGTACTAATTTTCAATTTTGTCTTACTGTGGCCCAAGAAAAAGAAGAAAGCCCGATGATTCATTTATTACTATACAAATAACAAAAAGTTGTCAACGCAAAGGAATATAGCATATTTTAAAAAATCCACTAATTTATTTACTTTAATATTCCCCTGCCAGGAAAGCAATTCAATTTGTCAATCGCCAAATTGAATTGCTTTCCTGGCCGGCTCGTTCTCAGGATCTTTCACCGATAGAAAACCTGTGGTCTCTCAACTATGGACCCAGATTACATCCCCAGCTGCCACACCAGATGTTTTTTGTGTGTGTGACCAGTGTGCAAGTTTTTTGGTCTGCTGTACCCCAAAAACACATCCAAAGTATCTTTGAATCACTGGCGAGGCCTGTGGCAGCGGTGATCTCCAACAATGACGACTACTCTGGCTACTGATTTTGGCAAGAGTCACACTTCACAGAAGTCTACAAATTTAATCATATGATACTTGGTCAACATGTTATCAACAAAATAAATTTTGTTGTGATGTCTCTTGTCGCTCTTGGTTTTGCAGTTTGGGTTGCCAGCAGTGTACTAAAATTTACAATCATTCACAATAGAAAATGCTATTAACATTATTATATAATTGAATATTAAGTTTAAAAGTATCTTTTTCTCAAAAAATAGTTGTAATGATAAATTTCAAAGGATGAAAAATAATAAATAGGTGTTATACATTTTAGTGCGCAGCTTCAAAAAATGTAAGTAAAATAGAGATTATGAATAATTAAATTTCTTTGACAATATTTAAAAAAATCTTTTAAATCTTCTTACATATTTATTATAAACTTGATTAACATTATTATAACACTGATATTCATTTATCAAAAAATCTTGTTAATAAATAAATATATAAATTATCATTAAATTATAATTTACAGAAAAATCAAGGTTTTCTATTACAGTATTGTTTATTAGATACTCAGAAAACAAGAATTTCTAAAAGCATAAAGAAAAACAAAATAACAATAATTCATTTTCAATTATATTTTAGCATTTTTTTCTCTTTTAAGAGATCCACTCTGAAAATGTGGTCTTAGGTCTGAATGTACTTTACTTTGGCAGAAATTAGTTTTGATTTTCGTACATGTTCTTGAATATAACGTTTTATCTGAATGTATAGTTTAAATTTAAATTGCATAGTTAAAATTAAAATTATGCAATTATTTTTTAAAATTTAAATTGCAAAAGTTTTAGACATCTTCTGATTTATTTCACAATAAAAAAAAGAAAATATCGAGTGGACAACACAGAATTGTTAACAAAATTTCGCATACATCATTCAAAAGTTAAAGTTTTAAAAATTAATTAAAAAAATTCATTTCAAAATGGAAGAATGAATATAATTGTGTATCATAAACAAGTACGTATGTTAATAATTATTAGAATATAGAAAAATATTCATGTATAAAAGTGGAATTAATATTTTCGATCTACAGTTTTCTAATTCACAATCCTTTTTAATTCCCATTAATTTTAGGTGTGCTATCCAATATTAAAGTAACTTTAGTGTATGTTGTAAGGTGACTAAATTTTACCTCCATTATAATCGTGGACATATATTTTTAAACGATACTGATAAAATTATTTTTATCTGTAAATGCTAAACTTTGTCTTATCCGACTTTTTCTACCTGATATTTCATTCTTGATTTCAAATAAATGAAGAGTACTCTGAAATTTATTGAGTAAATGTATTTTTCCTTATCTATATTTTACCAACGGCATGTGAAATGTGTAAAATTTCAAAATTTTATGACAACAGAATAATGTTTTACAGCACTGAATATTTTTAATAATGCAATTTCTCTTTTGAATATTAAAGTGACTGAATTGTATAAAATGTAAGTAACTTTCCCCTCCATGTTCATAACAAGCTTTATTGCAATATAAGATATTTTAATGCAAAAAGAATAGAATTACTTTTTTTGATCAATATACAATAATATAAATTATTAACATAATATAAATAATATAATCCCCACCATATTCGTAACAAGTTTTATTGTGATATAAGATATTTTAATACAAAAAGAATAGAGTTACTTTAATTGATCAATATACAATAATATAAATAGTATTAAATTTTATGAGCTTAATAAAATAAATCGCCTTTCTACAAATTTACTTGCGAATATCTATACAAGTATTCCTTATGCCGACATGATTAGAGGTAAACGTAATCAAATTATACAAGTATTAAAGAACAGGAGTACTAATATATATACTTAATTCAAAATTAAAACTAATATTTAAAGCACCTTAAAATGCAACAATTTTTTAAAAGTTTTTAAAATCCAATGCGTACAGTTAGCGAACTTGCTAAATTATATTTGGAAATGTGTCATTCTCTATTTTTTAATCTTCCTTTGTTTAAAAAAAATTGTATTTAATATTAAGTAAAAATTATATAAAAAGTATAAAATGCTTAATTGAATTCTCCATTATTTGTGAAAAAAATGACAAAAATTTATGCATATTATGAAAGAGACATAATATTCCCACATATGTTTTCTTACAATGAATCTCCAAAATGTATGACAACATCCGGAAAAGTTAAAAATAAATATAAAAAATCCATATTTTACTTTCTAGTCAGCTAAACAGATAATTTTTATTGAAAACTTAAAAATCCCGATAACATTGTTAAAAAATAATTTGAAAAATTTAAAATACAAAAATGTAATAAAAATACTATTTATCGATTTTTAAGATTAATACTGCTGTACATCTAAAAAGATTTATCTAATATCAACACAATTTTAATGAATTTACATGAGTTTGATTTAAATTCCAATGCATTTAACTTGTAGTAATTGTTGAATAGAGAAATAATTATGACATTATTTAGTTAATTTTTTCAAGATGTCACAATGAAAACTTTTGGAATAAGAGTGCATATACAAAATCAAATGCAAATGCAATCTTTTCATACGTCAAGCACATATTGAATTAATATATTATATGAACCAATTGTGTTAAATCTAATAATATGAATTCATGCAAAATGTATAAGATTTGAATGAATTACTATAAAACTATAACATACTACTGATATGCGATAAAACGATTATCATATTAAAACAAAATGATAAGATCATACTATGATTCTTGTGAAACTTTGTATGTCTCTAGGAAATTATATGTATGAAATTAAGTATGACTCTAGGAAATTTTCTTGGAGCTTTCAATTAAAAGAAATTATAAATCTTAAACTTCCGGACTGGGTTATAATTCTTGTTTTATATTCAATAATTTATATATTTTCTTTATAATGAATTTCGAAACATTGAAAATAATTTTCTTAATTCAGAAAATTGCATTATAATTTATAACATAATACATACTAATATGTTCTAATATTACATTTTCGAAATATTCTCAATGTTTTAAAGAGAGAAGCTAATTTAAAAGCAACGAATAAGGAAGAGATAAAAATTAACTCGTTCCTTTTGACATTTATCCTTTGTACTTGGCATTAATAAATTGACTTGGCTCTACTCACATTGCATAAATCTTCTACATTTGTCTTTTTTTTTTCTTTTAGTACTATCCATTTCGATTTTTGAAAAATAAATCATTTGTTTAAATTTCGTCAAATAATCTTTTTTAAATTTACATATTCCACACTCAGTACTTTATCTAACATATTTTTATTGCATGCATATTATGCATAAAAAATTCTGATTGTTTCCACAAATTAAAATAAAAAGTTTCACAAGATTTGATTATTTGATCATCTGCTAAAATAAGATTTATTATTATCATAAGTATTATTTGCTTTAATTAAAAGCATGCACACGCACGCACACACACACACACACACACACACACATATATATATATATATATATATATATATATATATATATATATATATATATATATATATATATATATATATATATATATATATATATATATATATATATATATATATATATATATATATATATACACACTCGTGTCCATAAATTAAGGATAATGCAAGTTCAACAAAGAAAGAGACAGACGCAAAACAAATGTGACTTATTTGTAAAGTCTGTTTATTAACCAAAAGATAATGAGCAAAAAGATGCTATATGTTTGACATCATTAATAAAAATTGCAATTTTTACTCCCTGTGGCAAATTTCAAAAAAGAACCTATTTTCAAAAACCAATATAACATGGTTGGTATGATGGTTAATACATAGTATGTCTCCAAGCGATGCAATAACTTCTAGGCATGCGGAGTATCAAATTATCGATCTGATCTTGGGGTATATTACACCACTCATATCAAGCAATGCTCTCCGAAGTTCCGGTAGAGGTGTGCCTGGGGGTTAACGGGTTGCAATTCGTCTGCCAAGCATGTCCCACACATGCTCTATTGGATTCAAATCTGGTGAGTATGATAGCTAATGCATACGGGTGATATCCTTCAATTGAAGGCATTCGTCAACAATGTTTGCACGGTGAGGACGGGCGTTGTCATCCATTAACAGAAATTCTGCACCCATGGCGCCCCGAAGCAAACGTACATGTTGTAACAGAATGACATCCCGATAGATGAGGCCTGTCATGGTTACATTCTGAACAAGCAGGTTAGTTCTGGAACCCAGAATAGTTCCTCTCCAAAAGAGCAATCCTGCACCACCGTAACCGTGTCCTTCAATGGTGTTCTCTTGATATGGTAATGGGTACCTAGCATTCTCCATATCGAAGTCCGGTGAGAACCAGACTGAAAGCTAAACCTGGACTCGTCGAAAACATTACACATGGCCACTGTTGCGGTGTCCACCAATGCATGCACTCTACTCCAGTCTAGCCACAGGTGTTAGTGAGTTGCGGTAAGTGGAACACATCTGACAGGCCTACGAGCATATAGATCATGGGTTCCAAAACTTTTTTTTTCTCGTGGACACTTTCAAAGTTTTACTACTTACGGTAGACCCCCTGCTGCTACATTTCCACTCTATTCCCAAAACTCCTAAGAAATATTTCCCTAAATTGGGGGTGTTAAGAAGAAAAAAAAGTAGTACATTTTCTTGGGTCCTATTTACTAAAATAATACTTGTGATTATACAAAATTATAAAAATTTATTATAACAAACAATCAACAATTGACAAAAAATCAACAATGAACTCCGAAATGTAAATTAACAGTAAAAAAATAGTCATACTTTTAACGAGACGGTTGTACTTGATGAATTGACAGCAAATTATCAATATTTGGCTTCCGTTTTGTAAGAAGTAATCTCAAATCTCCCCGTTCTGTGGTGTTCAATATGCTCCTTTTTTGTTAACCGTCTAGTAGCGGCACTAAAACATCTTTCAACAAGATATGACGAGGAAAACATGCTATCAAAAATTTTCTCGTAATTTCCCACAGCCCAGGATATTTTTCGGGGATTTCTGCCTGCAGTCAAAATGTTTGATAGCCTTTTTTAAATTTCACCTTCAGTTCCTCGTTGGTGCTGAGCTCAAGTAGCTCGTCTTGTAATACCACATTCGCCTCTTCCGTTTCATCAAATGGGGTTATGATCCATAAGGGTATTTCCATCGTCAGAATATCTGCTACTCTATTTTTGAAGTCATCATGCAGGGTATTTAAATGTTGAGTGTAAATCTGAATATCCTCATCAAGACATTCTATCTGTGACAAGTGCGGAAACTGGAAGAATTCACGCCGACTAATATTTTGCTTCATTAATTTTAACTTACCAAGAAAAGCCGAAATTACACCCTTTGTTTTTATTAAATTAAGGCTGTCCTCTGAAACTGCAAGTTAACGCCATTTAATTTTTCAAACAACACTGTTAAATACGCAATTTCCGCTTTATATTGGATCAGATTTTCTTTTAAATCTGGTGCTTTAGATTCCAGAAATTCTATCACTGATTCGAAAAGTGAGTAAAATCTCGTTAAGCATGCATCTTTCGACAATCAGCGTACTTCAGTATGTAAGAGCAGTCGTTGGAAATCTTCACCATTTTCATCACACAATAGTGCAAATAAACTGGTATTCAAAGCATTGCTTCTTTTTTTATTAACTGTGTTAATCAAAAATTGAAATGAATGGTGCAATCCATCACTCAAATTTTTAGCTGCAACGTGTTGTGTCATTCACCGACAACATTGTGAGTGAATTGCAATTAGTCCTCGTATTATTCTTTTAAGATGACTTATAAACCGACGATATCGCCCGAACATGGCAGGAGTTCTATCTGCTGCCAAGGAAATAATGTTTGTAAATGGAATAGATTTTTTCTGTATAAAAATCCCTCAGGACATTTAAATATCGATTCGCCTTTAGTGTCCGACTTCAAAGCTTTTGCAAATTGCAGCTCTTCATGGATTTCATCATCCATAACAAATCGAACATATGCCAATGATAATGCTTCATTACCAGGCAAAGTAGACCCGTCCAATTGAAAAGAAAAATGAGTGGTTTGCATATAATTACAAAAGAGGCTTTCTATACCAGAGCTCATTTCATCAATACGTATTTGCACAGTGTTGTTACTTTAAGGAATTCTTTTGAGTACGTCAAGTGGAGGTTTGTGCAGTCTCGACATGTGGTGCATACTCTTGTACTATTATCTATTGTTCTATTCAATTCTGTGTGTTTGAACTTAGTCTCGAATATTTTTGAGTACCTACCTATTGAATGATGCTACCTGCCTAGGTAAATCGAAGCCAAAATATTTGTTCCTTATTAGGAAAACCAGAAAATTTTTCGTGGACCACCACTTACAACTTGTGAGCCCCTGTTTTCTTTTCACATCTACGTGGACCCCCGTGTGATCTCCTATGGACCACTGGGGTCCACCTGGACTACTTTGGGAACTTATGATGTAAATCAATGTGACCTAAGCTTCTGTACACGGTCTGCCTTGAAACTGTCGTTCCGATAGCTGAAGAGAGCTGATGTGCAGATCTGATGCTGTGCTCCGTCTGTTTCTTTTGGCATTAACTGCCAAATACCGGTCCTCATTCGGTGTTATAACTCAGGGGCTACTGTGCTGTAGTGTCTACTCACATCTTGGAACCGTTGCCGAAACCTGGAAACGACAGTCTGGGCGATTCCAAGGTCCTCGGATACTTCCAGCTGGGTACGCCCACATTCATGACGGCCGATAATTCTATCACGTAAAACATCATCCAGATAATTCCTTTGTGCCATAACTATGCTGTTATTGAACTGAAAGGCTTTTAAAGCGCTTGTGAACAATTTTACTTCTTTGCAAACATTACTTATATACCACTCGCTTACATTCTCATCATTGTGACGTACTATCCACGCCATCTAGTGATTTCTTGTAATTTGTATATTATTCTTCAAGATGTACGTAATAATTCTAGATGTGAAATTTTTATTTTAGAGTTCAATTTCTGTGTGATTCTGAACTATCCTTAATTTATGAAGACGAGTATATATATATATGTATATATATATACAACACCATTTATATATATATATATGGTGTTGGTGTACTATTTATTTAGTATATATAAGGTGTCTATAAAATGTTGTGTGTGTGTGTGTGGACACACAAATTGTTGCTTCATAATTCATTAAATAATGATATAAACAAACTTATGATTTTAGGATGCATATTATACTTACAAACTTATAGAATAACTATATTTTTTATGGTATATGATTTCTATTGATGGTTTCTATAGGAATATCTGCTCTATTATCGATTTTTTTCTAGGTCTAATGTCTTTCTTTTATCGTCTTGATGACCATTTCACAAGTAGGTGAACTGAGACCAATTTCTTGTTCACTAAGATTTTATTGATACAACACCATATTGATTTGATATAATTTTTTTATATGGCATAATTTACAAGAAAAAAGCGTTAAATATTGATGATCTAAGGTGGATTTCAGCCACAATAATCTCTGTGGCACATGATATGCCTGCCCGTAGCTGGCACAAATTTAAAACAGTCGATATTCTTTGAGTGACGAACGTCACACATGTTGAAGTCCATTGACAAGGATCATAATAATTTTTGTGTTCACCTAACCATTAATACAAATACTCACCTAGCCATTAATATAAAGTTCAATACAAATTTAACTTCATTATTTTATGAAATATTCAATATTAGAATGTGCCTAGCATTATATAGACACCCTGTATAATTGTGTGTCAGGCATATATAAAGAAAAAGATAGGTCTATCTTGAAAGTTGACTATTTATTTAAATTTCACTTTAAAGATTATTAATTATCCAATCATAGGAGATAATATATTATTTGAAGTTTCATCTATTCAGCTATAAATAATGAAAAAATGCTTATTTTGAGCGTCATTTATTGAAACCACAAATGAAGAACGCAAAATTTCAAATTTATAATTAACGGCAAGGAGCAAAGATTACATGTTAGAATTTTTGAAAACTTATAATTCTTGCCTATAGCTATTTTAATTTCCAGATGCTTTAGTAATTAAGTTAAAATTTTTATCTAAATTTTTTTATGAGAAATATTTCTTACTATTATTTTTTGTTGGGATATTCGGAAACTTCCTTTGCACGAGGCAAAAAGCTTTCAAGCATGAGTGAAAAAAATTAGAAAATTTTTAGTTAACGATATGAAGATGATAAATTTCTAGAAATTGCAGTTTTTGAATGCAATTATTAAATATAAAAATTCAATTTCATTGAAGATTTATTATCGAAGGTGATATAAAGAAGTAAATCGAGAAAATCTAATTGAGATACAAAGAATAATTATTGAGCAAACTACAAATTTGACAATTACAAGTGAAATAATTAACTAAGAAACAATTTATAATTTTATTAAAAAAGGCAAGTTTTAAAAAAATATAGGTTTGAAATATCACTATGTGTTTCCTAAAACACATAATCAATATGTGTTTCCTAAAACACATATTGGCATTCACTATGTTTGAACTCCTCACATATGAGTAAGAAAAAAACAATTCCATGAATGAGATGTATAATTTTCTGTGCTACTTGTGGACATTTCTTATCAGTAGCGCCAATGACCAACTTTCAAAGGAATTCAGCGTTCAGGATGGTGGAAGAATAGATCATCGTTGTGAAGGCATCTGGACACCGTAAACCACAATACTTTTCGCTCATTTTTTGTCCACGTGAGAAATCGTTAAAGTAATTTCTTCCAGTTATATTTAACGAAAGAATTTAGTTGGATTTGCAGTTTGAGTTGTGCTCGCAGACTGCATGCATTTTGCATACTCTCATGTCACCTGCGACATTTTGTTCCTGACATATGCATACACATGACCTTGTTACGGAATTGCGTTACCATTCAACATCATCTAAAGAGGACCCCTCTCTTTAAAGGCTGTTGGTCCAATGCATTGATCGCAAGAAACCTTTTTCTGAATTTTCAAGATTTTCTGCTTTAGGCAGTTAACAAACGAGAGTGAATTTGTCGGTGAAGTTTTACCGACGACACTGACGTCAGAAAATGTTGCAAAATAGACGTTCCGAGCTAAATTCAAATATTCAAGAAAGTTATAAATATCTGACATGACATCGGTGAAAAAGCAAATTATTTTCCTTTTTTATCACTTGAAAATAAGTTTTACGATTAACTTTGTTAATTTTTTTTATATTGAAGAAGAATTCATGATAATTTTTTACAGATAATTTAAATAGTTTTTCAATATTAATTATCTTTACATTAAATTTTAGAAAGTTTTATTAATTATATGAAATTATGTACACTGAAGAAATATTCATGAAACTCAAAAGATAGAAATTATTTTAACAAATAAGAAAGTGCAAAGGAAAAAATCATTGTTTTACGAAACATTTGAGAAATCTGTAATATGTTATTATTTATATTATATTACTAAATATGGATTTTTTATAGAAATAAAATAAATTGAAATTCAATATATTATTGTTTTATATTTAAATATACCTTTAAATTAATTCAGATAAAATGCATAGATGAAAATATTCTACATTTGAATATATTATTGATGAAATTAATTCTTGAATTTAATATATTTAACTGAAAAAAATTTTCTTTACATATTATATGTTGTTGAAGCTGTTTAGGAGCTCATAAATTTTTAATAAAATAATTTTAAGTTTATTTTTTTAAATTAAAAAAATTAACAAGTAATTAAAGTAATATTTATTAACAATTAATGATTATATTGCTGAACCAAATTAAGTTTAAATGTGTTATACAATAGTGTTAACATTTTTTAATAAGGATTAGTCTTATAATGCATTTATTAAAGAATGTATAGGAAACTACCATTTATTATTTTTAAACATTCAGAAATGTATTTAATATATTTTTTTGTTTTCCGTGAGATAATTTATATGTAAAATACTTTAATACTACTTTTTGAATAGTGATGACATTTTGCTTACATTTTAGTTAATGACTTATAAAAAATTATCGCAAAAATTTACTTTTAAATTATGATTAAGTTATACTGAAAACAATGATGCAATTCAATGAATTTGACCGAATTCAAAATATGAAATGTTAATGAAATATACACTAGTTTTGTTGCATGATGATAGTTTTCAATATTCTCTCAAAATTGTCTAAATATAAAATAAAATTAAAAAAATCACGAAATTATACACTCTGATATTTTCATCATAAATAAATTTAAAAATAAATACATCAATAAATCAAATGTTTTAATAAATAAGTAGTCCTAACTTCGCAAAACTGATGTTATCAATCAGTCAAAATGTAAACATAATTCAATACGACGTAAATAAAGTTTCACAAGTTCAAGTTCAAAATGACGTCACAGTTTCGTCACTGAATTTAGCGAAAAGATTCCGCGAATTAGCTGGGTTTACGATTTTACTTCCGAAATCGCTTTCGTTTATTGCCGCCCTTAAATTTACATTATTGTATAAATTTTCGATATAATTTTTTGTTGCTACTTTTAATTAACATCTCATGTATATTTTTATAGTGTCTTCATATATGCAATTTTTATTCCTCTATTGTTTTATTTCACAATGTTTAATATTAAAATATAATTAAGGAATTGAGAGCTTTGAAAACAAAATTATTTTTCATTATTATCATCATAATGTATTTTTATTCAATTATGAAAATTATTTTTACATTGAAAAAATGTAATTGAAATCTTATTAAATATATAATATAATTAATTTTAGTTTTTAGTCTTTTATATTGAAAAATTCTACAATTTTGAGATAAAATATTTAGCACAGAATACACGGGTTTAATTAAAATACAATACAAAAGTAATTAATTTTAATTTTTTAAATTAAAAATAAATAGTTTAAATTTAGTCAGCTTTTACGTGTATCTGTATTTACCATCCTATATATATATATATATATATATATATATATATATAGATAGATATGATAGATAGACAGATAGATAGATATATAGATAGATATACTATTATTAAGTAAAATAGATTATTTTTGGTCTTTCCTCATTTTGTTTCATGATATTTTACATTAAAATATTAGAGAATTTAGATTTTCACACATAAATTTTCTTTCACAGTTTTTGACATATAATAAATTTTTATTCAACTATAAAAAATATTTTGATACATAATAGATAAACCATATGAATATATTAAACTTAAACACAAAGCTATTTTAACCATAAATTACTATAGATTTTCGAAGTTGAAATGAAAGATTTGAATTAATGCGTTTTCATTTTAAAAAGATCTGTTTTATGAATTATAGAAAAATATAAACAAATAAACGTCATTTATAAATAGAAAACTTACTTTTTTATTATGATGTTAAGAATTTTATTTAATAGCAAGAAAAACAATAATTGTTTCGGGTTTAATAAAAAGAAAATATAAGAAATTAAAAATTCGATGATTTTAACTAATTACGTCATTTTTTAAAGTAATATTTTTAGAAACGCTTTGACATTGATTAGTTCTCTTAGATTACACAATTCAATCTATTTTCTAGATTGAATTAACAAAATATTTACTTAAAAAATTCAATTATAAAAACAAAGTTACAACATTTTATGTCTATATATATTGAAAACTGTATTGATGAATCAATGATTTCAAACAAAAATATTAAGTTGATTAGGTGAAAAAATAGAAATTATTTTTTTTATTATCACACAAATTTTGTCTTTTAATGAACATAGAGGATTTTTGAAAAATTACCTGTGAGTAATTTGAAAATTTATTTAGAACAGATAATAAATTCTTAAGACATATTTAAGTAACAAATCATTATGAATTATCTCATAATTAAAATGATGTTTACTTATAAAAACTTAAATATTCGAACATTATAAGAGAAAAACTGCTTGTTGAGGAAATAACTTATATTCCTTTAGAGTATTCTTGAAATTAAACCATATTATAAGAAAATAGAGCATATAATTCCAAATAATAATTCATATAAAATATTTTTTTAGATTATTACAGAAGTCCTTTTCAATTATATTATATTTTTAATTATGTTAAAGCATATTAATCAATGGAAATCATTTAAAAATTAATATTACTTATATTAATTAATTTCATGTTATTATATAAAGCGCTAAAAGATAATAATTATCATTAAATATTTTAAATAATTTATTAATATTTTAATTTTTATTTATTTTATTTGAACTCCTATTTGAACCATTATTACTTATGAATACTTCATCATACATCCAAAAGATGGCTGCACTAAATAATGTGTAACGTATAGGCAACTTAAAATAATTATTGCTCAGTAGTATAATTGTAATCAGTACTACTAAGTTACACAAACAGTAACTGTAATCAATATCATTAAGTTACAACTGTGTAACTGTGTTACATCCTTAAGAGAAAAATATTTAACGAGTTTATATTTTTAAAGTACAATAAAAAATTAAGTTAAAGGCATATTTGGGAATAACAAAATGGTAGTCAACATCGCCATGCAGCAGCGAAATTCATGCTATTGAAGAAATTACAGAAGATTGAGACACAACACAGCATCGGACTACCACATACATCGGTGGATTCAAGCTGATATTTATAATCCTTTAGAAATAAAATATTTAAAAAGTGGTAGATTAAAATATCCAATAAAAGTTATTTTATTAAATTTTTATATATTTATAGGAATTTTTAAGAATTTTCATTTAAACAATATTGATGATTTTAAAGATTTTAGTTAAATGTATGAGAATATTTGTAAAAAAAGGTAATTTATAAGTTGTTTTCTGATTTAATTGCATGTATACTGTCCACTCAAATATTCCCTCCAAACCACTTACAGCTTGTATATTTTGAACATTTCGATTATCATTATTAGGAACAAACATAAAGGGGACGGACAAGAAGGGGGCGTAGTTAATGACATGAGTAAGTGCATGGATCAATAATGCTGAGAAGATATATGAGACAATTGAATATTGTAAAACGTAACAGTTAAATACAGAGAGATAAACTTTTTTTCTCTAAATTACTATGGTTTTTGTATTTTATGCATCTGGTTATCTGTCAACTGCAATTAAACTAAATAGTGCTTCTGAGAAAAAGGCGTGGTGAATGAACAATATGAGAAAAAGGCGTGGTGAATGAAGTGAAGGGGACGTGTGATGAACTAAATATATAAAAAAATGAGCGACATAATAATAAAAATTTAGTAGTTAAACAGAGGGTTAAAACTTTTCCTCACTTAACTACTGCAGTTTCAACATTTTGGGATCTAACTATTTGTAATCTACAACCAACTTATTCTTTCGTATTTGATTTTATTTACTATTTGTGTAATCCTTCAATGAAAACTTGTTTATTTTCTTAAACCTCGGATCTGATGTAAATGTAAAAAATCAACCTGAGAGGCTACTCATCCATCTGACTTAGTCCCATACGAAAAAAAAATAATGTTTATGAGTAGCGCGACTTGCTTGACAGTAACGATCAATAAAAATGAAATATGATTAGAGCACTTTTGGAAATTTTATAAATTAGTGATGCAATTCTTTGAGATTTAATGTTGAAGATTCAAAGAAATGCATCTAAATTGTGAGGCAAATAATTAAAATAAAGAGAAAGGAAATCTTGAATAATTGAGATTCATACACTATTTATAATTTTAAAAGTTCTTTGAATTGATTCTTTTCATCAACTTTGCAATGGGACGATCTTTAGTTCCTTTTGTAAATATTTATAATTAAATTACTTATTAAAATTCAATACTTTGCGATTTCGAGCATTTATTAAGAAATTTTTGTTTAATATTTCGATTTATTTTACGATGCTTGCACAATTTTGTGTCAGATATTTTCAATATTCTTCAAAGTTAGAGTCAAAATATAAGAAGTGTACAAATTAGGGAGAATTGACCATGAATCTTACATTGAAATAATCCCTTAAATTGAACTATTTTACATTGAAAATCCCTTAAATTGAACTATTTTACATGGAAAATTTCTTGGTTTTTCTTTGGTAGCTTAGTTTTTTAATGGGAATATTGTTTCAAACTGCTAAGGCATAAGTAATTAGCGGTGTAATCAATGATATACAGTAAATACTCGTTTTAACGAACTTCTATTTAGGAATACTCACGACTTTACGATCTTTAGTACAAACTTCTCAAATTCTCAAGTCTGTAATCTTTGGAGCTGAATCATTCTCCTATCCATGGTAGTCCAGTCTTCGGACACAGAAGCTGTAAATTTCACCCTTCTGTGAATAAGACACCCTGTGATCTTCATCCTGCAGCTGTCGTCGCATAATCGTAAAAGAACCACGTTCCTGAAATGCACAGAGGGCCAGGTCCTGAAAAATATATTATAGTGTCCCCAAACTTTAAAAATATTGCAGTTAAATATCGATAGAATTGTAACAAGTGGATCTAGAACTAATTTGGATCAGGTCTTGGATTTGGCGAAATTTTATTGAATTCAGATTAGAAAATTAGGAGAAACTATAATAAAGCCTCTTTAAAAGTTAAAGGCTATAACATTTTCTGAACCTGATAGACCACATAAGAATGGGGGTTTCTCTCAATTGAGATATTAGTTATTAGAATATGAACATCAGTACAAGCTTATTTGACTATAACTTTGAAATAGAGGGTATCAGAATTATTTAAAGAGGTAATTTTCTCAATATTTTTGACATCTATCATCCATTTAACTTCAAGAGTTTACCTAATGAAATTCGTAAGCGTTTTTCTGCTAATTATATTTTCATCGGTGCCATAAGCTCTAGACGCCAAATTTGGATCCGTCCAGCACAAATTCAAAAGGAACTAAAATCAAACTAAAATAAACAAAAAAATCAGCATGATCGATGACAAGGGCCTCATAATTCTTAACGAAGATATATCTACTCATTACTCATACATACATCAGCAAAGAGGTTCTTGATATTTCTTTTGTTAGCCTTGAACTCTCTCCTTTCTTTTTTCAAATCCTTTTGGAAAGTTTTAGGAAATTATAAGAAGTGACCAACTCTTGTTTTGGTTGAACTAAAAATGAGGCAACTAGGGTACATTTATAGAGAAAAATGCTGGAACTTTAAACGGACAGACAGGCATTCATTCTATAGTATTATTGAAGATAATATCGATAAGATCCTCTTACTGACACTCTTGACACTAACTGGTAATGATTTTAAAAAGTTAGTAATCACTGTAGCTAATTATAACATTCCTTGAGGAAAGATGAAGATTCTTAATCCTTACTAGCTAATTAGAGTCACTTTTTCCAACCTTTGCTGGAGGAGAGAAAAAAGTGGTCGAAGATTTAAAGGTTAACAGCAGCAGGGATTTTGTAGTCGAGCTGAATATAATTAACACAGAAGTAAAAAGAATGTCTGCATAAATTAAGCGTAACAAGTAGAATAAACTTTGCGATATCCTCGACGTAAGATCTTCTAATGGTAAATTGTGAAAGTTGAGAAAAATCTAAGTTAAGATCAATCCAAGTTGTAAACAGTAGCAACATTTAGTTCAAAGAAGGAAACATAGCTCAAGTCAATGGTCAAGCTGCTAGCACCTTTGCAATGCATTACCAGATTGTAAGTAAATGGAAATTACTCGCAACGATAGAGGAGAAAACATCAAGGCTAATAATATTGTACAAGGCTGTCGTTGCAGCTCTCAAGACGGTATACTTCTTTTCAGTACGAATTTTAATATCTTTGAACTTGATGCTGCAATATCAAATTAAAATATTAATTACAGTGATTCTCATTTTTTTTCCGACTCGGCACACTTTTAATGATTTCTAAATTTGGCGGCATGCAAAGAAAGGATAAGTTTAAAAGTTGCTTACTTACCTTCAAGACACTATGTATAATAGTTACGGGGATAATTTTGAATGCATAATAAAGTAATGTAATATGTACTACAAAAAAATACTTGTATTACTTTACTCGTAATAAAAGAAGCATTATAATTTTTATGCACACATTTCTAAAATTTGGAGGCACACCAAAGTACTGACACAGTGGTTGAAAACCACAGTAGTAATAAATCTTCCGGCCCTGATGATATTTTGAGCAAATATTGAGCATTCTGGTCCATGATGGAAAGCAAAGACTTATAGATATTATAAATGGTTCTTGGAAAATGAGGCGGGATCCTCGTTATTAGAAGAGCGGCATTATGTTATTCCCATAAGAAAAACCTTCAACAAAGTTAATGTTCAAGGCAGTTTTAGGCTAATTGCCTTGACCTTAAAGGCTTTAAAGTTTTCAAGTTAATCGCATAACTAGTGAAAAGAATGGGAAACCTCTCCTTCTTTTCCCAGTACAGTTATTTAATAGTCGTGAAGTGTCAAGAATTTTTAAAATTAAAAATATTCGCTATTATTATCAAACTCAACAGTTGAGCACTATAAAGGCTTAAAAACCATTATGCAGTGCAGCAATTGTCAATGGCCTCACCACACGATAGAAATCTGTCATATGTTACCTTAATGTGTCAAATGTGCGGAAACGCACAACACTCGAGAATATAAAAAAAGAAAAGAAAATCAGTGGACAGTCCCATTTGCTGTAACTGGTAACTGCGGGAGTAACCACCCTGCCAGCTGCATCGGCTGTGCGAAGTTCTCCATACTTAAAGCTATATATATATATATATATATAATATATATATATATATATATATATATATATATATATATATATATATATATATATATATATATATATATATATATATATATATATATATATATATATATATATATAAAACTTAAATATGTATATATATAAAACTTTGTGGATGGTAGCAATGGAGAACTATTCCAGAAAAAGACTCCAGTGATTCATTCATTCACTTTGCAACTTGAAATTGAAGAAGCCTTTACAGGTACAAATATACAAGAGGCTATAAAAAATTAAGTCAACTACAGACAGAATGGAAAAAATACAACTAATAACAAATAAATTATGTCTGACACACAATGGAAAATTCTAATTTGCTTTTGGAATTCCTGTGAGATTAGGCGCAAAATGGTCAGTTTCATGATTTTGTTAATGAGCACAACTCAGATATTATTCTTATTTGGGAATATTTCCTTAATGTTTCTATAACTGCAAATATCCCAGGATACCTTAGTTATAGGAATTATTGAACCGGAAATACTACCCTTACTGGAGGTGGGACGAAAGTTTTTTAGCAAGAGTAGTCTCCTACAGAAACACCACACAAAAACTAATTACAGTTGAAGCAACCTTAGTCACAGTCACACTGTCAACATTAGCCCCTCCCCCATTACTTTTTGCTCCACATATATTCAACCCACACCTCAATATCAATGCATTCATTTAGACCTAGAGACAATACTTTGAGTAAATTATATCTTAATGTGTGGAGATCTCAATACAAAACACGCAGCATGGAATGGTAGTAACTTTAAAAAAGTAATTAAAAACTTTGCTGACAAAACCAAAAGATCAATCCATGCACTTAACACACCTACGCATTTTATTTTAGCGCTAATTTCGGTTCTACAATAGATATTACTCTCAGAGGAATTAATTTTAAGATTAAAGCACTCACAGATTTCAGTTCTGTTCATAATCCAGTCACGACTGAATTCGACTTTAATATTCATTTGATTAAATCCCTCACTATTCATAACACGGACTGGATTAAATACAAACAAATAATAAATAATAACCCTCTTACTTTTCAAAATTTAAACATGGGAGACGAATTCGAAAATGCAGCAATTCGCTTGGAGGCGGAATTACTTGCAGCGCACAGTGAAGCAGAGACGTCCTTTTATTCCCATACCACTCACCACCTATCCTGTATTCTGTATTCTCATAGATTTAAAAAGTAAAAGAAATAGACTCAGAAAAATATATCAAATTAATAGATCAAATAAAAATAAAAATAGAATATAATAGAAGCTAATAACGAATTCAGATCCAGTATTAGCAAATATAACACTGAACAATGGAGAGAAAATTTAAAATCATTAACTACACACGACCGCTCTATTTGGAAAGCCATTGGTATGTTTAAGAAAATAGCGGAACATTGCCGCCCATTCAAGGCCTAAGCCAATTAACATGAGACGGTGAGACGATATTAGTTTTTATGGAGTCGTGAGTATTCCAATCTCCTGTAGGATAGGTGTATATGAAAAACTGGTGAAAAATGATTAATAAATCTGAAATAGCAAAAAATTTATAAGTCATAATAAACTTATTTCTGATTTACAGATATAAGAGAAAAAGATAAAAATTAAGAAAAAAATAAAAATGAAAGCAAAAATTTTAGTTAAAATGTGATTATACGACCTAATATTCGTGTTGTTTTGTGGGTCTTCAGTCTTAATACTGTTCTATGTCTATATTTGTTTGCGGCATTGAAAATATTATAAATTGGTATCTTTGCTATTTCTTCACTTTCTATTTCTGGCAGGTTGTTGCAGAACTTTAGGCCTATCTAAAAGAAGTAACTAGAAGCATTAGTGACTCAGATATCACGCATGATAGCTTCATTTCTGAAGTGCCATGGTGGCTTAGAAATTATCCTTAAAGTTTTATTTTGAATTATTTGTAGCTTCTTAATAGGACTGTCAGCTGTTCTTACAAAAATGTGGCAGGCGTTACTGACCACTGGACGCAACATTGACCCATACAAAAGGATTTTAATTTTAATTTTTAAACTTAGTTGAAATCTGTATCCTATCAAAGGACATAAAAGTGACTGTACATACTTATATTTTTAAAATTATTTTAGTAAAGTAAAACTTATCAGTTAGTCTTTTATTTAAAGTTAATTCAAAGTATTCCACTTCGTTAGACCAAAGGAAAATTTTATTATTAATATTATCATTTGGCATATTATTTATCAATTAACGTGGAATAACCACCTAAATATCATCAAAATCAGATTTAAACAACTCTCTGCAGCCCTTTACCCTCTTATGAAATTTAAAGAAAAATAAAGTCATCTACAAAGAATATCTCAGACCACTTCTGTCCTATGCCTGGCCCTTTTGGAGTTATACCCACGACAGTAAGATAAGATTACTAGAAACCCTTCAAAATAAAATAATTAGACAAAAAGTTAATGCGCCCTGGTATTTTGGTAATGAAAAAATAAAAGAATTAAAACCCACTATTAGAGAATATTTGGTTAAAATAATATACAACAAGTACAAAAATCTAAATAAAACTGAAAACGAGTCTATAATAGTTATTCCGTCCAATAATGAATGACCTCAGTACCCATAACCGGCACCGTCTCCGTTCACTATTCGATTCTTTCCAAAGATTCCTCACCAGCCACTATGAACTAAATACATAAGAAATATATATGTCCATTTATTATATTTTTTAGTTATTTCCCAGTTAAAATATCATTTTATATAAAAAAGAAAAAAATATTTATAAATATATAAAAAAAATTTTTCAGTTACATATGTTTATTTATATACATAATGTACCTATATTTTCTACTTATTGTTGGTAACCAAGAATAAATATAGACATATATATTAAAAACTATATAAATCAATAAATAAATATTCATTCATGAATTCAGAAATTTTGCTATCTTTGTATTTTATGATGGTATCTTTCTTCTCACATTGCTATTGCAGGTGAGATAAGGACTTAGTTTTTTTAAATATTGCCCCTACAGACGGTAGAGACGGCCTTAGTTTTTATAGAGCCCCAGAACTGAAGTTCAATCTCCTGTAGGATTGGTGTACCTGAAAAACTATTGAAAAATAATTAATAAATCTAAAATAGCAAACATTTATTAGCCATGAGTAATTAATTATTATTTTTTAGTCATGGTTAAAGTGCAAAAGTACAACTAAAATTACACAAATAAAAAGTATTATACGCCCTTGTGTTCGCGTTGTTGTCTCACTCATCTCTGCAGTGTTGTATACTCTAGGCGTAGGGCTTCAGTCTTAATACTCTTCTTGGATTTTTTATATGAATTGATTCAATCATGATAAATAATATGAAATATGGAAAAATTTTGTCTACTATATGAATTCATTTAATGAATGATATGCTTTCAATTTTTATTGCCAAGATTCAAATTTAAAAGAATTTAACCAGCTTTTTCATGAGAAAATTAAATAATAAAAACCATGATGCACACACACACACACAAATGATGAGAGCACCTTAAATTTTACATTTACGATTAGCGTTAGGTTAAAAATACGATGTAGCACCAGTATAATTCTTTACTTTTATATTATTTTGTTAAACAGTCACCAGGTTCAATATGCCGGTGTGGTCGAGAGTTCAGATTTGGGGATTGAAATCTAGAAATTTTGTGAATGTAATGCAAATAGTAATAAAAAAGTTAGTTACAACAAAAGTATGAAAATTAAAACCATTCCTATTATGTAATTGTTTTTATTTTATTGGAGATTGTTTTAAAATAACTTGTTACAGCATGTGATAACTGAGTAGTTTTCACAGAAAGATAAAAAAAAAAAAAAAAAAAAAAACACGCTAAATCAGAGAGCTTATTTATGAAAGAAAAAATATTCTTTTCCTATAGACTTCCTTTATAGTGGGAAATTATAATTGGGTTACATTTGTCCTATTCCCACATCTTTTAAAATTTGAACTTTTAAAAATTAGACACGCCTCTTGTTTTAGGTTTAATTTTTGAATAATAATTGATGATAAAGTTATTTGATAAAATTCGAGGAAATAATTCCAATTTTGCAAACGAAAGTTTTGCAATTTTTATAGGTACAGATTATAAATTTATAAAACTTTTCTTTCATTAAACTGATATTATTAAATTTTTTTAAAAAGATTGTTGTTGCGCAGTGCAAAAGTACTTTAAAAGTCTTTGTTTCCTAAATCCAAATTCTTGCGTAATAAATAAAAGTCTAACATAAAAATAAATTTTCAATAATTTAAAACTTGATTAAAAAATACATACATAAAGAAATACATTAGAAAAAAAATTTAAAGGTAATGGTTTATGAAGTACCAAATTGCGCGGTTGAAAGTTGAACAAAACTGAGAATAATTGTCTCCTTTAGTGTTTTGTTGGAGGCCTTGAGATAACATTTTGTGAGAATTTATATGCGTCTTGTTAATGATATAAAACCTATATTTGCGATAAGATTTTTTTAAAAATGGAAAGAAAAATATGAATAAACGTAAAGTTTTTCCCCTAAAAACTTCAATTTTATATTCGTATGAATAAATACACTTTTTATTAAATTTTCTTGTATAGTTTTTAATTCTTTTTATTATTAATTTTTACGATTAAAAGAGTAAAATAAAGGGAGTTTCATTCGCAAATCGTTTAATTTTTTAAAAATATTTCCTCAATTTTTTTACTTGTTTATTTAATTTTTAGAATACGTTACAATTCGAGTTAAATTTTGGATGATATGAAACTAACAAGAGACCGGTCATGTGTTCATATCTTGCCTCAAAAAATGATTGATATTCACCTCTACCTCTGGGGAAGCTGATATAATTGTTTTTGAAGAACCTGTACCTGAGATTCTACCAACAGTACTAATTTTTATGATATTAAGTGGAACAACCTTTAGGTGTAATTTTTTTCTCCTTATTTGAATTAGAGAAAGAAGAAAAGAATAAAGAGAATAATAATAAAAATTGACGTAACATTAACGTTTGCAATTGTTTTTCCCAGGGTAAAAACAAAATTTATACCTCGACAAATTCAAAGAGTACTAATTTTTTATTTTTATTTCTTTATTTTTAATATATATTTTATTTTTTAATACATATTTATAATAACAAAAAATAATATTTAAATAAAAAAAATATAGAGCAATGCAAATTCTTTCAATTTAATATTTTTTTTTATTTCTTATCTCTGATTTTTGTGAGCTCAGGAATCGGGAATCAGAACAATTTTCCAGAGCCTTCAAATCTTTCATCTGAAGTAGAATAGGAAGGAGGTGGCGAATAGGAGGAGTCATGAGAAGTAGAGAAGGGAGTCAAGTGGACGATCTCTGATTGGCCGACTGAGTTGAGCCGGCAGTAGGAAAAAGAGACTTAAAATAGAGATAAAATAGAAATAAATGGCAAAAAAACAATATTACAGGGGTAAAATGAAAAATTTTGTCGAAACATGAGAAATAGAAAAAAAAAAGATAAAATACAAGTAATAAATGAGAATTAAAAGGACAAATAATTAGTAAAACACATAAGTATAAGTAAAAAACTTGGATTAACACTGATATGTACAAACAAGATACAAAAAGCCAAGAAATAAACTTGGTTAAATAAAGTAAATTATTTACAAATATATACAAAGGTGATTATGTTGGAATGACAGTTGACAGGGTATAAATAATAGCGTCGCTTAGCTAGTGGGCAGCTAAAGGTCGTAATTTGACCTCATCCCTAGAGTTAGTACATTTGAAAATTTCGTTAAAACATGCTGCCGAGCAGTTTTCAGCTTTGTTAAAAAATCTGATGTTACGTTTAGCTACATATTGTTCAAAAGTTTCTAATTTGAGATCTCTTCTGATTGCCGAATTTTTTATGTCTCTTGGGCTCCGTTTCGTGTTGTTTTTCGTTGGAAAGTGTTGAACATTTTCATTGTGGTTTTATCCATTACGCACCAAGCAGGAGAGGCGTACGTAACAATAGGAAGTATCATGGTAATGTAAAGCAGTTTCTTCATTTTAGTATTAGTTTTGCCATAATATCCTTGGATCTTGGATCTAATATGTTTTACGATGTGTCGGCCTGCGTAGCACAGGCACTTTACTCCTTCATCTGTAGTAGCTCCAAGAGGAGAAAAAACGTCTTTACTCACGGAGAGCGCTAGCCTGACTGCGTGTATCAGCTATGAGTGTTTCATAACTGGGCGTGGTTACCAGAAATGAGAATTTTCAATGTAGAAAGAGAACATAGATACAAGTTTGCATGATAATATTTAGACTTCAAATTGAGAAAATCTGATATAAATATTTCCGGTTAATAATACAAGTAGATGAAAATATATACACTATATACACTATTTAAATTTATCTCTTTCCTTAAGAAAATATCTCGCTATTGGTCTGTATTTGCAGTCTTCCTCAAGATATTGATATTTAAAAATTTCGTTGAAGTTTGCTGCTTCGCAGTTCTGAGCTTTTTCATAAAATTTATTATTTAATTTTCTTATATGTTCGGCTAGATCGTCTATTTTTAAATCTTTAGCTATATTTTTATTTCTGATTAATTATGGGGCGTTTGTAATTTTTCTTAATATCTTGTACTGAAAACTATTAATTTTCCTTTTGTCCATTTTGTTGTTATAAAGTTCCATACTGGGGATGCATATGCTATAATTGGTCTTATCATTGAAATGTAAAGAAGTCTTTTAAATTTAAGTGAAAGGTTTGATTTTACACTTGTAATTGCTTTTAAACACCCATAAGCTTGTGTGGCCTTAGTAATCACATTGTTTATATGTTTTGTCCATTTCAAGTCACTCGTTAATGTAATTCCCAAATATTTAGCAGAGCACACTTTTGGTATTTCTCTGCCAAATAAGATTAGACCATTTTTATTTCGATGTTTGAATTTATTTCTCCTATTTCTTTTAAACAGAATCAGTTGAGATTTTTCTGAATTTATTTTAATTCTCCAATAGTTGCACCAGTTTTCTATATTATAGAGCGAAGATTGTAGTTTTTGCATTGCATAATTAGGGTTACTTGATTCAGCCAAAATGGCCGTGTCATCAGCGTAAAAAGCAATTTTCGTTGTTTCATCCATGGGGAAGTCATATGTGAAGAATAGGTATAGTATCGGCGAAAGGATGCTTCCCTGGGGTACTCCAGCATTTATTTTTCGCGTTAGTGATTTTTAGTTATTTTGCGTGACTTGAAAATATCTATCTGTTAAGTATGAATTTAGTAGCAAGATGACATCTGAGTCAATATTGATATTGATTAATTTTTGAATAAGTCCTTTGTGCCAAACTCTAACAAACGCTTTTGATACGTCGAGCATTACCATGGCAATGTATAAATTTTTGTGTAGATTGTCATTAATAATTTCTATTATTCTAGTAAGTTGTTTAACTGTCACGGTAGATAATTCCTGAATCCATACTGTCAATTTGGTAGCAAGTGAAAGTAGGTTTTGATTCTGTTATAAATAATTTTTTCAAATATTTTGTTTATTGTGGGTAGTAAGCTTATAGGTCTATAATTTTCTGCTTTTCTGTGATCTTTGCCTGGTTTGGGAAATAATATTATGTCAGCAATTTTCCAGATTGTAAGGAAGTGGCAGTATTTTAGACAGTCATTAAAAATATTTACGAGTTTGGATAGATAATCTTTTGGTAAGTATTTTATCATAGAGTTGTAGATTTTTTCTCCTCCTGGTGCCTTTTTGGTTTTTAGCTTCTTAACAATTTCTATTAACTCTTCTACGTCTGTAGGATTTATTGTTGCTTTTGGTGGATTATTATGTATAAAATAGTCCATGTTTTGTTCAACTATTTTAGTAAAAGTATTGTTTGTATCCGGATTTGGATTGAATTGGCTGTATAACGAGTTTGAGAAAATTTCAAGTTTTTCTTCATTTGAGTAAACATGACCGTATTGACCTTGAAGCCTATTATTTTGTGTTTTCTTCCTTTTAAGTTGCCTGGCAAAAATCGAAATAGAGTTGTTTTCTGTTGTCAGTTTTTCGATATTTTGTTTCCAGTTTTCATTTCTGATTTCGTCACAAAGTTTTTTAATTTGTTTATTCAATTTATTCACTTGAGTTTTGTAGTGGGGGTTTATGGATTTTTGATATCTTCTTCTAGTTCTGTTTCTTTCTTTTATTATTTCTCTTACATTGCTGGGAAGCCTTAGATAATTTTTACGATATTTCACTGTTATAGTTGCTATAATTTTTGCATTTACTATGTTTTCAGTGAATATTCTTATATCCTCCGAAGATTTTATTTTTGCCAATATTTATATGTGTTTGATGGTTTTCTTCATTGTTGTTCCAGTATTGATCCTGTAGAATGTTGTAGTATAGTTGCCAGTTTGTTCTGTAGAGATATTTTTGTTCAATTATTTTATTTATTCCCAGAGACATCCAATAACTCGGAGGTGGTCTGAGGATAGTTCATTTAATGTATTATCTGAAAGTGGCATTTGGCTATTGTTTAGAAAGATGTCTAATATATTTCCTTTATTTCTATAGTCAAAATGCATTGGTTCTATTGGTGCTACTATAGTATAGTTATAGTTTTGTGCATCGTTTAATATTGTGGTTCCATTTTGATTAGTAATTTTACATCCCCAGTGTATATTTTTACTATTTAGATCTCCACCTATGATGGTTGGGAAATTGGTTGAAAATATATCAATAACGTTCTGTGAAGTTAGTATGTGCTGAGGTCTATTATAAATGCTCGTAAATTTGATATTTATTTTGGGTTTAAAGGTGACAATTATAGAAGTTTTTTCATAACCATTATTGTTATTGCTGCTGTAAATCGTTGAGTTTAATGATCTTTTAATTGCTATTGCTGTTCCACCTCCTTTGTGGTGAGCTCTATCAGTTCTATATACGTTGTAATTTCGTATGTTGAGTTTGATTGCAGGCGTTAGATGCGTCTCCGTGAGTCAATGTTATATTGATCCAGGAAGTTTATGAGTTTTTGTGTCTTTGGTTTAATTCTTTGTGCATTCCAAGAGGCCACTGTGATTGGGCTAAAGCTTTGTTGGTTGTTACTCATTATTTGCTGTTATTGTTCCATTTTGTTGGGCCTCCATGCCCTCGTTAAATTTTTTCAATTGAGCAGTTAATTCTAGGATTCCTAAATTTTGCACATATTTTACTAGTAATTTTAGCTCATTTGCAATATATTTTGCTTCATTTATTGATTCCTTTGTTTTAACTACTGTGTCGTTTTCTTGAACCAGTACATTTGCGTATGTTAGTATGGGGTTTGAACTGGGCACAATTGTACTTTTTATATGTGTATTTAGATTTTGTTTTCCTTTTATTTTGGGGAATTTATTACATCCCCTGAAACTAGCAGGATAGGCTTCTCCACAGTTGGCGCATTTCGCAGGTGTAGTAGTCGGTTTAGGACAATTTGAATGGTGATGGTCCCCTGCACATTTCACACACTTGAAATTGTAGTGACATGAGGTTTGTGCATGAAAGAAGCCTTGGCATCTAAAGCACTGTGTTACTCCTTTTCTTCCTTTGTATGTTTCTATTTTAACCGCTAGGTTAAATATGTGAGACATATTGTAAATTTCTTTTGACTTGTCATTTTTAGGGAGAGTAACAATGTATAGAGGTAAGTTGATTTTGTTCCCGTCAACTTTTTTGGTCATCTGGGTAACATTGATAATTTGAAACCCCTCTTGGATTAATTCTTGAGTTATTTCTTCTGCATTATAGTATGGCGGAAGGTTGCGTATGACTATTTTTAGATTCTTGTCTTCTGGGAGGACAAAAATATGGTAGGGGTTTTTTATTTCGTCTAAAGCTGAGGTGACTTTTCTATGTGTTTCGGCATTATCCACTTTTAATGTTAAAATTTCAGTTCCCATCATTTTTCCTTTGTAACCAGATATTTTTTGATTTGAAGAGTTCCTGTAGATTTTTCCAATTAATTATTTGGTCTTTTATCACTATTGGTGGTATTTTAGTGTTCCTTTTGGCTGGTTGGAAGTTTTGAGCATGACTCATTTCATTGTTATTATCTGTGACTTCATTAGATTTTTTGTTAGAGACATTAATTTTTTCCTCGATTTTTCTTTTGATGGCTAACTTAGATTTTAAGGTTTTAACAGTTTGGCTAAGTTCCGGGTAGTCTTCATTTTCTGATACAATTTCGACGTCATGGCAGTCGCTTAGGACTTCAAATCGATTATTAGTTGTAACAGAGAATGGCGGTGGCGCATTTACATTAGTTTTTGGAGTGTCCCTATTTTTCGAGGTTTTCTCCCTTTGGTAACTCGCAAGGAGCTCAGTTAATTTCGTTAGCTCGATGCTGTGTATTCGCAGTAGTTCTATTTCACTGTCCGTAAGTTCCTCATTACTAATCTTCTGAATATATTCGGAAGTTAGTCTAATTTTATTGCTGATGGCCCTCACCCCGATTCCAGAGTCATGTGAGCTTAAGTCCGTAGCCTGAAGGGGAGGGTTTGCCATAATATCCCATAATGGGTCTTAATTTAAATAGCATTTCTCTGACTTTATTAATGGTGTTTTTGACATGAGGTTTCCATTTAAGATGTTGATTTATTGTAAGTTCGAGGTAATTAGAGTTATTAACGATAGGAATTTTTTTTATCTCCGTACACGTAGAGGTACGCTTCCGGTCACTTCTTGTGCTAGGTGTTTTGATAATTAAAAGGTTCGATTAGTTAGTATTAATTTCAACTTTCCAGGTAGAATACCAGTCTTCGACATTGTTGATTTTCTTTTGCAACTTGCGGATGGCAAGTTCTATAGATTTTGACTTAGTTAATAATGCCTGTATCGTCAGCATAGTAAGCTGTGATGCTTTCATAGTCTAGCCTATCTACAAGGAAATCAACAGTATAGAATAGGTAGAGGATCAGACCTAGTATGCTGCCTTGCGGAACGCCGGCTTTTATGAATCTTGTAGATGAGTTGCTTTTGTTATTTCTGATATTGAAAGCTCTGTTTTTAAGGTAGTTTTTAATTAGGAGAATCATGATGTCATTGAAATTAAAATTTTTGATTTTGTATATCAGACCTTCGTGCCAGAATCTGTCAAATGCCTTAGAAAAGGGCCGGTCCCAGGGTAGGGCGATCCGGGCGGCATCCCGGAGCGCAATGATCAAGGGGTGCCAAAATCATGGAAAAGGAAAATAAAATGATAAAAAAATTAAGTTACAGGCTTTAATAAAATGCATTAAAAAGTAAAGAATATTTTTTTATCATTCTGATATCATATCAATAAATTATTTTTCATAATATTGCATTGTCATCGAACCCTTGTATTGTAAGTATACCAAATTTCATTGAAATCGGTTCACGGGAATTTCCTCAAAAACGCGTTGCAAGATTTGACTGATAGTTTTGATTTTGAAACCAAGTGAAACAAGATCTAACAGCTCTTTTTAACTGCATATAAAAAGGAAGTAGACTTAAAACAATGTATTACTACTAGACTTCGGCTGTTGCGAAATAAAATAGATTGTTTAAATTGTTAGTGCAAAAAAGCTTTAAAGAAGTGCTTGTGCAAATTGTCCAGTGCGTTTGGCTTCTGTGAAGGTAAGTGTTTTAATTTTTGCTTTCATTTTTAAAAACGAATAAATACCATCAGACATAAGCCAAAAAAGGATGGGGGTAGATTTCAAAAATTAGAGTTTAGATCAAAACATGGCTTGTGTGGCATCAAATAAAAGGTAATAGAGTCTGGAGTTGAATAAAATGCATTTTATTTTATTTTTTAAGCCAGTGGCGCACAAGTGGGATTTCAAAAATTAGATTTTACATTAAAAAAATGTCTTGCGTGATATCAATTTTTTTTGGCCAGTAGATGCACCTACAATGAAGGGGGATTTGTTGTTAATCGTTTGAGCTTAGGTGCCCATAAATTGGCAGAGTATTTTTCATTTTGTTTGTTTTAGTTTGTCCTTCGTATTAAAAAAATTGAGTAGTTATATATTACAAATATAAAAATAAAATGTAGGGAGTAGGGACTTCTAAAATTATATAGCGTACGGCCACATAAATTGTAAATCCGTCTCTGCATAGTGTGACTTGTTATGGTGTGACCATTCTTTTGAGGACTAACGAAATAGTTTATAAAAATGTAAAAAAGCAAGCTGTTTTATACAAGCTGTTTTCAAAGCACAGCGCAGCAAGTGCTTAGAAGTAGCGAGTATAATAAAACGTAGTTTTGGCACGAGTTTTATACTATATTTTATCTTGATCAAAAATTTAAATAAAAATTAAAAACGTGCCGCAGGCGTAATTTCTAACAAAAAATATTTTTCACAAAACTACCAAACGCACAAGAGACAAAATACTAATTATTATTTTTTATATCAGTATTATTTTAAATTTTAATTAATTTGTTTCAGAAACCAAAATGTCCGATGCTAAGAGAAAATCCTCTGGTAACGAATTTAAAAAGCGGAGATTGAACAAGCAAACACAGCTTCAAAAACAGTCAGATGCGCTGCAGAACTTCTTGAAAGAATGTAGTTTCAACGCACCCACAACCGACCAACATTTGAACAACGCCCAGCACCTAGATACTGACTTTCCGGATATGGATCCCCCTTTGGACGCAACCGTCAGCATTCCTGAGCTGGGTAAGCCATCTCAAACGAGTTTGGCGAGTAGTGATGCAGTTCCAAAAATGAAGATTCGCAAATTGTGCAGACCTCAGAAAAACATTTAGAAAAGGCTACCGTCCAAAGTATCTCTTTTGACCCAGGATTATGGCCCGAAATCATGCGTGCAACAGATTGAATTTTTTTTTTTTTGGCTATACGTGGTCCAGCTGCACCTTAGTATAATTTTGATTTTCCTTTTGATGATCAGCATAGAAGATTCTCACCAAAACATTACAAGAAAAGGCTTAGAAATGGAGAAGAGGTTTTAAGAGAATGGATGGTATATTCCGTATTTCAAAACGATTTGCACTGTTTTCCATATCGATTTTTTGCGGCACCATCTAGCTTGAGCGCTCTTGGCAATCGGGAATTTAAAGACTGGAAGCATTTAGGGGACTCTTTAGCACATCATGAAAATGCTAAACCTCATATAGATTGTTTAAAATCATGACTTGAATTGAAGCAAAGATTGAAAATAGGTGAAACAATGGACGCAGTTTCTCAGAGACTCATTGATTCTGAGATAAATCACTGCTCTGAAGTTTTTTACGCATAATATCAGTCGTTAAAATGCTAGGCGAGAGCTCTCTAGCTTTTCGAGGAACAAGTGATAAACTCTATGAACACATCAATGGAAACTTTTTGAAGTTAATTCCGTTATTGTGTGGCAAAGTTTGATCCAAAAATGGAGGAATACGTTCGCAGAGTCCTCAATAAAGAAGAAATCAAAGTTACATATCTAGGAAAAACTATACAAAATGAAATAATTGAATCATTGCATGACAACATAAAGCACCACATCAATGAGGAAGTTCTAAATATTAAGTATTATTCCGTGATTCTTGACTGTACTCCCGATGAAAGTAAAGTAGAACAGATGACATTTGTGGTAAGATTTGTCTCCATACAGGAATCAGAGTCTGAAGTTCAAGTTAATATCAACGAAAATTTTTTGGGTTTTCTACCCATTGAGAGATCAACAGCAATGGAATTGTCGGATGTTTTACTAAAAGAGCTAGAGAAAAATAGGCTTAAAGTAGAAAACATGCGCGGTCAAGGGTATGACAACGGTTCCAATATGAGAAGAGAAAAATCGAGAGTACAAACAAGAATGAAAAATATAAACCCCAGAGCATTTTATGTTCCATGCAGCAGCCATTCGCTAAATTTGATTCTAAACAATATAGCAAAATCCTCGTTTCAGGCAGCTAACTTCTTCAAAATTGTTCAAAAGTTATATACATTTTTTCTTCCTCTTCTTTTCGTTGGTCAATATTACTGAAATATATTGATATTTACACCCTAATACCATTGAGTGATACGCGATGGGAAAGTCGAGTCAACTCATTAACAGCTCTGAGTTTTCAAATTGGTCCAATTCACGATGCTTTGTACAGCATGTATGAAGATTCAGAAATCGATGATATGATCAGTGACGAGGCTAGCGGATTATTATATAATTTGAAGCAGTTCATATTTATTTGCTCTGTTGTGATCTGGTACAAAATTTTGAATCACATTAACCCCATCAGCAAACTTTTGCAAACTGTAAATTTTGATATCTCGCAAGCTGTTGATTTGCTTAGCAACTGCAAACTCTTCTTTGAAAACCTGAGATCAGATAAAACTTTTGAAAGCATCATTTTAGAAGCAACCGAGCTTGCTTCAGAGATTGACGTGGAAGCTAATTTCGAAACCACCACACCAAGTCATCGTGTCAGAAGCAAAAAAAAAAAGTTTTTGTATGAGGTCCCGGATGAGCCCGTTCAAGACCTCAAACAAAAATATAAAATAGATTTTTTTCACATTATAGATCAAGCAATAAATGCCTTGGAAACCAGATATAATTTGTTAAATGCTTTCAGTAAGTATTTCAACTTTTTGTATAATATTTTTGGTTTAAAAGACATGCCCAGAAATTAGCTACTGGCTCATTGCAAAGATTTGGAAGTAGTTTTAACTAATTGAAATTCAAGTGATCTAAACACCCTGGAACTAGCCGATGAAATAAGCATTGTTTCGTCATTATTAACAAAAAAGGACACTCCTGTTGAAGTTCTCAAGTTTATCGCTACACATATATTCGTACCAAACCTCAGCATAGCATTAAGAATCCTACTTACATTGCCAGTCACAGTGGCTTCAGAAGAACAGAGCTTTCCACAAAAAAAAATTCTCAAAACGGTGCAGACGCAAAATTGTCTCAATGGATTGGCAATGATAGCTATAGAACACCAAATTAATGACAAATTCGACTTGAAATCACTGGTTCGTTAGTTTGTCGAAAGAAAAGTTAGAAAAAGGACATTTTAATTACTTTGGTTAGTTAGAATTTATTTATAATATGGGATATTAGTTTAGTTAGCATTACTACATTTTAATTTTTGTTATTTTGCCTTAAGTGCTAGATTGCTTATCTTGTTATCTTGCTTGAGTTTTTAATAAAACGTTTTTTTTTAATTTTGTTTTCAATATTTTCTCGACTTTCTGATATGGTCGCATGAGATTAATTAAAAAAAGCGGGCGGTGGTCGCAAAATTAAGGTTTGGCCCGGAGCGCAAAATGTCTAGAGACGTCGAGCATAACAAATGCAGAGTTTTCTTTATTATTAAGTTCTCTGTTAATGAATTCGATAATGCGGAGAAGCTGCTTGGTAGTACATAGTTCCTTGCGGAAGACATATTGCTCGTTAGGTAGTTTATAAATATATGTATTTAGTCTATTGTATGTGATTTTTTCAAATAGCTTGCCAAGGGAGGACAGGAGGCTGATTGGTCTGTAGTTACTAGGCATGACTAGATATTTGTTAGGTTTAGGTATAATAATTATGAGGGCAACTTTCCAGGTCAGAGAGAAGTAGTTAAATTGAAGACAATAGTTAAATAAGTTAATTAATTGTAAGGTGATGTTATCGGGAAAGGATTAAATTATTTTGTTGGTAATATTGTCTTTACCAGGAGATTTTCTGATATTAAGGTGCTTGATGATTAGAGATGTGACCTTGGCAAACGTACTCAGATTCCAAAACGATATATACATTGGTCAAACGAATATAATTGCTAGTGACTAAGGCAGCTTACCACCTAACTCACCCAGCTGATAAGGGAATGGAAAGATTAATCCACTTTCCACTTAACATATCAACACTATTGTCACAGTATAACATTTATTTAGATGGATCAAAGATTAAAGAAGAGATCGGTTTGACATTTTGCGTCTTCAAAATCAGTGACAACATGAAAAGCACACATCTGCCTCTGAATCCGAACAACTCAGTTTTACAGGCAGAAATACTAACTATGCATGCCATATTAAATTGTATTAAAGAAGAGAACACAGCAATCCCACGTATACACGCAGACAGCCTCTCAAACCTATATGCTTTGGCATAACATAAACAAAGGAACAAATACACACAAAGTAAATAGCTTTTAAATGAACGACTAAGAACTGACATTACTAAATTATATTGGGTTCCAGCACACACAGGCATAACAGGTAATGAAGATGCAGGCCAGGCAGCAAAACACGTGACAACAAAACTAAAAGAAAACACGATTAAACGAGCAGAGTCACATGTCAAAAAGTTCATACTTCATCAAATAATGTATCAGTGGCAATTCGAATGGAATAACGTAGAAACGGGCAGGTATTCCTTCTTCCCTAGGGTGAAGTGACTGGTCGGACAATCCTAATTGAGCCAATTCTTTATAGGACACGGCCAATTTCCCACCTTTGTTCACATGCTGGAAACAGCCACAACGGCAGATTGCATATGTAGATAAGAAGGAAACCCACTACTCTAAGCATTCGACTGTCCACTGAGAGCGCCCCATCTTCTCAATAGACCAGCAGGTGATAATATTCGTAATCTACACACGTCAATTGAATTAATCTTGAGTAATAAAATATAGCATAACAAACTCATTGCTATTATTAAGACATTGAAGATAATTAAACCGGTGGCAATAGTTGTAGATGACAACTTCTCTAAATATCTAACATACATATCCAAAAGGCAGACCTCACCTACTTGAGGATTACAGTGAGTGCATAACAAACTAAACAAACAAATTGGCAGCCCTCACCATCTTGAGGAGCAGCTATACCATGCTTGTAAATTTGGACTCACAACTGATTCTAACTGAGTGAAGTAAAGAACCTTGCTGACATGGCATACAAGTCTCTGCATAGTTTCAATCAGCCTCGTGACAGCTAGAGACTCTTTAGTACCACCATGATTATAAAAAAACTCAAACGCAGTGGTTAAAGGTGCCTGGGATGCAGTGGTCAACAAGAATTAGTACTCCATGAAACTTAATATAGTGTAGGTACCTGTTTAGCGAGAATTTCTAATGGCTCTCATAATGGTTTCATCCATTTGAAAGCAAACTTATTCAAATGGGTTTAGCTGGCCACTACAATGGTTTTACAGATCACTGTAGTAACGCACTAACCATTTTGTTGTGTTCAAGTTTAATTGTTGTGTCCTAATTGCAAGAACTCTTTCCAAGACGGAATGCGGCAACTATAAAAGTCAGCGAATAGATGTAATCGTCAAATGAAGGTATGAACTATTTTACTGCTAGACAGGAAGCATCTGTTTCCGCCAAGACCACTAATACCTGATCATCAGAGAAGTGCTAGAGATGCTATTCAACACATGGATTTTTCTAGTAGAATCAAATTCAGCAACCAGCATTTATTAGAGAAAATTTTCTATGTGGCTCGCTCTGTAACAACAGTAGAGTTGCATCATCTCGTGGTGGGTGCTAGAGGATTTTCTAGGTTTCCATATAGCTGCAAGTCCGTCAAACGTTTCCACAAAGTCTTTCTAGAAGGCGAATTCTCCCAGTTGCCATTTGTAATTGTGATGTTTTCTGCGAGGGCATCGGTACACGACCCGACATTGTGATATGATTTTTCTGTCTTATTAATAAACAGAGAGTAATGCATCCAAATTGGGTTGGTGGAAACATTACGTCTGGTGTATTCGGTATCAAATTGACTGTTTTCGAGCAAGTTCCCGGCCATGCCATCGGCTAAGCAGTGCAATGACTCATCCGGTCCAGAGCAGTACTGCTGGTATGGTTATCCTTTTCCGGGCCTACAGGGAGTTACAAATGATCTGCCAGTTATGGATTTTTCTTACGCAGATGACATTCTGCAGACTTAAACTCGCTCGCTTCTCGAGTAAACTGTCCACCCACGTTGCCCAAAACAGCATTTAAAACAAAATGTAAAATACAAAGATACTAATAATATAGTCTCGAATATAATGATATCAAATGATGCATTTATCATCAAACAATTCACAGTATATTAAGTCTTTTTTTTAATCGAAAATTAGTTCTTGCAGTTATAGTTCGTAGAAGATTTAGTCTTCTTGAAAAGTTGTGCGACAATCTATAATATTTCTGTATATAATTAGTAATTGCTAAATCTTGTTCTGGATTCTAAGTGGTCGTCTGTGAGGCGGGAACGATATGTTGTCTTAATTATATTCATCGTTGAAAATGCAGATTCAAAAAAGTAGGTATAACCAAAAAACGACGTTAAATGGAACATAACTTTTTCAAATTAGAATAATTTATTTGGTTTATTAAATTCAAAATGTTATTCTTAAATTCTGAACTACATGCTTATAAAATTATATCATTTTTATGGAGAAAATCTCATTTTTCTCAAGAGATGAAAGGAATATATTATTTACATTTTAAAGTATTTTTTTCTACAAAAATATTGCAAATGGATAATACGTGAATGTAACAACTGGTTAGAGTTCAAGAATCCTTGGAAACGTTTTTCAAATTCAGAAAGAAGTTTTATAGTTTCATCATATTATCTTTCTTTGTTTTATATACCTTTGTTTTTTAAGCAACTTGTCAGAAATATTTTGAATTGTTTTTGTTTATTCTCTTCCAATTAGAGAAAGAAATTAGTTTTAACTAGGTTTTGAAAGTATTTAGAAATCTAAGCAATTTTCTGTTTTGTTTTTCATTACAAATATGAATACGATTCATTATTCAAGGTGATTTGTTCTATCAACAAGAAAAGCTAAATCCATTAATTAAGCGTCATCGTACGCTTTACCTTATGAATCCAAAAAATATTTTAATTGTTAGGTAGCTTCTAAATCTTTGTAAAACTATATTCAGACTTAAACATGATATGACAATTCACCGAAATCAGAGTCGTTATTTTCTAGTTGAGTCTTAAATATGATTTGCTGAAGAATTGAGTTTCTTGCAAATTTTTATGACATGCACACATTTAGAAATTTGCAACAAAAAGCCTATTACAATGAAAGATGAAAGAAAAATACTGTAAATCATCGTCTCTGATACACATAGCCCAAAAATCCCTTTGTCGCCAGTTATTGATAGAGCTTCAATTGTAATATTGTGTAAATTGTAATAAATACACAATAAATTGTGGATTTCTTTCTCTTCTATGTATTTTTTGAAGGAGTACTAAGTATCTTCACCTCGGTTTTTTCTTTAGAGGTAATATATCACAGTGTATTTTACACTTATTAATGCTTATTTTACACTCATATATATTTAAAAACAATTCTTATAAAAATGGAAAAGTGAGAAACATTAATCATATCCGTAGATTCGTCAAACTGCAAGGAAAAGTAAATGTAGTTAGTAATATATTTTAACGGCGTGTAAAAATTTTATGTGAAAGTTGAACGTCATTAATTGAGGAAGAAATTTCATTGTTGTTCTTAAATAAAAGTAAATAAATGAACTACTGGCTTCCATTTATTGTTTTTGGGCACAGATCCAGAAATTCAAATTTTGAATTTTTTTGGCAATAAAGAAATGTTACCAAGAGGACGTAATTACTAGGGTTGTCAAAATAGAATTTTCTGCATAATTTTTATAGGTTTCCTAATCTATGACGTAATGAAAACCAGGTTGCCGGATACATAAGACAATCAGTCAAAAAATCACGAAATTCAGAATATGGCATCCTGGATTATACAGCATCTGTGCCTTTTTTATCATTTTTCAATTCTGATAAAGGTTTCTTGTATTATGTTAATGCACAGCAAACATGAAAATGTGCGACTGTTTAGTCACAAAAATAGTATTTTGTTTAATAAACTATTATTCTTGTCTGATTAATTGGAATTTAAATTCTTATAATTTTTATTTTCGAAATTCGCTTTTTAACAGAAAAACGGTATTAAAATTTTTATACATGCTTTAAAATGTCCTTCAGTGTTTTCTTTTTTAAAACTGTCTCACTTATATGTAACAAGCATGAAACAGATATTGGACATTTATAATTGTAAAGAAAAACTATTCCTATTCCATATTAAAGTTTCGGTATTTTATTTCTCTTTTAAAAGTGACATACCACCACTTTTACTATACAGACAAAAGTAACACAAAAATGTCAAGTTGAATGTCTAAATATCTATCAGTGATTGCTAGACCGTGGAGAGTGGATGTATTCAATGCAGCGAGGAACGAAATAGACGAATCTATGAATTTATATCCAAAATACGTATACTGACATACCTGGTTTTTTAATTTTTGAAAATGGGGATTAAATTTAATATGTCGCATTTATTTTCTTGTATTATTGAGTTATAATCAAAATGTTTTTTGAAGCAATATTAATATAGTTTCATAAAAAAAAACCTCATTTTGAGTTACTTAAGAAGCTCACATCCAATGGTTGATTCTTTTTTCATAGTGACATTCCGATGTGCAATTTTAAAATATGTGACCAGCATATATCCAATTTTTCCGAGCCATAAATACTAAATTTATTCTTACCACTGATTTCTCTTGATTTTAAAAACATTGGAAGCCAAATAAACGTGCGGTTATCTTATTTAGCAGTTAATTAACGTTACCAAGTAAATAATATCGATCTTCATTCAATTGGCGAACATCCATTTCTGTCGCTTCTTTTTCTCATGGTTGTATCCATAATCTTCAAATCTTTCCACGTTTTACTTACTATATATAAGAGATTTGGTTTAGTTAATAATTGATAAAAATCTAAAATGCTCACAGAATTTTGAATTTTTTTAAAAAAAGAATTTCCATTTCTGATTTGCTTGATATTTGTTATATAAATACAAATCCCATACGATCGTTCAGAGCATATTTTTAGTAGCAAGCATACAAAACATTGAAACACATTTTAATTAACAACAGGTCCCTTTTATACATGAAATATTTTGCATTTCTAAACTTTGCTATGTTATCATATTTTGGTTAGTTTCTAAAGAATTCAAATATTCCATTTATAAAAATACTTTTATAAAAGCACTATTTTTCTACTTTTCGAAATGGGTATATGTATTTATTAGAATTGAATTGAGAACTTTCAATAGTGTTTATAATTTGTTTTAATAAGTTTCCGAAGTACATTTTCTGTAAACATGTTTTAATCATCGAAGTCATTTCGATATTTTAAATCTAATATAAAAAATGGCAGTTAAATAACATTTAAATTCTAAAATGCTGATTATAAAAATTACTATTACTATTCCTGAGTCTGTAATAATCTGTAATTAATGTACACACATATAAGAAAATAAATGAAAATATGTATAAACAAAAAATCATAAATGTAATCAAATGTAAACAAATAATCATAATAAATAAAATAATATACTTAATGGGAAAATTATTTAAATTATTCTACAATGAGTACCTTCAAATTTTCAAAAATAAATTTTTTTCCCAAGTTGCTTTATACACAGTAATAATTCTTTTACAATGTCCCTGGGATAGAGTGTAAAAAGGCTTATTTTCTTTTTGAGTGAAACAATTCAAATGTTCCCCATTCTCATTGATATTGCAATTAATTCACATGCCACATTTTTTCATATATATTATTAAACGAAATTATTATTCCCATTATATACATAGTAAAGTTCTTCGATTGTAAAAACATTAACTTTTAATTTTAATTACCATAGTAATCCTTTTATCTCTTACCTGACAATGTCTTTTACACTCAGAGATATAATTCACGTAAAAAATTATGTCCATATTAAATTTGACGCTCATAAAATATTAAATCAAATTCATAAAAGTTGCTTTTGATCGAAATTATTTTTAATAAAACATAAGATATTGCCTTCAGTTCATAACATTACTCATTCTAATGATTCTGTTTAATTAAATACGAAAGTAAAAATTAAAATGATTTTTATTTGTTTGGATAGTCATTAAAAATAAAAAGCAAATAATATTTAATATATAATTATTAAAGCTATGTTGGAAATTCTATAAGCATCACTTATTTTTGTTTATCATTTTGTTATATTTATTTTTTCAAGTAATGTTTTGCAAGTAATATTTGCATAAATATACCACTAAGAATTTTTAATACCAAAATTACAAAATTTATAATAATTTTAAAAATAAGCAATGCACAAATTCAAACTTTATGAAAATAAACAGTTAATTTAATGTCTTTTAAACTCTTTTTGAGTTATGCTGGGAGGAAAAATAATGTGCATTACTACTAATAATAGATTTTCATAACGAAAACAAATAAGCCTTTTTTCCACTTAACATTTTTGATAATTTATTATTCAAAATCTATCATTATAGACATCTTATGTTTATTTGTATTCATACATCTATTATATATACATATATATATATATATATATATATATATATATATATATATATATATATATATATATATATATATATATATATATATATATATATATATATATATATATATATATATATATAACATAAAGTCCGTTGGAAGTACGTGTTATTTTTTTAATTCAGGGGTAAAAGGTCAAATATACTAAATAAATTTCAAACAGAAATTACAATTTTATCGTTAGTTTTATTTCTTCGGTGAAGCTTTAACATGCGATCAACAGAAAATTTTATAAGTTTACTGTGTCCCTGTTTGAATTTTCTAGATTTAATATATTTAATTGGCTTACTTTTGAATTTTAAACGAATTATGATTTTATTTTATCCATTAATTATAGGATTAAGAAAAATTCAAGATGTTCTTCAGGGATCTTCCTTGTCTAAAAGGAATTGTTGTTTAGCTCATTAAATACTTTTACTTCTTAAACTCTACAAACTTTATTCTGATTTAAATATGCATTTAACACACACTCCATTACTGGGATATTGAAAACGTTTTGACACGAAATAACTGATCTTATATATGAATAATTTAAGATTGATGATGATAGTATTCTGTGCAAAGTAAAATATATTTGCTTTAAATTTAATTGTTAGTAAAGCATAATTGTAATTAAAAATAAAAAATTACATCAAAATATGAAGTCAAAAATTTAAATAAGCATGTTATGATATCTTACATAAATATAGCTGAAGTCTTAAGAATCCCAATGTGAAACTTCAAGAGCGTCAAAAAAATAATTCGAAAAAAATTTGGAAATGGATTCTTTCGTTAGTAGAAATGATTTTATATCTTTAATCATAAATATTATAAATATTAAGTGATTGTGTGTATTAATATTGAAATTTTGGAATTTGTTAATTGTAAGACAGCATCAATTGGTACTACCAATTTCATGACTGATTTTTTGAGAATTCCTTTAAGTTATATCAGGTTTTGTATATTGCTTCAAAGAAAAAAATATTAATGGAGCTTAGGTATTATTTTTCTTTTAAATTCATTTTCATATTTTAAGTTTACTAAATTGATAAGAATGGCACTCCAATATATCGAATTAAATGTACTTTTTAGTATAGTGATAATATGTGGATTAACATTATTTTACTTTCATCTTTTATAATGATCTTGATAATACTGTTTATGGCTTTATCATGTAAATTTATTTATTCGAAATTCAAATAATTATTTAATGAATTTTTAGTCATGAAAATATGAAAGTCTTCAAGTAATTTGTTTACCATTGTGTTACATAATACAGAAAAAATATTTTTAAATGACATAACTTTTTTTTTTATGATTTCTTGCTGCTTTTGGTCTTGGTGCAACTTCAGGGATTCTCCGTTTATATTAGATCCATTAATGATACTCTCAATTTAAAATGCAAATTTTCAAGATTATTGAACAGTTTTGGGCCTTTAAAAGTACAATTCCATTTAATACCAGCTCTTTCGTGTTGTTCCTGTGATTAACATGACTTCTGATTTTAAAGATTTTACTTTGTTAAAATTTACTTTTAATTTTTTGTGATTTAGCCAATATTTTTATAATTGGATATAAGAATTAGATTTTTTTGTACCATTGATTGAATGAATCGTCTTCAAACTGGGCAGTGATAAGGAAATCCAAATAAGCTACTAAAGTTAATGCTGTTTACATGTATCTTTGTAATCAATAAATTGTTTTTGAAACTTGCTGCCACTTTCTTAAATTCACCTAAGATATAATTATAGATTAATAAAGTGTGTTGCTTTGAACTTTTCTTATTAATCTATAATTTTATATTTGGTATTTCTTTGGAAACCTTAGCTTTAATTATTGATACTACCATCTAGCGAACTGCATTTTCTTGTCTTCTGCATATATGACCATATTTCTGACCGTGGTCTTCAATAATGTTCAATACGTTTAATGGATATCAGACAATAAATTTTCACATATCAGTTCTCCTTTACAGCATGGATCCAATTATTTTTTCCAATCTCTGATCAAATAAACATGCAAAAGATCTCAGGATCACGTCAGTATTTTTATAAATAAAGAATCCTTCACCTTTCTCGTGGTAAAGATTTTTCAGGGGGTAAAACTATTTCATCTAATTATTACTCTCAGTCGCAACTATCTTATGGAGATTATAAAATATATTGTATGCCATTTGGATTGCTTTTATTACTGTCTCGTTTTAGTCCTTTTTTTTAAGCAAATTGTAGTATTCTTAAAAACGAAAGAACATTCTGAGTTCGAGACTATAAGAATGTTTACAAACAGAACAATTCGACAATATCAATAAGCGTATGCGTGTATAATTGTGTCGTCCTATTTTTGAATAAAGTAATTATTCAAAATTCTTTATTCAAAAATAAAGAATTGTTCTTATAAAAAAAGCAAATGTTCCGGCTGCTTCAATATAAAATATACTGCAATAAATTGGCGACGAGGATAAACAAAAAAAATCATGGATGCTGAACAATTTGCAGCTTTATTAAAGGTAATTACAACAAGCAATGATCGACTTGCAGATCTTATTTTGAAACAAGAAGGAAATAAGGATATTCCAGATCAAGAAAAAGGTACGATAACATTTTTATCAAATTTCGAATGTTTTAATTCTTCAACAGAAACATTTTTGCAATATAAACAAAGATTTCAAAATTATTTACGAACCAAAAATGTTTTTGAAGATAAAGATTTGTGTGTTAAAATACTACTGAACTGCATTGGATCTGAACATTATAATATCTTGTGTTCTTTAATTGCATCTAAAATTCTGAATGATTTATCGTATGATAAAATAATTTCTGTTCTTGAAAAGCATTTTTGTCCTCAGCCTAATGTTATTATCGAACAACACAGATTTCTATCTGGTTTTCAAAACGAAAACGAAAGTGTTTCTGATTATGTTGCTGCACTTCGAAAATTTACTTCTACTTGTGATTTTAGTTGTGAATGAGAAAAATCTGTTGCTAATTAATTTTTGAGAGCACAGTTTATTAGAGGATTAAAAGATGACTTTATTCGAGAGAAACTTTTAATGGTTTCATATCTAATATTCGATGTAGCTGTTGAACAAGCTTTAACCTTAGAAGCTTCAAAAATAAACAACCGTGAATTATCGAAACACAATTTTAGTGGAAAATCAGACGAAGTTAATAAAATTTTAAGAACTCGAAGTACTTTTAAAATAAATCACTCAAATTTTACAAAGCGAGATTTTTCTCAAAAACGAAACAGGTCAAATTCTCGACATAGATTTTCATCAACACTAAATTTTCGTGAACTTGGTATTTACAATACATGCTTACGATGCGGACGTTCAAATCACCTTTCTCGAGAATGTCGTGCTGACATAACAAAATTATACTGTACACTTTGTAAGCGAAAGGGACACGTTCAAAAAGTCTGTTTATCAACACTGCTGAAAATTAAAAAGGGTAGTGAAATTCAATCTGTTGAAAAAGATGAATATGTTACAGATATTGATTCAGTCAATATTTTTTCTAATAGGACTAAAGTTGTTGATAATTTGAAATTTACTACTGACTCTGAAAAATTCTGGGTTAATGTGCAGACAGATGGGAAAATACAAAAATTTGAAGTCGATTCCGGCGCAGGATTTTCACTTTTACCTAAACAAGTTTTCGATTTACTGAATTTTACAAAATCTTTACAACCTACAAACGTGAAGTTTCGATTTTACACTCACGGAATTTTCGAACCATTAGGTTTTGTCAAAGTTTTAGTCAAATATAAAAATCTCACAAGTACAGAAACTTTGTATATAGTTCCAGATATGTTTACACCAGTGTTAGGAAGAACATGGATTCGACATTTAAAAATAAATTTATCTGATATCGATAAGTGTAATCAACCTGAAGAAATTCAAATAAATACTGTCAATATTTCTAATATTATTGATAACATTATAAAACAGTTTCCTACTGTGTTTGAACAAAAAGTGGGAAAAATACCTAATTTTAAATGCTCAATAAAACTCCGAGAAAATTCGAAACCTGTATTTTTAAAAGCTAGAGAAGTACCTTTTGCCTTACGCGAGAAAGTTGACGAAGAACTTAAAATACTTGAGCAAGATCAGATAATTACAAAAGTAGATTGTAGCAACTGGGGTTCGCCTCTTGTTGTTATACCCAAGCCTGATGGTAGTGTTCGATTATGTGTTGACTATAAAGTAGCTGTAAACCCTCAACTACAAGGTGCACATTATCCAATCCCAAAGATAGATGAAATACTGAATAGTCTTCGGAACTCTAAATTTTTCTGCACTCTAGACTTATTCAAAGCATATTTACACGTAGTGGTTGATGACGAAAGCAAGGTAATTCAAACTATCTCTACTCATCAAGGAACTTTTCAAATAAATCGTTTATCTTTTGGCATCAAATCTGCTCCTAGTGAATTCCACAGAATATTAGATCAAATATTAATGGGTCTACCAGGTGTATCTACATACTTTGACGATATTATAGTACATGGAGAAACTTTTTCAGAATGCCATGATCATCTGATTGAATGCTTGAAACGTCTTCAAAAATTCAATATGCATGTAAATAGTTCAAAATGTCATTTTTTCAGAGACAAAATTTCATATTTGGGCTATGTAATCCATAAAAACGAAATATCAAAATGTCCAAAGAAAACAGAAGCCATTATTCATGCTCCACGACCGAAAAATATCGAAGAATTGAAACGTTTTTTAGGAATGGTTACCTATTATTCTAAATTTCTCCCAAATGCATCATCTCTGACTTATCCTTTAAGACAACTTCTAAAGAAAAATAAAAAATTCCACTGGTCTTCTAACTGTGAATCTGCCTTCATTAAATTCAAAAATGAGATTTCTAGCGATAGGGTTTTGATGCCATACAATCCAAATTTACCAATTGTTGTTGCTTGTGACGCCAGCCCAACAGGCATCGCTGAAGTTTTATTCCACATAGTAAATGGTATTGAGAAACCAGTAGCTTTTAAATCTAGATCCCTAACAATTTCTGAACAAAATTACAGTCAACTAGATCGTGAAGCATTAGCCATCAAATTTACAATTCAAAAATTTCATAACTACATCTATGGTAGAGAATTTACACTAATAACTGATAACCGCCCGTTATATAGAATTTTTCATCACGATAATAAAATACCTTCTATGACATCATCCCGATTACTAAGATATGCAGCATTTCTTGGTGAATATAATTATAAAGTCCAACATAGAAAAAGTGAAGAAAATCAGAATGTCGATTATCTCTCAAGAGCATCACTAAAACTTAAAGATCCAAATATCTTAAAAGACGATGATATTATTCACTGCCAGACTATTAACCGAATTACAACCTCTTCCATTACGTTTTAGATAATTTCTAAAGAGACAGAGGAGGATCCAGAATTGTCAGTTTTAAAACAAGAACTTTTATCAGGTAACAAATATGATTATGAATATTCATTACAAGATGGAGTAATTTTTAAACGACATCGAGTGTACATTCCTGAAAAACTTCGAACTGGTATATTAAAAGAACTTCATCACACACATTTAGGAATAGTCAAAATGAATCTAGACCGAAGATACTGTTATTGGAAAAACATCGATCGAAATATAGAGCAATTAGTTCGAGAATATAGAAGTTGTGAAGTAAAAGATAATCCTGAAAAAATATCAAATCATCATTGGGAAGAGCCATCATCAAATTTTGAACGAATACATATTGACTACGCTGGACCTTTTTAGGGATATCATTTTTTGATAGTAATGGATGCAAGATCAAAATGGCCTGAAGTTAAAATTCAACAAAGCTTTCCATCAGCTATTTCAACAATAAGATTATTAAAGGATATTTTCAGTGTGCATGGATTACCTCATGTCCTTGTATCTGACAACGCATCTATGTTTACATGTACCGAATTTATAGAATTTTGTAAGGAATATGGAATTATTCATAAGACAATTGCTCCAGGTCATCATGCAACTAACGGGTTAGCTGAACGTAATGTAAAAACCCTTAAACAGAAATTAAAGTCAATGTCCAGTGAAAAGAACTCAATACCCGAGAAGGTAAGAGAAATTTTATTTCGTTATCGAGCAACTCCATTACAATCCGGAAAAACTCCTTCAGAATTGTATCTTGGACGCCAAATTCGAATTAAACTAGATTTATTACGTCCACCAAGTAAGGGATTCAAATACACATATACTTCACCCACTATTCCAAATCATAGAATTTTAAGTGTGGGAGATCGTGTACAATCACGTACTTATGCCAACAATAAGCTATTATGGAAATTTGGTATCGTAAAACAACGAATTGGTAAATTACACTATTTAATAAAACTCGATGACGGGAAAACTATGAAAAGACACATAAATCAATTGAGGAAAAGTGAGGTTCCTAAAATTCCAAGTGTTACATTTTCCCCAAAGCCTGATGTCATCTATCCGAGGAAATCGCTTCCTACTGGAAATCATTTCGACCCCATGCCATCAGAAGTTCGAATTGCGAAGAATTATGGTAAGCCAGTATCTGGTGTTTCTAATGGTTCCGGTGCTCCATGAAGTCCTCCTATTCGAAGATCAGCAAGAATACGACAACCACCACGTTATCGGACTACTTAATTTAAGTGTGGGAGAATGTAGTATTCTTTAAAACGGAAGTAAAAAGAACACTCTGAGTTCGAGACTATAAGAATGTTTACAAACAGAACAATTCGATAATATCAATATGTGTATGTGTGTCTAATTGTGTCGTCCCATTTTTGAATAAAATAATTATTACATTCCGGCTGCTTCAATATAAGATATACTACACAAATAGAAACTATGTACTCTAATTGTCCAGACATGATATATCTTTCAAACTTAACAACGAAATAATTTTACTGACTAATGTAATTGATGTTGAAATACAATATTTTTCAGTGAATTTTTACAACAGCTTTTTTATCACTTTTGTAAAAATTCATTGAAAATGCAACAACATATAAAGAAATTTTAATCTGCTTATAGAATGATATTTAAATAGGAAAAAAGCTACTCATTAAAATTAAAGCGAAATAATTAGAAAATAATAAAACATTTTATTACATATACTTGAAGTTACATATAAGTTAAGACAAATGTATATGAAATTTAAATTTCACTAATATTAATTTAAATATACATATACATAAATATTTATTTCAAGTTAAGTGTTTTATAAAACACTACTTGAAAGTTATTCAGTTAAAAAAATGAAGAAATAATTTTTTTCTGAGCTTTTCCTTTATTTTTTATGTAACTTCTATTGAATAAAATGAAAATTTAAAATATGAGCTTGTTTATTAATGTTATTTTCAATCATTGTATTTAGTAAATTATTATTTAATAAGCCAATAATTATTTTATTAATATGAAACTATGTTTAAACTTCTACAATAGTTTTTACGATTTTGTATAAATATTCATTATATCTACTGAGAAAACTTAAACATTATTGAAAGTAATGAATCGTACAAAATGCTTCTGGCATCCAAGGCTATTAAATAATCTAAATGGTTGAAACTTTTTCGAGGTACACGATAAGTCAATGCATTTTGAAGTTTCTTTTGCAGTAATTCAGTATCTATTCTATCGGCAATAGTATCTTTTTCTGCCCATACTAAAATGACAGGAGCTGTTACTTTTGTGACATCATACACTGGGGGACGAGTCTAAAAAATTCAGTTATTTTAGTAGCAAAACATTTTGCATTAATATAAATCAGTTTCTTACAAGTTATAACTCATTAAAATACAAGATTATTGACATCATCTGTAGACATTATATATATATTCTACAAATATTAAGCAAAAAATTTAAATTTGTTGATTATTACAATACTATATTATTCTGCGAATTAAAATATATTGAAATTTTTGCTTTAAATTAAGTACATGAGGATTAAAATAGCGAATATAGTATTGTAAATGAATCTATGATAAAAATAAAATTAATAACACATTATTCAAAAATATGATTGCAATATTTTGAGATAATTCTTGTGGTTAAATTATAACTTCAGAAAAATCAGTTGCCTACTGACAGCATTTTTTTCTGCACAGACTGACAGCAACCATTAAAGAACGCATTTATTGTAAAAATTATCAGCTATAAGTTCAATGGTTTATAACTCCGCATACAGTGATTTGTCATTTGAATTTCTTAAAATCATGATATAATTTTGAACATAATTCTGAATTCTGATATCTGAATACTATCTGAATTGATATCTTAATTCTTCTGATATCTGAGTCTGAATTCTAATATTGATGAGAGTGGTTAAGCAAATGGTAGCAAAGATTGCTTTTTAGATACATTCTGATTTTATTTATAAAAGAATAACGATTGTCGATAGTTGAGATGATTTCCTGTAAAAAATTATGAACCATTAGCATTTACGATTTTACACAAAACTGTCCCCGCATAGTCATTTTGGCTTGGAGTATATTACCTGCGGATAGAGATATATATATACAGGATGATTAAAAAATTGCCAAAATGAAAAGGCAAAGCAGGCACAGAACACAAATAAAAATTAGCAGGAAAATGGTGTTCCTGGAAAAATTTGCAAACTAAAACAAAGAAAAAGCAAGGAAATTATTCCCGCCAACATTTCATTTACATTGTATTATTATAAGAGAAAGTCTTTTTCAGGCGCCTGGAGACACGCATTACATCGATGCCGGATGAAATTGCACACTCTCTAAACATACCCGGTTAGGTCGAATACATCCTGCTGCGACAACGATTTTTTCACCAAAGTCTTCCAGAAAGGAAACAAGTGCCTTGTAAATAAGTCCTTTCATAAATCCACATAAGAAAAAATCTATTGGAGACAAATCGAGTGACTGAAATGGCCAAGCGATTGGTATGCCAAGGCCAGTTGAATGGTTAGGATAGGTGATCCACAGATGTGTTCTGACTTCTCTGCTGTAATTTTCGGGAGCTCGATTGTGCTAAGATCAAATATGACCAAGATTAGATACAGGAACAGCATTCATAATTTCTGGCAATGCCTCTTGCAATAATGTAAGATATGAACCATTGAGTCGTAAAGACAGAATTTACGGGCTGAGTAAATTGTTTCCCACAATGCCAGCCTAGATATTATGGTTAAAGTTTATCTGAGGACATCCTCACGTGTAGCATGTGAGTCTTCATGTGTACAGAGATGCAGGTTAGGAACATTCATCCCACCTTCTAGTGAGAACGTAGCTTCACAGGTGAAGAGGACACTTCCTTCATCAGTATTTCTTGAAAAACTATTATGCAAATTCATTAGTCTAATTGTAATCTCCCAGCTCCAATGCCTGGACACGTTGCAAATAAAGGGGGGTAGTCCTTCATCATGTAGAATGAGCCAGAAGCTGGATTGATGAATAACGTGTGATATGAAGTAACTCATGAATTCCACGCGTTGGAGGACGCATTCTTCTGTAGCAATATATTTGAATTGTTCGTTGAGAGTCTGCATTCGCTTCTGCACGTCCAACGATCCTGTTTCGTATAAATGTCACTGCAGAGCGGAAAATAGGGACCTAAAAGGCACCCGGACAGTCAGGGTATCGGTAACGATACATTTGCACAGCTCCTCATCCACTGCAATTAGCAGCACCATAAATCAAATGCATTTCAGCCATTTTGTGGTGATTGTTACTAGTCTATGCCTGTTTTACCTTTTCATTTTGACAAAGTTTCGTTTAACTACCCTTTATATATACATTACCGAAAATTGCTTTGTAAGGGAGTTTAAGTAGTGCCTTATGTTTGGATAGACATACAATTCATTCTTAACCTGTTATTTTAGTAAGGTATTATTTTTTTGTCATAAAATAAGTTCCGTCAATAGCATAAATGAAAATATCTTGCTTCAAATGACTATCACATTTCACTCCTCTCTTTCATTCATGCTCAGACTTACAACAAATTTTCAGAGCTCTTTGTATCATTAACATATATCGTTGAGCAAAGGGTAATTTTAATAGATATTACCCTGCAAGTATGTATATCAGAGATTATTGTTTTTTTATCGACAGTGTAACTCAGAGAGAGAGAGAGAGAGAGAGGGTGAGAGAGAGGGAGGGAGAGATTTGAAATCTTTCTATATAGCATCAAAACTTTTCCATCATTGATTTGAATCTTTTCTGCTTGTGTTATTTCTTTGAGAAATAAAATCACAACTGAATTTTTTTCTATTGATCTGGAATTTAAAAATCTAATTTAATTAGAAGATAAATATTTTTGTCTACTTTTATAATAAAAAATAAAGATAAAAAATATATATTATGGTCCAGAAATTGATGAAAAAGAAATCCTATTAAAATTAATCATTTATTAAATTTATCAAATCAAATACTTCAAATAATAATTAAATACATTACTTCGGTAGATTTATTTTAGGATCAGCCTCTAAAGCCTAGAAAAATTAAACATTTGGCTTTATATCATTTTAGATTTTTCGTCATATTATATTTTTAGTAAAAACGAAATTCGAAATCTCAAAACTGTTTTTTGATCTAATGATATGTAACATTGCTCATATATCTTAAATTTGTTTAAAACGTTTTTATTAAAGATATTAAAATATTCGAAAGCGAGTTCTTTACTGTTATTTTGCTCAAACGAAATAAAAATTCGAGAGAAAATTCTGAAACTAATTATTAAAAATTCAATATAATGCTTACTTAAATTATTCCGGAAAGATATTCATTACAAAAAAGTATTGGGAAATAATTATGAATCGTTGATTAATATTATTCTTATAAATAAAAAAGGGGGCTTAGATTCAGTTGGCAAGTATAAAAATTATATAAAATAGATACGATGTTGTAATATGATATTTGCTTCTTTGATGAATACAGTTTCGAAGTATTTAATACTAAAGAAAGCACTGGAGTGAAAATAAAGCTTGATTCTAAAATATATAATTAAGTTTTGATGAAAATACTTGAAGTAATTTAATGGTGGGGATGTGCATTGATAGGGCAATGGCATAGGTAAACCTAATTGTTTTGAAATAAAAGTAGGCAACTGTATAGCTCTTTGAAACAGATAGTCTCTTAGTACTTGATAAACTTAACATTGTGCTATATATATTAAAAACATATGTATATGATCAAATATTTATTTTGGATTTGGTTAAATAAAGACATTATATTATAAATAAATAATGAAACAATCTCTAATTAGGATTCCTTAAATCGAAAATTATGTTAGTTTCTAAAAACATTATCAAAAATAATATTCCAAAGTTGGTTTTTAATTACATAGGAGAAAAAAGTGCATATACTGAAAGAAATAAGCCAAAAAGAGTTAGTATTTTGGTGTCAAAATGCGTGTGTGTGATAACAAGCAATAGAGAGAGAGAGAGTTAAAACAAAAGGAGAATGGATTTTTAATAAATAATTATTTTTCAATTTTGAGAAAAAAATCAAAAGCAGATTTTAGTTGAATTCAGAATGAAGGAAGATTATTATATCTTTATTGTGAATGGACAGACAAATAGTGTTATTAATTTTAATATTTGTTTTACATACACTTAGATAGTATTATTGTTTTTCAGTTGCCAGTTGGAAAAAAAATTAAAAAAAAATTCGTTTGCTCATTTTATTTCGAAATAATTTTTTTACAGTTTCGAGAAAAACAATAAAAACAAAAATGGAGGTTATATAAATTACTCAATTTTCTTATCCCTAATAAATTATTTTTTAATATTAACGAATAAAATATACATTTTTTTACAATAAACAAAAATATTAATAACTAAATGAATATTGAATTCTTCTGCTGTACATCAAAATTCCAATCAATTTTTTGAAACTGTATTAACCATCAAAAATTTAGATATGTAAAACAATTTAAAATACTTACTTGGTTATAGACTTTCAGGTTTTTAGGCAAGCCATAATCAAAATGTCGGAAATATTTCGAAACTGCTAACTGTAGATGAAAATCATATTTCATGATGTGAATTATATGAATTCATACAAAATTCATATTTTCAATCGGAAATAATAGACATTTTAGAATATTCAGGTAAATATATAGATTCTATTCTTAGACAAACAAATTCAAAGTTCAAAAAAAAAAATTCCGATGGGGTACAATAAATCAGAAAAATTCTTGTGCTTTCAAATTTGAACAAGAAATTTTCGCAATATAAACATTTTCATTATAATTTTTTTATAAATTCGCTTATTAAATTAAAAAAACTATTGTTTAGTTAAATTAAAAAATTTTTTGTAATTTTGATTTTATTAATGATCAAAAGATCACCATTGAGTGTAACTAAATGTTGAATTTTTTTATTTTATTACCTGATATTGAATAGTAATGATATTTTATGAACATTTTACATTGCTAAATCCTAATTATGTCATTTAGAATAATAAAAATTCAACAACAAATCACAATGGTAAAGGAAATAGTACCAAAGACAATTTCTTGTGAAACACAGAAAATGATATATTATTAAATAGACAAGTGATTTATTATATATTTTATATCCTTATGCTTGGGATGTTACTTTTTGTTTGTTTCTAAAGTAATCTTTGCTCCGTTCTTGGTGGAGTAAATGTTGTTCTAAAATAAGAAATGAAAAAGAGATTTTTGTTTATCTTGAATTCTTTGAATCATGACCTTTTTGAAATTTATTTTATAAATCTTCAAATTATGATGTAAAAAGATCAAGATATAGAGTTTCATTTCCTTAAATATAATATTGAAAATTTGTTATATGTTGTTAAAAATTTCTTAGTCTTGTAATTACTAGGTAGAGTACCGACAAGACATAAGTTTTCAAAGTTCAGGAAAGTTTACAATAATTTATTTTTTTATTAAGTTTAGGAAAGTAGTCAATTTAAAACCGGATTTGAATATATTTTTTTGAATGATAGTTCAATTAAGAAAAATAAGACAATGTTATTTAAGCCTTTTGGTTCAGGAATTTTATATAGTTTTCAAAAAGGTTAATATAACGTATTTCATAAATATCAATTTCTCCAGTAGTTAAAGTTGTATAAACTTTTTAAGTAAGCAACTTTTATTAATTGATGCTATGAAATAATGGGATATTAAAAGAGAAACATATGTTAAATGCAGTTGCATATTTATGATTATAAGCTTATAAGACTTTGTTGGATACATCAGAAATAATAGAAGTATGACTATAAATGATACCACACGTTCTTAAATAAATCTGCGTCAACAAATCAAATGTGTGGGAACATACTTTTATTTTCTTATTATAGATTTATTATAGAACATATTTGTATAGAATTAAAAATAAAACACCTATTCATAAAAAATAAATCTGCAATCGGAACAGTAATCTAAAGGGCAATTTCATCAAATATAATAGTCTCAGATTTAAAGGAACTAAATCTGTTAAAAATTACGATATAAAAATCATTGCGTTATGCATTAACTTTAAAAAAGTAGTTAAAAGCTTTCATGATTTATGAAGGTTCTCTAATATAATATAATATTTATAGCTTACAATTTAGAGTATTTTAATGTAATTGAGTCATGTTATTAAATTATTTAAATTAAGAATTATTCTAATTTACAAACATGTTTAGAATTACCTAAATTAAATTATTTTAAGTAAGGTTAAGCATATTTTAACCGATCATTTTAATCTGTCAAACCTTCTTAACAAGATGCTTGATAGTTTTGAAATAAATATTGAACAATAAATGTGAAATTTAAAGAAGCAGTATTGCACGAAGAAAAAGAATGATGTTACTTAGATAATTATAAAAAAACCTCATATAACACAATTTATATATAGGATTTACAGCGAAAATATCTTACTTGCTTATAATGAAGAAACGAATTCACAGACATACTAGCAGAAAGGAATTTTTCGTAAACGGGATATCTTGTCTAAGAAAAAAAATTAATATGTAAACAAGCTTTAATACAATAATTTCAGGAAAACCAGGCTGTAAATAAATAACCATATATATACAGTGTCCTAAATCAAAATACCACTTTAAGCCACAAAAACAATTGATCAGAAATTCATAAAAATAGAGGAATGACAAAAGGAAATAAAAAAAGCTGGAAAAGAAAGTTAAACATCATTACCAAGTGATACTCTTTCCATAGCATTTCACTGCCCATAGACAAAATTTCATAGGTACACGAAGAAAGACACGTGATACAAGGCTGGCAAAGACTAACTAAAACCAGTCTTGTCTTTCACTCAAGAAAAACGGCAATAAGTGTGCAAGAAGGAACTTTATTGGTAAATTGTACTATCTAAATGATAAGTAACCCACGGGAGCTTTAAGAAAATTTCGATCTTTAAAATGACTAGGAGATTCATCATTCATTCACTAAAAAAGGGCTATAAAACATAATGAAGAAACGTCATTTAATGGGATCCTTCTAGTTCAGCCAGGAATTCTAGTTTAACCATTTAATAAATTGCGCGTTCTTGAAAAAAATAAGTTATTAAGTTTTAGTTTTCAGCAAATCTACAGTACCGTAGTGCTTAAATCCTTCCGGTGTTAGTAACTTCTCAAGTTCTAACTTTATTGTGGAACGTTTGTATGTCATGTTATTTTGGAACTTTAAGCAAGCTATTGTTATTTTGGAATTTCCGGAACTTTAAAGATGTTCTCGTTGTTTCGGAACTTCAAAGATGTTATATGTGTATAGGTTTCTAACATTGAGTTTTCTAGATTCTCAGGAACACATTCCGAGCTCTTGCTTGGAGCGCTGCGTTGCTTAGAAACTAATGAGTGTGTCCTCTTCGGCTCCCCACAGAGAAGAGCGAGATGTTGGTTGTAGAAAAGTAGAAAAGTAAATGTATGAATACATAAATTTCATGGTAAAATGATGAAATCATTTCTAAGAATGGGTATTTTTAAAGATACATTTTATAACAATATTGTAAGGACGACATTTTATTATCTTCGGCTTTTTTACTAAATTTTATTTTTTCTTATGAATTTTAGTGAAATTTTTATTAAGCTGAAAAACATTTTACAGATTCGAAATTATATTCAAAAATGAAAACAAGAGTGAAATATTTTTAATTTTATGTCGGATTTCGAGCGAAAAATAATTATTTATAAATTAAAAATAATTAATATGTAATTCAATTAAATTTGAAATATACTTTAAAAATTTATAGAATCTAAAAATATTTTTTGAGGTTATTCTTTTATCATTTTTTAAAAATATTATCATAATTTTATTAAAATAATAATTAATATAATTAAAATATTATAAATAATAATATAATTATTATATTATAATAATTTTTGCATTTAGTACATCTTTGGACAGTTAAATGCAATTATTTTACAATCTCAAAAAATGTAATTGATGTATTGGGATAAATGAATTATATTTCTTGAAAAAGACCATTAATTATACTTGTTTTGAGAGAAAAATTATTATTATTCTACCATTCATCAGACATATTCCATGGTTTGTTAAATAATTAGGATAATTATTAAGAAGCCTGGTATGAAATGTAAATTATTATAATAAATTTCATTCATTTATTTTTGAAAATAAAATTATAAAATGAATAGGATATCTATTGTAGCAGCAAAATCTGAATTTCTATAATTTATTTTTCAAGTTATGTTTAATATTTTACAATTATGCTACAAAAATAGTTTCATAAAATTATCTATCTTGTAGTTTTATATTCCAATCTAAATTCAATTCAATTCTTTAAATAAAATTAACTCTAATGATAAGATTTATTATATTTAATTTTATATTAATTGCAAAAGAAATTACCTGACATTTAATTTTATTTATTCCGAAATGCCCGTTTGTAATTTTAATTATAATCTGATGAGGATTTTGAAAAAAACATTGGTTTGATAATAATTGAAGATATTTTCAGTCTATTTACTACAAACTTTAAGCATTTACATATTAAAGTAACTTTTCTTCAATTTAATTTCAAACAAGTAAGAATTACATTTATGCTGCATAAGCATTACATAAATTTGAAAAACTATAATAAGTAAATAACTATGTAATTCTATAGCATATATTCCTCAACAATCATAAAAAGAAATAAAAAGTAATAACTGATTTTAGCATGTAAAGTATGGAAAGTAAAAATGTTAAATCTGTTCATTAGTTTAATTTATTTAAGCTCTTATAAAAAAATACTTGCAGACCGAACAATACAAATTTTAAAAAAATTATCAGTATATAAAATCCTGTATTTATGGCAAAAAATTTTTTAACATCTAAATAGTTATAAAAATTGTAAATATATGTATCGTGTCAATAATAAAAATTGCACATCTGAATTATTTACTATAGTAATGTCTTTATGTACTTTACAGAAATAATTTTTTTACATTTTTATTTATAAAAATGCTGTTTAATAGGTAGTACTTTAAATTATTAATACCACAGTACCATAATAGCTGTCATATTTTTACTTCCCCATGATATGTAATGTCATCTAATAAAAATATTTAAGATAAATTTCACACACAGCTGACACAAACATAAAACAGTAAAAATCATATATATACGAAGTGAAATATTATAGCTTATCAGAAAGGCAAATTCATAACTTCGAATAGTTTTTCGTAAGTGCTAAGATTCAGATTTATACACGCAATTCTTTATTTTTAAACATAATATTATATTTTATATTTATGTTCATAAATATATAGTTTTATAGTCTATGACATCTTTATATATTCAGTTTTTCTTTTATTACTCAGATAATTTATATGAAAACTAAAATTCGAGTAAATCGTTAGATATTTAAAAGGAAATTTATATGAAACAATAATATACAATTAATTATGAAATATAAGTTAATTTAGTGTATATCGCTGGGTAAGTTATCGTTACTATGATTTCACGACTTGAAAATAATCTGTTCGGTGCTGATATTACCATAAATAATGATGGATGGTGTCCATGGATATTGATTAATTGCAATGTTATATTTATAAGTTAATAAGATAGTAAAATTTGGAAATTCGGATGAAAATTCAACTTTTTAATTAAATTTGTCTCTAATTAGAGGAATACTTATTCCAAGTGGATATATTTTAAAATGTATTCGTGCATAGGTCAAATACTCAATAGCAGTCATTGGTGTAAAAGAAAAATCAGTTATAGTTTAAGGATTCATTATTGAAATTATAATGAGCAATATATTAAATTTTGATCTTGTGAGAAATTGAATTATGTGTGGTTTAAGAAAATTCAAATTTAGGTATATTTTATACATTAAAGTAATAAAAAAATTTATTAATAAGCAGTTAAGATCATTGGGAAAGAAATGATGCAAAAGCACATTATTTAAGAATTTATAAAATTGAGAAAAATCAATTGACTGTAAAAATTTATAAATCTAATGTAACCAGTTACAATTTAAAAAATAAATAAATAAATAAAATAAGTAAATAAAAACCAGTCTAAACTTAAATTTTGTATCTGCATACAATAAAGTAGGAAATTCGTAAAAAAATTAATGAAAATATAAAATTGTTTAAAATTTCTGGTAATCGGACTGAGAAGTGCAGGTTGATTCTTACTGCAAATCACTAATGACAGACACTTTAAAGCGTCCGATGGAAGCCGGTGGCGACCCGTTGGATTTTCAATGTTGGGCAGTTATTAATTGGAATATTTAAAATTTAATAAGCAATATAAAATCAAATATTTACCAATTCCTACACATCATAAACTGATTTATTGTTTAAAAAACCATTTTTATGTTTTCAAATTATCAGAGATATATATTTTTTTATAACAAAAGTTTGCTTACTATTAAAATATACTGGTAGTTTATTAGCTTCTGGTTCTGCATTTAATCAAAATGCTGAAAGTTTAGACTCTAATCTTGATTTCGGATATTTGTAGAAATTTGGCGAATATTTTAAACATTGTATCCCTGTAGAAACAGCTCACATATGTCAGAAATAATCAGGGGAGGGCAAACACACTTAAATAGTAATGAATAAAAATTTTTGATTTCAAAAATATTTTAATTACACTGGCAATCATCCTTGAGTTTTGTTTTTACAAACGTTATCTGTCTTTTAATTATATCAAACTTGTTCTAAGATAATTGGTAATGTACTGTAGAAACTAATACTATTCTTTTACGCGTTGCATCATTACATAAAATTATAATATATAAATTTACGGACATTTCTGGTGACTAATACACGAAACAAATTATTATAGTTAAATTAACTTTAAAATTTTATACAATCTTTAATAGAAATATGGTTAGCATATTCGAATCATTCAGATAAGCTAAAATTTAAAAGAAGTGTAACTCACATACCATATTAATATGATGAAAGTTGAACTCAAAAAGCAAGAAAACAAATGATTTAAAGCATGTAGAATCCCCTTTCATTTTGCAAATCATACGTGTCAGGAAGTCTAATGCAGGATTCTTACCATTTACTTCATTTATTCCAAGAAGTTTCAGCATTGACTGAAATAAAAAATAATAAAAAATGTGTTCATCATAAATAGATGACAAAGAGTTGAAAAATCGTAAAATAAGTTACCATTAAATTATCCATATAAGGAATAGTAGTACGTAATACGCTAGTTGAATGGTATGCACTGGTTACTGGTGCTAAAGCAATAAAAAGCTTGATCTGAAATTAAATGTGATTATTTTTTTAATATATGAGAAAAATGATAACAACATTATATGCATGCATAAATACTATTTAGTTTTTCGAATATGTAAAAGCTATCCCTTTATGAAAGGAATCCTTGTTTACATACACTAAAACAAACTCATTAAACATTAGCTTCGTTTATGAAAAAGAGAAAATATTATATTAGATATTTAAATGTAGTTTTGATGTATATAGATATAAGCTGAATATGCTAATTCAATTATTAAGGTGAAATTAAATGTATTTTGTAAACATTATATGGAAGTTATCTTTTAATCTCTCAATATATGGTTTGAAATCATGAATCTGATGATATAAAAGTTATATTTTCATTGTGTTCGTAATTTTCGATCTTAAAGTAAATATGAGAGATGATAACATCTAAGAAAAATTTATTTTTATGCTTTGGATAAATTATTAAACAAAGAAGTAATTCAGAGAATTACATTTTTTTGAAAAAATATTTTTTTTAAAGAAATAATAATAAATAAAGTAATATTTTTAAGAAGATAACATGTCGAATTTTATGCATAAGCATTTCCTCATTGATAAATTCAAATTATACTGTATACATGATAAAATGTTTTTAAATACTTATATTACGTTAGACAAGGATTAGCGCTGATGATTAATCTTAGCACTGGACTCGAGTAATAAAACGCGAAAAGTGAGCAGTTTAAATATGTGCAGATTGTTTTGAAACATTTTGAAAACGAGATATAAATGTTTCAATTATTCCGAAGAATTATAGGTTTATATTTATAATATAACTAACTTTAAATAAATTAAATTACTATTCGAAGTGAAAACTTTTTACATTATTTAAAACATTTGTTTCATACCATATAGTATATTTTATTTTGAAAATTAAATGCAGAACATTAAAATAAGAAAAAAAAGAATCCAGAAACATTCTAATTAGTATCAAATATTATTAGAAATTAGTAAATGTCTTGACTCTGTAACATACATCTCTCAGGTAATACCATAACACACCGATGAATAAGAATTCGAGATTTTGGCTGGGAGAATATAGGAAATCAAAAAGTATCTTGATGAACTATCATCAATATTTGCATTAAAGTATGGTCTTTCCAACGCAAAGTTTTTTTTTTTTTTTTTTTCAAAAGAATGCGAGTAATGCTTGTTAATGATGTTATGCTATTTCCAACAATTGTATTATATGATGATAATCAAAATCTTGAACATTTATGAGGTAACTTATATATTCCCTTCTGTAAGTAGTTAATTATTCAAACGAAGAATAATACTATTTTGATAAATAACAGAAATCTTCGTATATTCTATTCTTATTATCGTCAGTAGAGTGTTGTCTTTTATTTATCGCCCTTTGTGTGTTTGAACTTATTCTGTTTTGAATTATAATCTTCTAAACTTTTCTGAACCATGGATTCTGATTTATTAAGATAGAATATATTATTTTCGTAAGTCTTTAAATATACCTTAATTAATGAAAAGAAAACTTAATTCATTTTAAAATTGTCTGAAGATGAAACTATTGCTCTGAATGTTATAAAATTTCGTGAGTAACATAAGGAAGGAATCATATTTATTAAAGCAAATAATACAACAATGTTCGCCAATTTAAAGAATTTTTTCAATGAATTACACATTTACGATTGATTCTTTATTTAGATTTTAAAACATTTTTTCTATTAGTTTTTAACACAACAACTTTTATTAGTTAGATTACGAAATTTTTAAAAGATACGATAAATTAAAAAAAATTTTAAAATTACTTAGTTATATCTTTGAAAATAACTGCCATCCATCAAATTTAAATTTAATGTTTTCAAATAAAACTTGCAAAAAAATTGGTGAAATCGACAAGTAACAGGATAACAACAAAATATTCGATTAGTAAAATGTCTTTCAACGGGGGCACTGCAGTTCTCAAGTACAAACATGTAACATGTAATCATTAATAAAAATTCTTATTTGTAATAGTTACATAATATATTGCAAATCAGTACTTGTGATTTTTGGCTGTAGGGATTTAGGAAATCAAAAGTATACCTTAATGAATTGGTATCAATACAAACATTGAATGATTTTTCTCTCTCATGTGTACTTGGTTTCTCAAGAGAGTGTGGTTAATACCTGTGAATGAAATGATCCCATATCTGATAACTGTATCACATGTTAACACATAATATTTTTAACATTTCTAAGTAAATTTATGAATGCACCAGAAACTGTGGAAAAGAAACAGAAACGCAAATTTTTGTTCTCATCACGCAGCACTGATTGTGAAAGCTAAAAATGCTTTGAAGATTTTTTCTAATGTCCTCCCTATTGCAAATCAGACCTCGTTATAAATGCCAGAATCAGTTTTGAAGAAGATAAGGAAAGGGTAATTAAAGAATCGATTAATGGTACTCGAATTTGGAGAAACAAGTCGTTCAATGTTCATTTTGAAACTGGTTTAAAACTTGTTTTACTAGAAACAATAAGAAAAAAAGAATTTGTACTGCAGGTGAAAGAGAATGGAACTTCGAACGTAAATGCAAGTATAAGTTCTTAAGCATGTCAGAAAAAAATTGGATCTGTCTCATTCAACATTTCAGAAGATCATATGGAATGACCTCTGTGGCCAAACTGAAGTGGTCTCATTTACAGCTGCCAGAAGATTTTGTGTGGAGTATTCAATACTATTATTCTTACAGACATTAACTTAAACATCGATTGCTCCTTCATAATTTCGAAACTCAGCATTTGAGTTCTTTTGAATTTTATGCTCACTGTAAGGTTTATTCTGTATGGTCTTGGAATAACCTCTGAACAGACAAAGTGTACTTTTATTTGGGTGGTTTGCTAAATACCAACAACATCAGAATTTAAGAACTTGTCCAATATTACAAGTTAGGATGCAATCACCAAAAGTTTATAATATTTATTCACAGTTCATATTTTTGGAAGAATTAAGTTTTAGAGACCCTTTAGCAATCTTAATCATCGGACAGTGGTATGCATCATAAATACCGATTGAAATTCTTCTTGATATGCAAACACGACAGTGTCTTTTATAAAAAACTTTTATCCGAAATTGAGAAACTCCACACATTAGCCTTCGTGTATAAGACATCTTCAAGAGAACATAAATAAAGAACGTGTTATCAGTCACCGTTTTCGTGATTTATGGCCTTATTTAATCCTAGCTTTCAACCTATGAGAATTTTGACTTTTGGAGTACTTGAAGTATGGTAATCTCATAAGTCAGGAAAATCCAATAACTTTATTTAATCTTAAAGATAGATTCGTTTCAGATACATTCGTAGCATTGCACAGAACACATAGTGACCAATGGAGGAACATTCTATCTAAGAATGCAACTGAAAATGGAATCTGTCAAGTTGAACATGTTTTGTTTTAAAATTATTAAATTATTTTGAATGATCTGGTGTATTTCTTTGAAAATATTTTTAGTGGTGAAATTCGGACTATTTGTTTCATATTCGATTAAACAGATTCAGATATATTATCCTATGTACAATTTCTTAATATTTTGAAGAATAGCTTCATTAGTAAAATTGCTTATGCTGATGGTTATTTACTCACGAAACTGTGTTGTGCTATAAGTTACCTTGAATTTTTATTTTAATTGAAGTTGCCTGTGTGTGTGTGTGTGTGTGTATGTGTGAAGTTTGTTATAATTTGAAACAGATATATATACTCACATATTTATGTGCGTATTTGATGGATTTTCCTTCTTAAATATTATCGAATTAAAAAGAAGATGAAAATCATTAATTACTTTGCAATGATTAATAAATGTGAATAAATTATACCTAAAACTATTTTGTCTATATATTCCTTGATTGTTCAAATTTAATCAATTTTATTAAATGATTTTTACTGTTTTTTATTTTGATTATATTAATAATGTTAATTGGATTAGTATAATTTTACTAAATAATATAATTATAATATCAAAACCATATCAGTGCACAGACAACAGAACGCATTTTCTAAATTGAATTTTATTTGGGAGCCCTTTCTAAAAGTTTTCAATCCATATATTATAACATCACTAATTTCTAGCACAAAAATTGTATACGCAATAAAATATCGCAGGTAAGTGGTAGCGCAGGTAAGCAAGAATACATACCGAAAACTTTATTTCGATGATTTGGAATAGACAATTTGAGTTTGAGAGAGAGAGACCAAAATTAAGCGACAAAATAAGGAAGTCTATATTATCTCGAAAAACGATGCACTTAAATCATTCATATTTTAGAAATAAATAGTACTAGCATCCGAATTTACTTTGCGCTTGCTGAATTTATTCCTTACTTGAAATTCTGTGAAACTCTCAGTATATTCATGTGAATTTTCATCGTGAAAGCACTTTACAAAAACAACAAAAATCCCGTTACAATCAAAGAACATTTGTATGGAAGAATTAAAATCACCGAGAGAAAAACAATTACACATTTAATTAAAAAATTCGAACACACGTGAATTTCACCTATTTAAAGTCCCTAGTTTGATTTCATTATTTGGCAAGGTGCTGCTAAGCTACAGTGCATTCCTACTTTTTCTTCTGAACGAGAGCTTTCATAATTGTGTGATTGCTCAAAATTACCCAAATCAAGCAGAAATAGATATTAATTAGTAATATTATTCTCTTTCTACAGTTTCTTCAGTCTTCAGGTAAAGTATAATTAAAGAATTCTTAAGAGATTTCTGAACTATAAAGGTTGCGATTTGAAAAAAATCCAGGCTATTGATATACCTACGCTAGAGTTTGTAATACGACTTTTTTATGTGCAACCTTCGGCCTATTGCACTTTGATATGGAAGATGTATCAAATATGATTTCTCATATTTAAAATATCTATCTTTTTCTATAATTAAAATAAAGGGTATTTTTTCACCCATTTTTCTTTCTTGCTTCATTTAACCTAGAAAACGATAGAATTTCCAGTTTAATAAAATTTACATTTATTCACAAATTTTCTTGTAACAATTATTTTCATGAATTTCTAAGTGAGGAGAAATACTTATAAAACCATTGATAATCTTAACTTCAAACATCTACATATTTTATAGTCACGATTTGGAATCTACCTTCTGATTATATTTCGGCATCTCAGAAAGAAGAGCAAAGGCAATTGATGCTCCTTGTGAGTATCCAATATATATTAATTGATTTTGTTTTGTTGATTCTAGGACTCCATCTATAAAAGTCGGAAGGTCGTACTTTGCCATTTCATCAAGGCTAAAAGAGAATTATAGAAAAAAATTAATAAACAAGATGGAAATATAATATTTTTTTAACTACAAATATTTTTGAATTCCATTTTTCTACATATTTTGCTTTAATAAAAACTAAATAACAATTTTATTTTAACAAAAACTAAATATATTTCCAAGAATACGTGATGAAAATTGGAAACAATTCTCTATAGATGCGTTTATTTGTTATTTTACTAAATGAAGCGAACGACTTTTTGCTTTAGTAATAATAAGACAAATCGATAGAAATGGACCCATTTTATTTATAAACTAATAAAAGAATCTTATTGTTAAAAAACATCATTTGGAAAATTAATACGACAAATGGTTTTTATAAAATTAAATAAAATACTTATATTGTAACTGTCTTAAATAAAACATCCTTAACTTAAAGCATTGCAATAAACAGAAAGAGAATTTCATTGTTAAATAAACGGTCGAAACATAGAAAACTGTTGGAAGAATAGTGAGCACAAAAATCATGATTTTGCAGAAACAAAATTTATTTAATTGCTACAGTTTGAAATGAAATTTTAAACTTTTATTTTGAGAAGACATAACTGGAAGATGTCTCTATTACGATGATTTAATGAAATACATTGTTTCGTGTATCGGGTTATTAGATCCAAGGAAAAATAAAAGTATGTAGTTGATGATAATGGAGTATCATTTAAATAGGGTGTAATCAATTGTCATACAAAGAGAATGTTAAGCGTTAGCAAGACAAAGTCAATTAAGTAATACCATAACAAATGATGACTGACATATCATTAAATAGCTAATAAAGAGAGAATAAGTAGCACTATTCTGCTACAATGACAGTTTGTTTGCTATAGGCTAAAATGTCTAAAACAAAATAAACTAAAAAATATTCATCAGCTTCATCAATAACGATGAGTGATATATCGTTTAAATAGCTGGTTGAAAGCGAAGAGATGATACTCAACAGTTACTTTTAGCTGCAATACAAGTAGTTTCCAGTCAAATAATCGAAAATAGGCTTAACCAAAGTGATATTTGCAAATAATCGATATGTTCTAAAAAACAGTTGATTGAGTCAAAATAGGCAACACTACTTATTTTGAATGATAAGTTCTTTCAGCTAAAAACAAAGGATTTCAAAGCAAATTACCAAAGCAGGTTTAACAAAGGCAGTATCCACAAATAATGATGAATATATCTGTGTATATCAGCCGAATTAGACACAATAATCAACACTATTCAGCTGCAATAATAGTTCATTTTTGAGGACAGTGTGATATAAGGAGCGGCAAGATAATTTTTTTATCCTAACTACACAAAAAGCATTAAAGACATAATCTTATTTATTTTTGCATACAAAAGTTACATATTTAATATTTTAGTTTATATCATTTTAAATATCATATTGGACAAGTCACCATTGGCGATATACTTGGTGAGCCAAATTCTGATGTTCGTGTCATTCTATCCAACACAATGGCAGATATGTTCACTGTTTCTCTTTAAATGTTTCTTTTCAGATCTTCCAAAGTTTGTTTGTGATCAGTACAGGCACGCGACTTAAAATACCCCTACAAAAAGGAATTACATGGAAACAAATTGGGAGATCGCACAGGTCACACAAAATCGTTTATCATCGAAATGAGGCAACTACGACAAATGTATGGTGTTCATTACTCCAACGCATGATGACGATTGAGCCATAATGTCACACAACTTTATGATCTCTTTGAAACGAGAGCATGCCAACCTCATTATCTTTACTACTTTTTGTGTTATTGCAGTTCGAAATAAGGAAGTTATTTTGCTACACTCTGTAGTTCCTAAATAAATGTAGGTGGGTTGATGGTAGGGTCTAATTTTACCATAGGTGGAGATAAGAAACATGAGAAATATAATTCGGAATCAATTGATTTGCTGAAAGTATGCAAACAAGACACAATGATGTAGCTTACAAAACAACAACTGGTGATACTTTTTATTGCATTATGGTACTAGGTTTTATACAGATGTTATGAATATTAAAGGTAAACAAAGAAGCTTAAAAGACTTAGCAGTTCATCTTATGAAGTTGGAGCTTACACAATGGGGAGAATGTTTTATTTGTGTAACGCGCGTTTGGGGAATTCTTTAATGTCGTTTTTTAAAGACATCTAAGCTTCTTTTGCTGTTGGTTAGAAGTATATTGGATATCTTTAGGATCAATAACTTCTTTGCATCAATATAAAAAAGTGAATAAGTGATACAAATGTTCGAGAAGAAACCATACTTCATATAAAATACGTTATTCCCGAAGAATGCTTTTTTGGCCATTACATGTAGCTAAACTGTTGCCCTGAATCTCATGTATACTCCTTTCTATAGTATCCAACAATTAAAAACGTCAATATGCTTTTTGTAACTTTTTTCTGTATTTTGTAAATTTTGTACTCATGTATACAGTTCCTGATTTGCAAAAATTTATATTCATTATCTGCAACTGCTTCCTGAGCTTTTTGATTGTTCTTCTAATGTTTTTGATAAGTACACTTTAAATAGTATAAATGATATTGAATCGAAACAAAACACTATTGTATTTTTAGAAGAGAAAATTGATTTACAAAAACACTCAAAAATTATCATGCCTATTGATGAGGTATGAGATATTGGAGGATAAATAATAAAGCAATCCTATATTAAAAGAAATCATAAATAAGCAACGTTATTTTCAGCAACTAATTGCGATCCATAAATAATCAGACGAATTTTTGATCTAAAAAATGCTATTACAGTTTGAAATCGATAAATCAAAGAAAATGAAAAACCTGAAATCCCAAAAATATAGAGAATCAGATGTCAAGTTTTGGTGCCTCCTTGACATTGGCGTTCCTCTTACATTTCCCAGCCAAACGTCGTAGCCCTCATCAGCTAATATGAAACCTAGGACAAATTTCACTATTCAATTCCACCTTCAAAATATATTTTGATAAAAAAATATTTTAAAAATCGTATGAAAACTTTTAACTACTAAAGTATTGATACTTCACACATGGAAACTTATAAAATGTAAATCATCTCAATGAGTATATGAAAATTATTTACATAAAAATGAAATCTAATGCATGCTTTTGTGTAGAATTTATTGGCTGAATTTTTGTGTAAAATACTACTCTCTGTTACACTGCTGGACAATTGCTAAGGACGGATAACACTATCATCCATAGCAACCACAAAATGAAAGGAAGCAAAATGTGGAAAATTAGAATAAGTGCGGGATATAGTAAGAAGAAGTATGCGTATGCAAAATTTTTTTCCACGTCTGTTCATCACGTGATAGCGTTCGTAAGAGCTTTAAAGGTTTTGAAACGTGTAGACAGTTGTTGTTTCAAGTCAAGGTTTTACAGGAAAGATTTAATAAACGAACTTAAAATTTTTGGTATGTCTTCCCAATATCACTTAGATGATTTTATGCGTGGCCGAATTACTGGAAAGATCAAAGAAGGGCAAAAAATAACAGGTGTTGCCAGGGAGTTCGACATCACTCACAGCGTTGTTTAACGGCTGTGGAAGTCAATTAAAACTACTGGAATATGTAGTAGGCGGCACGGGGGAGGTCGTGTTAGAAGTACGACGCCTGAAGAAGACAGATATATCGTCCTATCAGCAAAAAGGAACAGGCGCACCACAACTCAGCAGGTGGCAAATCAGTTTCTTGCTGCCTCAGGAAAGCAAATCTCCCGAAAAACTGTTGACGTTTGAGGGGAGGAGGACTATACGCCCGCAGATCTGTTGTGTGTGTCCCATTGATCAGACAGCACCGTACTGCCCGTTTGCACTGGTGTCGTGAGCATCGCAATTGGACTCAAGAGGACTGGGCATGCGTACTATTCTCAGATGACAGTAGGTTCAGTCTTTCATCGGATTGTAGACTCCAACTGATCTGGTGCGAGAGTGGTACCGGCATCATGATCAATGGCTGCTCGCCCCTACATGGGGTTGCGAATGGGACTATGACGGGCCAACGATATATCAATGAAGTTCTACTTCCTCATGTTCGTCTTTTCCGTGGTGCCGTCGGTGATAAATTTGTTTTTATGGACGACAACGCAACATGTCACCGAACACTCACTGTTTAGGATTGTCTAGGCAGCGAGAGTATTTAACACCTCGTATGGCCATCACGTTCTCCAGATCTAAACCCCTTTGAAAATGTGTGGGATGCTTTGGGGAGGCAAGTTTCTGATCGAAACTATCCTGCGACAAACAAAAACACCCTCATCCGTGCACTCCCAGAGGAATGGGATAAATTGCCTCAACAGCTGCTGGATAATGTTGTGCAAAGTATGATACGACGTGTGGAATGTTGCATCACTCTCCACGGTGGACATATCCCTTACTGATACCTTTCTTCAAGGTGCCTGCTGGCTTTTAGACGCATTGATCCATTTTTCCGTATGCAGCATCAAATGAAAAATTTTTTTCTTTCAGATGTTTCACAGCTTTTGTACTTTCCACAGAACAATAAATATGTCTGAACAGTGTGGCAACTATATTTTATCGTACTAGGCCTCATTTCTCGCTTAATGTTATACTACATTGCAATTTGTGATCCGTCCTTAGCAATTGTCCAGTAGTGTACTTAAGTCAATACTGCTCTTTTTACTTAATGTTTTTTCTTTCACATATTCTTCCAAGTATTCCATATGAAACATATGAATTCAATGTAATTGTTATTACTTCACACCAATAACTGTTGAGGAATTAAGTTATAAATAACTTAATTTCTCAACAGTTATTTGTGAAGTAAAATGAGAAAACTGTTATAAAAATAAATTAAAGATAACGCGGTTTTAATAAAAAATCTTTAAAATACTGCAAAGAAAAATATATATTTAACTAGATTTTTATGTTGGAACCCTTGCTTATGTTATTTTAAAATAAGAATTATAATTTAAATCAATAGTTTTGATTTGGTGTTACTTTAAGATATTTGTTATAATTTATTTAAATTTATTTTCATTGATTTCTCAAGCTGCACTTTGTAAGCAATTTTATTACTTTTTCAAAAAACGTGAGGAATATGTTAATCATATCATAGATAAAACCATTGCTGTTGTTGATCTTATATAAATAAATAAACTTTTTCAAAATTTTAATTACCTAAACTCTGATTTGGATGGTTAAGTACATAGCTGGCACAATCTGCAAATGCACCATGCATTAGAAGAACTGGCATTCGTTTTTGATTGTTGGTATTATATTGGTGCTTCCCGTGTGGTATTCTTAGCAACTCCAAAATATAGCCATCTTCTGTTGTTACTTCGTAAATTTGAACTGGATATCCTTTGGACGAAATCATTTGCGACTGCAATAATTGCATTTATCATTTAAATAAAATATTTAATGATATAAGCTATTTGAAAAATTTAGTGATAATTTTTTTATCAAATAAAAAATCATTTCAAAATGATTATCTTAAAATTTGAACACAATTCTTAATCTAAAATGCACAAGAAAATGTATGTATTTTCTTTAACTTAGTTGACAATTCATGATTTCTAAATATTATTCAATACTCCAATTTGGAAACAATCCCATAATTTTATCTATACAACTATGAATCAAATATGTTTCTGAATAAATAACACACAACAATTTTTGTATTTGATTACAAATTCAAACATGAAAGCTTCTTATGATTTGAAATCCAATAGAATTTCCTTTACTCAAATTTTAATTTTTGAAATATATAAATTTCTACTAAATGGTTCTTAATGATTTTGATTAATAAGCTAAATAAGTCCATTTAACATTTAATTCAAATTTAATTTCAAAAGATGTATGAAACAATTAATCATACACCTCTTGAAATTAAGTTTAAGAAACATTCTATCAATTATTAGCTCAATATGGTGAAACATTCGATTCCAAAATATAGCAAACAAACATGTTGATATAAATTTATTTAAAAATTTTTGTTTCCTTATAATTAATTAGTATTGAGACCGAATTTTTTCGGTATCTATACAATTTTAAGTTATCTTGCTATAAAATATTTTAGTACCCATTATTCATAGTACACTTTTATAAGAGAGAAAATACTACAATTACTTGTGTGTGTTATAAAATAAGTTGCTTGCTCTAGCAAGATTATTACTGGAAATGATAATTGATTATCTTTATAAATTGTTTATTCTGACAATATTTCGTATATAACTAATGATATGTATTAATTATTACATGCATTTTGATTTTATTTAAATGCATCTGAAAGTATGGAATGTAAAATATATTTAAAATGATATCATCAAAGGAATCAATTTTTCTAAGCAAATTATGGAAAGAAAAAAAGATGAATTAATAAATCATTTGTTTTGCAAAATGATCAGCAAAATTTTTAACGTAGAAGAAAACGGAATATTTGCATAGAAGATTGCACACACATTTATCATATATATTGCATTTATCAAATAATATAATTTTTTATATCAGATAGAAAGAAAATTTTCATATGAAATATTATTTAAAATAATGTATGACTTTAAAAATAAAGTCTATAAAATCCTGATTAAAATTAAGTTTTATCTGAAAGAAATACATGTGTACATATAGAACGGAAAGAAATACATATAGAACGGAATTTAAGTCTACTTATATCTATTATATTGATTTGTAGTAATTTAATTTTTAAATAAAGTTTTTTTTTGCCATGTTAAAGTTTCGTATCAAATGAATGAATTACGGGAATTGTTTGAGTGCTGCATCTTCTGAATAATGATTAAGATCAAAGGGAAGATGTTTTTTACATTTTAGAAATGATAAAATCGTAATCTTTGTTTCAACAATACTCATGAAGACAATTTATCTTAGTTTATATAGTTTCATCAGCAAAGTGTTGGATTAGAGTTAGATTTATAAAACTAAATATAAGTCATGAGAGAGCCTTGAATCGAGAACTATTATATATTATGTTTGAATCATTCCCTTTTTCATTTAAACGTTTTGCATTCTAACCGAAACATTTATTTAATATATTCCAATTTGTTTTTATTAATAACTAAAAATGTTTTCATTGAAAATATAAATAACAAATTTAACAGAGGATCATAAAAATAACTTTATAAACATGTATTTAATTAAAAAAACAAGTTAGCCAATTTTAAATTTAAATTTAGTGACAGCATGTGTAATGATCTACACTATGTACATAAATCAGCTGAAAATTGTGAAACACCAGAATTTATATATTTTTGAACTATAAAAAGCTTACAATAGAAGTTCTTGAATAATTTCCATTGTATAAAAAAACTATTTCACGATTAAGTTCTTATTATTGCTTAGCCTGTTTTTAAATTAAAAAGCAATAATTATTTAGACAAATTAATATGTTTCTTAATTTACATTTAAATAAAAAAATGATGTATTTTTTATTATTAAACAAAATAACTATTAATTAAAACTGCATTTATAAGTTTTTATCTCTATCTGATTTAAAGCCATGCTTCAATTATCAGAAATTAAATAAGTGTTTATTTTTGCACTCGAAGTAATTCTGAAAATTGTAACAAAGATATTTTAAAAAAAATAGGACGTACCTTATATCGATTAAAATGTATGAAAAACTACTTACTACATTTTTATCGATGTCGGGATCCACTGGAAATTTTTGACAAAAGATGGTATTTTTGACTGCACATGATATCCAAACGAGCAAACTTATACTTGCATAAAAGAGTTTTAATAAGCTTAATTTTTCCATAATTTTATGAACAATTTTAAAATGAGCAAATATGAAAAATAGTGTTTTTTTTTTAAATATCTGGCTCTATTTTAATTAACAATATTTATGCGCAGTAACTTATCTTAAAGAAGATTTAATTCTATTTCTGTCACATCAGAATCATTTTAATACGTTATTTTTCCTTGTGCTTTTATGTTTCAGAAAGGATACCTGCTATCGTCACTTTCCAGCTGTAGTAATGATAACAAAGATATTGTTACACAAAATATGTTTAACACGCTTCTTGAAACTTCCTGCTTTTTTTTTCTCTAAAGACTTGATTTAAAATGAAACAGATCTCGTCTTTTTAGTTTACTTATTTTTTCAACTACTTCATTTAATTTTGAAAGGTAAGGAGTTACTCTTTATCTTATATATATATTTCATTTGTATTTATGTGTTTAATAATGATAAGTTTAATTAATTTTTACAGATTTTTAATTTTTTTTAAAATAAATTATTGAAACTATTTCTGGAAAAAGTTCCGAAAGATATTTAGTTCCAGTGTAAGAAAAACTTCCTTCTAATCAATTTTTCTATAAATAAATTAGAAAATATATATTAATGAAATATAACAATAACATTTAATTATTGTATTTTATTATAGTTTATTATATTGAAAAATTATATTATAGTCTTACTTCATTCGGAAAGTAATAATATTTTTAGGCTCTCTCTCTATAAACTATTAACTACATAACAAAAGTTTAACTGTGTGGATAATTTAATCTTCATGTTAAAAGTTTATAAACCAAGTTAAATTTAGATAAGTTAAGTTACTATATGTGACACTATTTAGTGATATGATTTTATTATGATTTATATGATTTTGACTCATATGATTTATATGACTCATATGATTTATATGATTTTAATATAAATTTATATCTTTTAAAAACACTATTAAAACTTAGACATAATGATAAAATACCATAATTATAAGCAAATTAAAGATATAAACTTATTATTTCAAAATTCCAATTATATTTCCGCAAGTTTAATTAAGCATTATTGTAATTACTTTAAAAAGTACTCAAATAAATTCAGAGGCTTGATTCATATTTAATTAAAATATATCAATAATCAAATTGTTAATTATATTTACATCACTTATTTAACATTTCTGTCAGTATATGAATATGTTAAAGCGAAAATTATTGTGCAATGATTATGAAATTTTTAAGTAAGTATATAATTTGAATTTGTGATAATTTGTGAAAACAATTGTTGAACATCCACAATAATATGAAAATCAGAAATTTTTTTTTTGGTAAAATTATCATAATTTCTTACGAAGAAAAAAAACTATAAAAATAAACTTAACTGCTTTTGTTAATTTTGCAATGAAATAGGAAATACATTGAATTTATTTAAACAATGTATTTAAACGTCTGATCAATCCCCTTCTTAAAAGTTGGAAAATTGCAAATATGTACACTGCCCATCGACTAAAAACTTTTATGATTTCCATTCAAATATTTGTTGAAGATGAAGCAGGCAAGCATCTTTATGACTTGGTTTCTCGTTGTGAGAATGCTATCATAAATACGGTATAAGAATTAAAATCAGAATGAATGAAGTTAAAGGGATAAACGTTAAATTTTTGACAAAAAAGGAAGTATTTTGTTGATGCTTGTTTAGCAGGGTCTTCATTTTGAAGACAGCATATATTATTGGTTTCTCAAAAGCAAATATAGTAAATTTTCAAAAGTTGGAATAAGAACTAACAGTTCTTGAGTTATGTAACTGAGGTTCAAGCAAAGATTTCAAAAGCACGTCGTCTCCGATGAATCGTAAAGTAGAACAGGGATTCGGTTGTACTTCAAATGACAAAAATCGTCAATCAAGGCTCTTTCTAACTGATTTGAGATCGAATATATAATATATATATATATATATATATATATATATATATATATATATATATATATATATATATATATATATATATATATATATATATATATATATATTTGCACTGTTGCACTGACGGAAGATGTGGAATTTTGTGAGAATCCCAGGAAAATATCAATCTATCTTACTTTATTCGAGCTGGGCAAGGTTCGGGTGGAAGTACTATGATATGAAACATGTAATGGGAAGTTATGCACAGATGTTTCTGAATAGTAAATAGCCATGAGATACTGGTGGGTCAAGTGCACCTTGAAATGCTCTATTTTTAATCTGATGGTGATGGATGATTCTTAATAATAATCTACACCATGAAATAGATGTTAAAATTTGATTCACTGAACTTTAGTCTTATTTCCAACACCTTCTATAGCCACTGCAGACATCGGCTGGGAATCCCATAGAAAATGTGCAGAGCTTGATTAAAAGACGAATTTAATAGCACTCTTTAGTCTAGTTTATAAAATTTAAGAAGTTGCACAGTCAAAGCTTGGTATTCTTTAGACATAAATACTCTTTTGAAGAATGTAGACTCGATGTTCAAACGAATAAGAATTGTTATCGGTGCAAAAGGTCGTTTAAGCAATTGATTTTGGATTTATGGTTTATTGGATAATATGTGTATTTATGCATTTAAAATAAAAACTCAAATTAAATATAAAAAATGACTAATGAATATTTGAAATATTATATGAATTACCATTTTAAAATCTCATTTTCTAAGTTAAGCATTTAAAAATACTTTTCCATGAAAATAAAAACATTCTAAATAAAGTGTGCATGCATTTTTATAAAAAATTAGGAATGAAACTGAATAGAGTGATAGCATATTTGTATATCTTAACTGCTATATGTTATTTATGGACAAATATTATTAAAAAGGAAATTAAATTAAAATTCTTAGCGAAGAATATAAATTTTATTTTTATGTTCTTTATTCATTTTAAGATTTGTAGTTCTGATGAATAAACGTGAAAAATTTCGATAGATATCTTTGTTCAATTAGTGTCTTAAATTCACATATACACTGCTGGACAATTGCTAAGGACGGATAACACTATCATCCATAGCAACCACAAAATGAAAGGAAGCAAAATGTGGAAAATTAGAATAAGTGCGGGATATTGTAAGAAGAAGTATGCGTATGCAATTTTTTTTCCACATCTGTTCATCACGTGATAGCGTTCATAAGAGCTTTAAAGGTTTTGACACGTGTGGACATTTCTTGTTTCAAGTCAAAGTTTTACAGGAAAGATTTAATAGACGAACTTGAAATTTTTGGCATGTCTTCCCGACACTTAGATGATTTTATGCGTGGCCGAATTATTGGAAAGATCGAAGAAGGGCGAAAAATAACAGATGTTGCCAGGGAGTTCGACATCGCTCACAGTGTTGTTTCAAGGCTGTGGAAGTCATTTAAAACTACTGGAATGTGTAGTAGGCGACACGGGGGAGGTCGTGTTAGAAGTACGACGCCTGCAGAAGACAGATATATCGTCCTATCAGCAAAAAAGGAACAGGCACACCACAACTCAGCAGGTGGCAAATAAGTTTTTTGCTGCCTCAGGAAAGCAGATCTCCCGAAAAACTGTTGCCAGACGCTTGAGGGGAGGAGGACTATACGCCCGCAGACCTGTTGTGTGTGTCCCATTGACCAGACAGCACCGTACTGCCCTTTTGCAATGGTGTCGTGTGCATCGCAATTGGACTGAAAAGGACTGGGAAAGCGTACTATTCTCAGATGAGAGTAGGTTGAATCTGTCATCGGATTGTAGACGCCAACTGATCCAGCGCGTGAGTGGTACTACTTATCGTCCAGAAAATATCCAGGAAAGGGACCGATATCCGACATGCAGTGTCATGGTGTGGGCCGGCATCATGATCAATGTCCGCACGCCCCTACATGTGGTTGCGAATGGGACTGTGACGGGCCAACGATACATTAATGAAGTTCTATTTCCTCATGTTCGTCTTTTCCGAGTTGCTGTCGGTGATAAATTTTTTTATGGACGACAACGTAACATGTCATCGAACACTTGCTGTTCAGGATTGTCTAGACAGCGAGGGTATTCAACGCCTCGTATGGCCATCATGTTTTCTAGATTTAAACGTCATTGAAAATGTGTGGGATGCTTTTGGGAGGCATGTTGCTGGTCGAAACTATCCTCCGACAAACAAGAACACCCTCATCCGTGCACTCCCAGAGGAATGGTATAAATTGCCTCAACAGCTGCTGGATAATGTTGATACGCAAAGTATGATACGACGTGTGGAATGTTGCATCACACTCCATGGTGGACATATCCCGTACTGATACCTTTCTTCAGGTTGCCTGCTGACCTTTAGATGCATTGTTCCATTTTTCCGTATGCAGCATCAAATGAAAGTTTTTTTTCTTTCAGATGCTTAAGAGCTTTTGTACTTTCCAGAACAATAAATATTCTTTATTCTAATGTCTGAACAGTGTGGCAACTAAAATTTATCCTACTAGGCCTCATGTCTCGCTTAATGTTAAATTACATTGCAATTTGTGATCCGTCCTTAGCAATTGTCCAGCAGTGTATTTATAATGCACCACAAAGGGAATTCTGTGAAATTGATTAAGAGAGAAGAAATATTTGACATCTTCTTAAGAAAATATTAAAAATATCCACGTGAAGAAAATTCAAAATTTTTTAAATTTAATATGCAATGAATAATAAATGAATAAAAAAATTCCATTTCTTTCCCACGAATAAAGAAAATCAATTAACATTTGTACACCTATTTTATTCATTTAATGAACTAAATAATATTTTATAATAATAACATAATATTTTTAAAATAATAAAATTGAATCTGCAATACCATATGTATAGGTGGTTATCAAAATTATGGAAACACCTTAAATTAAAAAAAGAACCCCTTATAAGTTTGATGCAGGGGCGCCTTTTGCATGCAATATAATTTGAATTAGCCTAGGAATAGATTCATACAAGTGCTGAATAGTGTTTAGAGGAATAGTATGCTATTATTCATTAAGGTATTGTGAATATTTTGAAAGAAATGCTAGAGGAGGATATATCTATTCTTTATTGAACACTCTAAAATAAATAATGATAGGTTCAATTATAGTATTAAAGTTATATGATTGATCGCGGCAAAGCCTAGTGTTCATGAAACAATGATTGGATAAGTGTCAATGCATGGATAGATGCATTATCATCCTGAAAAATTCCATTTCTTTTTTGAAACAAAAACATCATAGAATGGATCTGGCCAGCAAAAATTCTCATAGCGTCTCCTCAATAGTCCTTCCTTGCACTGTTACGATTTATCAAGTCAAAATCACGAGACACAGCATTTCATATCTTGACAGATCTACTTTCATGTTTGACAGTTGGAATGAGATCTCAATCATGATCATAAGCTTGTGCAGATGTCCTTCAACAGTGAATCTGTTCTGTTGTAGGAAAAAAGTAGGAAATACGATTCGTCAGACTACATTACTCTTTCCCACTTATCAAATCGATCAGATTTTGGGAGTGCCGTACCACTGTAGATGTCGTTTGGCATTAACATCCGTGACAAATGGTTTGGGGATTGTTGCTCTCTGTAAGTGTTCTGTTTATGAAACCTCTTTCTAATTTTAGTCATTGACAGTTGAGAATACAGATGCTGATTGATATCTGTGGCCACTTTTGCTGAAGATTTTTTTGGTTCTTTAACATTACATCCTTTTCAATATCCATCGGTCTCTTTTATTGAGCTCCTTTTCCATCCTTTTTTTTTACCGAGCTGTTTGCGGGTTGTCATGACTTTAGACAGCATAACTCTAGAAAATCCTGAAAGTTAAGATGTTTCGGTTACACTAACCTTCAGTTAGATGACTCCTACAATTTAGCCTCTTAGAAAATTTGAGAAATCCAATATTTTACACTTAAAAAAATTCAAGAGAACATAAATAAAGTTACTATATATTACAGGAATGTATTAGGAATTTACCTAAATTAAAAGTTTACACGTTATATTGCTGAAATCCCATGAGAGTTTCTCAGTGCTACCATTGAACACTTTATAATGGGCTTTCAACATGTAATTAATGCCAATAAAATACACATTGAGCACATTTTTTTGCATAAATAATGTTGATAATTCAAGTCATTTGTTTTACATCAGTAACACAATTTTGCTTTACCAAGGTTGTGGTCAAAATTTGAATTATTTTTTTATTCCAGAAATATTTTTTCCTCAGAAATTTGATGTATAGGTTATTGTAACCTATACATAAAATTTCATTGAAATTTGAGTGACAGAATGGGTTCTACAGGAGTATGAAGACGTTCATTGTAATTATAACAATGCTGTATGTTGGGCATGAAATAACGAATAAGAGAAATCTAGGAAATTAATGCCATCTTCAGTGTTGAAGAAGCGACAAATCATACTATATCATGCTGAGTTCAATAGTTACCTGCAACTAGTATTTAGAGATATTTAAAGCCTGCAAGATAGCATAAACTTTTAAATATGCAGTGTTACGAATCCAAAATCTCATATTTAAAAGGTTTCACTACGATTTGTTGCTCGTTTCCTAATTAAAGCAGTATGAATTTTTGAACAATGTAAACACTATTACAATATGAATTTTTATTGATTTCTCAGTTAGAAGTCAAATGTTAAAACAAAGCGCCTATAAAAATGGGTAAAAATTATTGATGAATATACATTATTAATTTTTGCAAACGCTGTCACAACAATTGTTGAACAATAGGGAACTTAGGGAGATATTTGTCCATGTGAGAATATGCCAAAATTGTAAGCTCCCATCTGCTAGACCTAATAATAAAATATGAATCTGAAGAATAATAAAATTTTCAACACGCCGTATATTGCTTTACACTAAATGAATAATTTTAAGTATTTGTACACGTAGTTCTATCGGAAATGTAAACTGCATTCCTGCAATTTGGGTTTACGGATAAATCCGAATTTTTAATTTAAATAATTTTATTTTTTTATGTATTAAATAATATTGGCACTTCGTAAAAGCTTTTTAGGTGTCCGCAAATATTTCCATATTGTTGTATAAAATAAATCAAATGGTTGCAACTGGAATAAATCTTTTCCTTAGATCAATAAAAACATAAAAAACATAAATGACAAAATCAGAGGATTATTAATCCAGTCTCGTTAAATCTGTGGAATCGAAGGTCCTGTGGTCTGTCGTTGAGTAGTTACCATGGGTGTAATGGTCTAGAGAAATTTGTCTCTAGACCATTACATCCCTCCAGATCAAGGTCAAAATTGTAAGAGTGAATCCTCTGGTGGTGCCATCTATCGGAGAAGTCTTAGATCAAAGTCGTACTTTCAACTTCGTTGTGCTTTGATTAAACGAAAGACATACTCTTTTGACTAAATTTCGCACATTATTTGGAGTTCATTGGTTGAAGCTCCAAATAATGTTTTCATTGCCTTATTTGGAGCTTGTAAAATACATTATTAGAAGCCACTTGGCAGAAGATTTAATCCTGTTCAAAAATCATCAGATCAATAAGATATTGCCTCACTGAGAAGCCTACATTTAAAATATTCAGAAGATCCTATGCTTCTAGTCTAATGTAATGTTGAAGATGTGTGCTCTGTTTTTATCAATGCTGTTTCCTTATGCTTCAAAATTATAAAGTGTTTTTATATCATGGCAAAATTCATTAAACATACGCTACAAATTATAGTTGTTTGTTTATTATACGTAGAACATTGTTGTTACTTAACTCATTTTTATTAGTCCTTTCTATAATATCAATTGCAAGCTCTTCAGAAATTTGTAGTGGCTTTAATAAAATCAACTAAAATACATCCTGTCTTTTCTCGTTGGTATCCCTTTTACTATAGGTTTTGCTTGCTGTTAGGTTTTTGTGTCGCTCAACGGTCATTTTTTGCACACGAGGTCTAATTAGACCGGGACCTACGGTTTAAAGTGGATTCCGTACCACTGAAAACATCCATGTTCAAGGTGGGATTCAAACCCACGAATTGTTGAACCGAAGGCAAGAGCGCTAACCATTCGGCTGCCAGCTCGGCTTGCTTGCTGTTAGGGAATCAATATAGAAGGCTGAGAAACATCTACATTTCTCAAGTGTACCAGCAGAGATTTTGACATTATCTTATAAAATAGTTGAATAATAAAAGAATAAAAAAGCTGAGATATCCACAGCAAATGTAAAATGTATTTTTTAAAAATTGCTTCTAAATAAATTCTAATTAAAATTTTATTGATGTTGTATTGAATAATATATTGGGCAATCTAATTATTTAAATTTAAAATTCAAGACTTAGGATACTTAATAAGTCACGTCAGTTTTTAATCAAGATCAATAATGATACAAAGTTATGGTATTTTATTGGTTCCTACATAGGATGTAGACCATTAATATATTAATGATTTTCTAAATATTTTATCTTGGTTATAATAACATAATTGAAAATGTCTTAAATGTTTGCAAGGGCTAAAAATTTAATGAAAGTAATAATAATATTTTGAGCTAAATATTTACTAATTTTTCATTAGAGTTTCTTAAAGCTATCACAAGATATTTTTTCGGAAATTTTAGATCTTTTTTCAGAATATCATTTGCTTTCCTGCGGGCATGTTTTTTTATATTTTTTATATCATGTAACACAGACCGCCTAAAAGACGAAGATTGCTGAAAAATATTTGAATATCTAACACATTTTTGACTTCAAGGAAAACGTTTCAATAGATGTTCTTATATATTGCAAGAATGGAAATTCGGAAAACCCCTAAGCATCCATTCCAACAAACTTGCATGTAAACAGCAGAAGCACAACATCCATCTTTCCTCGTCAGACAATATTAGGGATCTAATGCTGGTTTGAATAGAAAAAGCTTTTCTTTATCTAAAGTAATTCACAACTGAATTTTAAATACTGTTGTTGCAAGAAATAATTTGTATTACTATAATTATTAAGTATATGCTAGTAATACTGTATGAAAATTTCGTAAATTATGAGAAAATAATAAACATCAATAAAATATTCGTTAATTGATGATAATTTGGATTCATCGTTAATTTTTTACCAGCTTAAAAATCAGGAAAATTATATTTAATTTTGGAATTTTAAAACTATGCGAACATTTTATAGACGCCACTTTTAACTTTTTTAAACAAAAAATGTTAATGTTTAGTAATGTTTAAAATAATGACTCTGATAAATCTTTCCTATATAAAAGAATATTTTAAAATTTATCAGAAAGTATTATTATAAATTAGTTTCAGAATTAGACTTTAATATACAAATTCAAAGATTTTGGGGGCAAAAATATTTATAATGCTAATAATAACGAATGTAGAATTGCATACTCAATCTCGGCTAAAACAGAGCATTATTAATAAGCATGAAGTTCTCATTGGCGTTTAACTATACTGCTTAAATAAGACTAAAATATGTTTTGGACTATGACTTGAGTAATAAAATACAAAACTTACATTCGAAAAAAAACATGCATTTTTTAAATAAGTAAAAAAATTGCTTTGATTATTTTTCATGTTTAGTAATCTTTAATTTTTTTTGCAGAATTTATATAATATAAAAAACCAGTGGAAATTAAATTTGATATCAGGGAAAATTTTCAGAATTTTGCAAATACAAACACACACACACACATCATTAATTGTACATTTTTATAAAATTAATCAAAAAACAAATGGAGAAAAATTTTGATTAATTTATAAAAATGTACTATTAATTATATTTTAGTAATTCCATTTTAGCTGCTTTTGAGCTGAATGTATTGCTAAACATAAATGCTATATTTATTCTTGTACTCTTCAATTTTTATATCTATTCTTATATATTTTTCAGTTTTAATTTTTTTAGGTAATTAAGTTTATTTAGATTTTTAATTTACTTATTTTTTAAAAAAAAACATAATAATAATTATACTCATCTACTGATGTACCAAAGAACTAAATATATGAGTTTTTTATGAAATTATCACAATGAACGATATTATTAGAAAATTTTTGACATACACAATGCACATTTTTTCGGTTGTCTGAGGACACACTCACAACCCGGATTTTACCGGACCACCGAGGACGTCACATTTTACAAGATACACACTTTTGATACACACATACACAAGTTTAATGCACAAGGTGTTTACCGAGGACCTTTTAAATGTCAACAAAAATGATAATTAAAAAATAAAAATATATAATTTAGACTTATAATAAGCAAAATCAAATAGAGAACTTTGTTAAATTTCACCAAAAATTAAAATTCGAGCTGAAATTATGCAATTTCTACACAAAAAAAGGAAAATCAAAGCGTGGATGTCCTCGGATCTGCCGACGCCCTCGGTTAGAAGGTGTGTATACACACTATTGTCCCCCGTTTCCACCTCTTGCGAACACACACACACACACACACACACACACACACACACACACACACACACACACACACACACACACACACACACACACACACACACACACACACACACACACACACACACACACATACACACACACACACACACACACACACACATACACACACACACACATATATATATATATATATATATATATATAAGCGAAAAAAATTGAATCCATTGTATTTAACAATTTTTACCAAGCACATGCCATATTAATATTAAGTTAATATTTGCTGCGTGAAAAATATTTTGAATAATAAAAGATTTTTAATACATGTAAATATTTTATGTATCTACATTAGCTAAATATAATAATGAATTAAAAATAATAAATAGATGTAATTTCAGTTTAAAAAAATGTCTTATAATATCATAAAAATAATCACATATTTTTAAGCTTATTAATATTATTTTGTAATATGAAAATAGTTTTGAAATGTATATGCAATTTATGAATTCTATAAAATTGTAATTATATGAATGTAAAATGGAATAATAAATTTGATACATAATGCAATTATTTATTTATAGATAAATTATTAATAATAGTAATCATTTGTAGATAAATTATTAATCTACTATTCAAATTCCAATGCAGAATAAACAATATAAAGAGTGTGAATTTTTATTTTTTAAAAAATTCATATATATATTAAAAACAAGAATTAACTGCTGAAGTTTAAAATAATATACAATTAAAAAAATGAGTGTTTAATAAATCTTACAATTATTTTGAAAATATTATTGTAGAAAATATAAAACTGTACAAACATATGCAAGTAAATAGTAACACATTTCTACCACCAGGGAAAAAATTAATGAAAATTTACAAATTACTTTATAAATAAAGTAAATCATTTACTATTTGTCTTAATTCATATATTACTTGATTTATTTTTGTTTATTAATAAATAAAGTATTTTTGCCCATAGTTTAGACAAAAACTGACTTCAATTTAATGCTTATTTTACAAATTAAAATGAGAAAGCAACACTAAAATTACACATCAATATTTTAACTGCCAAAGCATAAAACAAATATATTCAGCGATTTAACATAATATAAATAACATCAAATGATTATAGTTTACAATAATTCCTTTTAGGCGCATAAAAAACCTTTTTTATAAAAGTATCTTAGATGATGAAATCAAAATTGAAATAACATATCATTGTTTGCATATCATTTATCAATAATACATAAAATTCCAAGCAAATTATATTGATTGATCTCCAAGGCAACTCTTCGCTAATAGAGTCACAAGCAAATCAAACCTTACAAAAGAAGATTGGAATACTTTAGGTTTTGTAGACATGTAAGTTTCTACTAACTTCACAGTTTCTTCAGGCGTTAGTTTAGATAACGTTTCCACGTAATAACATAAGATCTTTCCTATCGGGGTCTCTTTTCCACGTACGACAGCTTTGTATATGTCCGAATGAACTTCAATCAGATCTATTGGTTGATCAGCTATTTCTTTGCTTGCGGTATTTAGTACTTCTTCAAACCTTTCTAATTTAGTTGCAGAATTGCTTGGATATTCCATATTTAACACCGAATCTTCTTTAATTTCAATAAAACTTTTCCAAACAAATTTCTTCAGTAATATATCCAATAATATCATTGGGACGATTACATTTATATTGTGAGTAATCCTATGGCCGTCTACTGTAAAAGCGATAACATTTTCGTAAGATCTAATATGCAGTTTATTCATACTTAATTTAGATATTAAACGAGAAGCAGTGTTTGGAAATAGAAAGAAATGATCCTTTTTGAAGTGATACGCTTGCTTGAATGAAATAAATCTAATATATATGAATATATAAATATTTTATTCTACCATCTGTTGTCATTAAGGAAACTGGTGTCACCATATGTTAAAATAATTAAACAACACTGTGACAGTTTAAATATTGGAACACATCTTTCAAGTTTACTTTCAGAATGATATGTCACAATAGTTTTAAATGACAGATTACAGAAAGAAAGATTGATGTTTGAATATAACGATACAAATATTTTGTCTTGTTAAAGTGAAATCAGATGTTAAAAATGTAAATTTCGTTCTTGGAAGTTACATTTTTTATTTAAAATGTGGTATAAAATAAAAACTAATTTAATTTATAAATACAAATATCTTACAAATAATAAAATACTTTTTATTGAAAATATATGTATACCGGAATTATTTTTTTAATTTACTTAATTATGGGGGAATTCGTCTATCAATACAAATAAAATGATAATTACATCAAGAATAAATTATGTATAAAACAATTACTCTTTTGATTTCTTATTGCCATAATTTTTGTATCGATTGAATAGTACCTTGCATAGGACATAAAAGCGTCGCTGTTACCAGTTAGAAATTTCAATTTCTGTTTCTGTTCACAGAAATTTCAATTTCTGTGATATCACAATGTGCTGTCGCAGTTCTTATGCAAATGTGATCCTTCTATGACCATTGAGATTTGTAAAAACTTGTAAGGTAATATAAAATTATTATAGCTTCATATTAAAATTATAAGAAAAGACTTATTCTAATTACATATAGACACTGTGACGTAGAAAACAATGCTGATATGCTATTTTGATTGATATGAAATGTATGAAATATTTGGGATTTCTCATTGATGTTGCTATAGCTCAAAGAGCGAGATAATTGATTCATAATCAAATATATTTTTATCAGAAAATTTTACCTGGAAATAAATTAAAATTTTTTTTAAATTTTCTCCATTTTTTCTATATATGACTAATAGCTGCAGGGAACTATTTTAGAAACTGCACAATAGAATGCTGTAAATAAGACCTTCCTCAAAAACATTAAAACCAAAGATACATTAAAAATAAATTAGCTGACGTTACTTGTATGTATAAAAATCATCTTAAAGAAATTTTTTTGAATATTTGTTTTATTGTGTCATTTCTGATCACACATAATTTTTGTTTAAAAACATTTTCAGCAAACGGCATGTAATTTTAAATGGTAAATAGATGACAAAATCTACAGCTCAGGTGGGGACAGTTACGTGCTTTATCAATTTCACTTTTTTTGTATCGTTTTTTTTTTGTAAAATTATTTTTACAAATGAACCTTGAATTGAAAAGGGGGTTTGTGAAGAAAGATCTATTTCTTATCTCTGGAATGTAATAGATTCGAAATTTGAAATTATTCGATAAAATGAAATTTGACACGTTTTGATTTGTTTAAATTTGACCCTCCTGACCATAATTTTTCTTGAATGAATCGAATCATATTATTCTTTTATATCTTTCAATACTTCCTTGCTAATACAGAAGGGAAGTTTGAAAAAAAAAACCTATTTCTGTTTAACTGAAGCTTAAACTTAAATGTTGAAAACTACGAAGTTGTCGTTATGCTTAGCGGTATGGAGGAAACTGGCAGTCAGAAACATTTTTAAAAATACATCAACTTTTATGAACATTTAAAACTTCAAAAATGCACACAGCAAGATTTTATTTTTAGGTTCCTTTTTGTGTATGAAGGTTAATTCGAATTCAACCTCAACTTGGTTGAGTAAGCCATCCATTTTCTCTCCCGTCTCTCGGTCAATCCTGACTTTTCACGTTATTGATACGTAACTCATCATAATCAGTGCTACGCTATGTTTTAATGCGAATTCAGTATTTTTGTGCAGTGATTTTTATTTTTTGTATGTTCAAATTCGTGAGCAAATACAATGTTTTTCGGTAAACCTATTGAAAGGAAGAAACGCAAATCTCTGTCTTTAACTGGTAACATAACAGAAAAAATTAAAAAAAGGGCGTGTCGTAAACATATGTGTAGAATATGGGTTATCGAAACCAATTTATTAGACATTCGAAAATAAAAAGACGAGTAAATCTTCTCTTAAATTTAAAGTTTAAAAAAGTATTGTAAAAAGGATGCATTTACCCTTGGATCAAACCTTTAACGATGCAGTTTATATAAATGATTTCGACAACACTGTTCGTCTGGATTAGCTCAGGGTGGTATGAAAATTCAAGCTGCAGTAAAAAGATTTGCCAAATAGTTAAACATAAGCAATTTTAAAGCCAGTTCAAAGGGACTGTATCGGTTCAGGAGGTGTCGTAACAAATAAAAAATGGGGGATAAAAATCTCAATGCATATGATAATATTGTTGAGCCATTTAGAAAATGTTAGCATTTTAACATCACAAAAAATACAGATTCAAAACTGCACAATTACGATGAGACAGACTTGTATTGAAAAGCATTGCCCGAAGGTACTCAAGCATCTAAGGTTGGAAAAAACACATTCAGGAAGAATATATAATTAATGTCCGATATATAATTAAATAGTCCGATATATAAATAATATATAATTAAAGTCCGAGTGTGGCAAATGTTCATTGAATTGGCATTGTATTATAGATGAAAATAATTTGACATCTAAATTTGAAATGCTTAATATCTATTTCCTTAACTCGCTTTTCTGATTATTCCATATTTATTTATTTCTTCAATAAAAGCTTCTTGACTGAAAAAAAAGTTTTTTTGTTCATTAGAGTCCATTGGTCCTAAAGTACCACCAAGCTCTTCAGGAAGTAGATCTTTGGGCACACATTTAAAAAGCGATTCATAATCACTGCCATGAAAATGTATCTAGAAAACACAAAAATATAGTTTAAATACACATTTAAAAAAAATATATAAATTCTATATGAAGTGATTTGAACTTTTCTACTATATTGAATGTTTAAAGTTTTCTTTAATAGACAGAATACGTGTGATTTGGTTAAAAATAAAAAAGTATATAAGTAAGGCACATAGAATAAATGTTGTACTATAATGAAATTATAATTCCTATTTCCAGGTAATCATTAATTTATAAAATTGATATATTGCATATAACTGTAAGATGTGTTACACAGATTGTAATGCGTTTAAGAAAAAATTTAGACTAAATTTAAAATGGAATGAATATTTTCAAATTACTCTTAATAGATGAGAATTTACGTGATATGAAAGTAAAGTAGCGGATATTAAAGGTAATTTAAGACTAAGTATAGTTAAATGGAAAAAATATTGATAAGCAAATGAATAGATAGGTGACCCAAAACCAAAATAGTGTTTCAAGGCTTCCACGAACGACATTAAGTAATGTCCTTGAAACTATGATTGCGTGTCATAGAAGAAAAACATCTGAAATACTAAGCTAATATATATCTTATCATAAATGAGAAATTTAAAAATGTAATGGTGTGCGGTTATTATTGATTATAATGAATTTTATTATATTTAAAGTACAATTAGTGCTTTCTTATCTACGATGCGAACAAAGACATTCGTGAAAAAGTTCCTACAAAGATATTAGAATCAGGATAATCTGGAATAAAAATGACATAATTGTCATTTAATTTCTAATTTCAGAGTTCAGGGGCGAATAATAAGATTTTTTAAATCATCAAACTTTGTTACATATGATTTCTTTCTGTTGGTTGATATCTTATCCAGGAAGTCAAATGGATCCATGACTGACGACGACGGCTTTAGCCAGCTTCATTATTTTCCCTGTATAGAGATCGCCACAAATGGGTATTCTCCGATGTTATAGTGAAAAATTATGTATTGTATACAAAAATAGTGATTTTAAATATGATTGCAGTTATTATTACTGATAATATGAAGGATAAGTAATTGTTTACCTTATCTATTAGCTTCTTTTTCATAAAATGCTTGACTGTATTGTAAATAACATGAAGGATATATGGTTCATGCAAAAAATGTATTCCACGAATGCGTAATGGCCAACTTTCCTAAATAAAAGAGAACTTGTGAAAAATCATCAAAAACTTAAAACAACTGTTAAATATTTTTAAAATTTATTTATCGTTTTTTACTTGTAAATTTATATTGAAACATCATAAGCAAAAGTCAATTATTACTTTGTTGAAGTAAAATAATCACTTATATACATTCATATTTAATTATAATTTAATGAGAATTGATCTGATAAACGCCAGCCATTTTCCTATAATCCGAAGAATTTTTGTTATTTTGAAATATTTACGTATCATTATAACTTATTTATTAATCTTTAATTGTATAACATTTTTTACGCTAATATGTCAGTATGAAATTGAAAGTTTACCTCTCTCTATAACAATATGGTCATAAAACTCATTTTTACATTAATATTCGTTACGATGTCGCTTGATTGAGGACGTATTATATTACCATAAGAAACACTCAAGATTATTTGCTACACAAAATGAAAAAGTTGCATGCACATCTTCAGCCCTATATCGTGCAATTTTTTGCTTTTATTTAAAACAAATGATGACATAACTGGCAGACGAATGGTAGTGCCTTCCGTTCAACATTTTGTGGGTTCGAGTCTCACCTTGGACACGGATGTTTGTAGTGGTTTGGAATACACTTTAAGCCACAGGACTCGGTCTAACTATCCCTCGTGTGCAAAAAATCACCGATAAGCAAAAACAAATGAAACCACTCCAAAGAAATGAAAGCGTTTTAGCGGAACCTTGAGTAGGATATCAGCACCCCGAAAGCATGCCTTCTCGGGGTAATAATACATGCATAAATGGATTAAAATAAAAAATTCAGAGGACTTAATTCTTCTTATATGACAAAGTGTGAAAAAAGGAATACCTTGTAAGTATAATCCTAAATTATAATTAAAGGGGTAACTTTTAGAAATATTAGAATAATTAAGTAATGACTTGCATTGAAAAATAAAACAAGAACGTACTTTATAAGTATTAAAGTTATAAACAATTTTATAAGTATATATTGGACAGTGTGTGAATTTATTTAATATATTGGAAAGCATGCCAATATACTGCCTGATATTGAAAATGCAACACGAAGAAGGAATAACCGGAATATTATGCAAATTTCAGGGTAGACGCACCTTACCGAGTTATACATATGTTGTGAAATGCACAACTCTCCAGCGCACGTAGAATAAGATATAAGATGAAGAACCGGCAGAGTGAGCAATATTTGCACCACATTGCTGCTTGAAAAATAATCATTGAAAGTTTGTTCTTGTCTCAAAGGACACCTGTAATTGCAGAGAATGCCAGGCTGTTCTTGAATGAGTCAATTCCAGCAGACAGACGAGTTTACGAGGGGCATGGTGATGTGACTGAGAAGGGCAGGTTGGTCCTTACGGCTAATCTCGTTGACAAACACCTGGACGCGTCCACAGTGCACCGGCTGTGGCGAAGATGGTTGGAATAAGGAACTGTGGAATGTTTGTGGTGCCGTTACAGCCAGAATGACGTCAACACACGTAGCTCGATACGTCCGTCGAGAGGGTGGTCCCGCACAAGACGTCTATGGAAATTCTGCAACCGTGCAAGACACCCTGGATGCTTCCATATCAATCAGAACCATTTGGCGACGAATGGATGCTAGTCGCCAGAGTTCATGGCTCCATTTAAGAACACTGGCATTGACAGAGCAGCATAGACGTCAACGTCTGGAAAGGTGCCGGATTAGAGTAATGTGAATGATAAAGTGTGGTTTTGGATCGTCTTCTCAGATGAGTCACGTTTATGTTCCTGCAGTGATAGTTGCCGCGTACGAGTGTGGCGACGACATGGAAACTGATAGAATCCTGCAGGAATTGTGAAAAGCCCCAATGCGTGATAACGTGGCATCATAGTTTGGGGTGCCATTGCGTACAATACCAGGTCACATCTAGTTCGTATTCACGAAACTATGGCATTCCAACGTAATGTAGAAGATGTCCTGCGGCCAGTGACACTTCCCTACCTTCACGGGGTGTCCAATGCCCTTTATTAGCAAGATAACGCCCAACCACAGATTGCTCGCATCAGCCAACATGCCTTGCATAATGTACAGCTGTTTCCCTTGTCACCATGCTCGCTTGATCTCTCGCCAATCGAACACGTTTGGGATATGATTGGAAGCCATTAGCAGACTCTACACAGCCTCCTTCAGAAGACGCACTTTGGCAAATAGTTGGTATAAAATGGTGAGTCATTCCTCGGGTCACCATCCGTACTCTCACTGACTCTGTGCCTAGAGCTGCTGCTTCGTGTACTGCCATCCACGATGGTCCTACAGCCTACAGACCCGAATTTGTTCTCGCTCTGTATTATGCAAATCATTTCGAAATGCAGATTACCTATTGCTCATTGCTTTCTCCCTCTGTTCGCCGACGTTTGTTACTTTTGGGCTATTCCTTGGTGTTGCATTTTCAATGTCGGGCAGTGTATATTTCTACAGTAATTAAATGATATGTATGACAGTTAATAAACGAATTCTTCTAGTTTATGCCAAATATTATAGCAATAATTAGAAATTAAAATGTAGCGATTTTTTTTATTCACATAAATTTTATTTTAGTGCTTGCAAAATAGGTCTAAAATTTAATAATAAGCTAATCAGTTAAAAAATTACAGTTAACATGATTTGATTTAAAAAATTTTAGAATTCATCATTTTTAATTAGATAGTTCTCGCAAAAAATAAATGGGAAATTATTTTAGTATTTAAATACTTCTAATACTGAGATCTTTTTAATGAACGTGGGAAATATCTCTGCAACAATTATCTGGCAGTTGATTACAATAATTGGAATGAAATCAGAATTTAGTTGGAATAAGATCTAAAAAATTTCCCAACTTTTGCTAACTTTTTTTTAAGTATTGGTGTGTATCAGTTTCATAATATTCTCATTTTCATAGTCAAATTCCTTTATATAATAATGTTATGTTACCAAAAAAATTTAAAATATTAATTAATTTATACCTTGATAAAGGCAAGCTTATGGACTGAAACTTATAAAAACCAATATCCTGTCACTGTATATTTCCTTGAATAATTATTTAAAATTTTGGAAAAGAAACAAAGTTTTAAAAAATGGGAAAAAAGTTTTAAAAATTAAATGTGGGAAATTAGAATAGCTACTCAAATTTCTGAAGTTCAAAAAGTTAGGAATATCTGGCAGTTGTGTTATTTTGGTGACTGAGGAATCAAATTCACACTATAATTTTTTGAATGATATATGCTGTTTTTTATTATGTATTACATGTCTTATAATTTTAAATAATCAATCTGTATGCTTAAATTACTTATGGTTCTACTCTTTAAATACTTACAGTGAAAGCATCAAATATAAATTTTATAAATTGCATCGTCAGAAAAGTCTTGTATTTTTCAAAAGATGACTCTTGAAGGTCTACAATTAGGTTTGCGCCACTAATTTGCGATGCTTCACATTCCATGATTATCTCTCCCCATAAGAGTATCAAAGCTACAAATTTTTCGGGTGTAGTAATGCTTGTGTTATAGTTGCCTAAAGCATACAAATTGAAAATTAATTTTGATTGCAATTTTGTTTAGGTACATTACTAAAATATTAAACAAGTAAAATAATAAATTTAATATATGATATAATACTACTTTTTTGAGTTTACAAAAATAACACCAGAAGATTTAATTGTTATTTTTCTGATATTTTAATGATTAAAATTAAAAATCCATTAACATGGCGTTATTGCTAATAAAACCATATAAATGGTTTTAATTTTGGCTTTTTTCTAACACAAAAAAGATTTAAATTGTAAATAGTCCAGTTTATAACAAATTAAAATATTTTCAAATATATCTATGAAGATTACACAAATGACCAAATGAAAATCTCACTACAATCTGTTAATTAATGATTCAATGGTATTTCTGTGAAATGAATATAAAAATATTAGATCTTATAACTATAACGGATAAACATCAAGTGTCTCATAGCTTAGGCATTTCAGCAGTCGACAAAGTTCCTAATATTTTAAAAGAAGAAATATCGGGATTGACAACAGAACTGGTTTTCAAATTATTTTGAACATTATAATTGTATGAAAATCATTGTTCTTTCAAGGCTGTCTTGAAAAAACAAATGATATTTGATTTACAGGTAGATGTGTAGATGCTTAAGCAATATCTTGCATGTTGTCTCAGGAAGACGAGAATTACCATGCAAAATAATAAGTTCGAGTGACAGCGTGCTATGTCGCCAGTTGACATTTTTCTCTGTTTAAGTATTGTGGCACAGTAATTAATAGCCACAACACTTGGATACACCCATTCCAACAGCAATGGGACAACAGTGTCCAAGACTAAGGGAAGAAGGATTAATGTGGCTGTCATGGATAAACAAAACCTAGGTCTCAAGGAAGTAGTCTCAAATAACTCTAACTAAGTAATGATTTCTTTTTTTAATGTTGTTGGAACAATCATACTTATCTTTAACTATTTACTATCACTACATCGTAAATACTAGCATACAAAAAATTAGTTTTAGAAACAGAAAAATATAACAAAAACAGCTTAGGAATCAGGAATTTGTCTTTTTTTTTTCCACTGCATATTAAACGTGGTTAAACGAAAACATTTGAAAAAATTATGGACAGGGAAGGTGCATCACTAGAGCAAATTCGAAAGTCTAAGCTGGACAAAGATAAAAAAAATGTAATATTTCATTGAAGAATTTGAAGATAAGCTGTCAGAAACATAAAAAGGTTCTGATTGGCATTTAAATCAATTTGCCCACGATTTCATGGAAATGAGAAAGTTGAAAACCGTGAAGGTCTTGTCGATGATATGGTGAAAAGATTTTGTGTTGTAGTTTGCAGTATCTCATTAAAAGCTATATATTTTGGACTCGCATTAAGATTTCTTTCCTATAATTTTGCGCAATTGATAACAAACATAGAGAAAAAGGCAGTTAAAGTGAGTTTTTATTTGAAAAGTATTTTATTGGATAATAAAGTAAAGAAATGTTAATTTAATATTGAGAGATAGTCAGTAAGACAATTGTAAATGTCTACAATAGGAAATGAATAAAACCACTTATTTTAATGCTTATGTTTTTTACTATCAAGCCTTTTTTTAGTTATCAATTTATACTAATATAAAAAGAGAGTCTCATAAAAAAACTACATATGATTAATCATTTAGGCTTTGATATATGAATAAAAAATTTTTATTTATATAAAACTGCACAATTTTTTTAAAGGACTGAAAAACAGGTTAATATTTGTTTACGATGTTATTGTGTGATTTTTTAAAACTTTTTCGAATACTTAGATGATTCTATTTACTAAAAAAGGCCTTTTGTGCAAAATTATTCAAATAACGATTAAGTTAACTTAAATTATTAAGCTACGTTAAATAATTTCATTTTCAAATTAAAGAATAACCAACTGATGGTAATAATATTGAAGTGTTTCAATAGATATCAATTACACACAGGTGTTACATCTGCAAAACTTCAGCAATCAACAGAATGATTTACTATAAATTTGAATTCAATTTTCAACACCAAGATATTCAATATAAATTGAAATTTGGGCAAAAAAAAGTAAACTGTAGTAATTCAAAAATATTTACGTTATCTATATCATTTTTTAAAATTTTTTCCATGACTTGTAATTTTAATTAAAATGTAAACAACTAGATTTTTTTTACAATATTTGTACATATCTAACGGAAGTATGCAAATATACTATGTAAAACTATTTTTAGCTTAATTCAGAGAGATTGGTAGTATCTAGTGTTACAAGGAATTGCATATAAGTGAAGATAATTAATATTTAGAACTTTGATACATTTTATTTTAAATAAAATGTTTTTCTTAATGACATAAGTTATGAAGGTATAATTAATATATTTATTTTTATTTTATATTGGTTTCAAAATTTTAATATTCAGAAGAAGGTAACTTACTTATTCTTAGTATTGTTATATGAGAACCATCTTCAACTCTGTAGGGTGGATAGTATAAAAAATTCGTTTCGAAGTCATTTTTTACTTCCGAAGGTTTTATGTGAGTAAATGTACCAGAATGTTTGTTTTGGAAGTTGTAGTAGTTGCGAAGAACTTTCATGGATCTTTCAACATCAAATTTTGTAACTCTTAGAAATCTGGTCAGGAATATATCATCTGGTCTACAATTAAGGTTTCTTTCTTCTGAAAATATAATTTGATATCTTTTATAAAATCTAAAACAATGAGTATGAAATGTATAAATTGATATTTAAAGATAATTTAATAAAGATTTTTGAGAAAGCTGAATCTTTTAATTAAATTTTAAAGAAATCGATCATTACTAAATTAAGAACCAATTTTCAGATTTTCAAGCATTGAGCAATGTTTCAAAAATAATGGTCCACTCAATCACATAAGGGCATTTCTTTTAATATTTTAACGGATTCATACGTTATTTAGCATGTAACAATATTTGATTTTAATTTACTCTAATTTTCTAGTGATGCATAATATCATTAAACAAAATTCATGTAAAAAATATTTTTTTCAAACTTTGAAACTAAAATCATATTACCTTCCAGGTAATTTTAATTTCCGATAGTAAATTTTTTTTAGTGAAAGTAGTAACTTTCCGAAATTGATTGAGGATTGCTGCTATAAAAGGTTAATACAAATATATCAGAGGGTTAACAAAAAATAAAAATAACTAATATGTAAATAATATTACTGTATTTTATGCCTAATTATTAATTTTAAATATTATATAGTAATACAAGAAAAATATTAAAATGAAAAGGAAGTTTCAAATCCTTAACATAAAAAAATTAAATTTATCATCATATATTGAGATAACACTAATGAAATGTGTACACTTGAAAGATCATAATTAAAAATGAACCATAAATTTAGATTCAATCATTTGATTGTTAATAAAAAATCACTAGATAAATACATATTGCGCATTTTAATTATTTAAGAGTTTTATGAGGATAAGTTAAATTTTAAAAATCTAAAGAAAGCGCATGGTTTATTTAAAGTGTAGTTATACAAAATACTAATTAATTAATGAGGATAAATATTTTTGAGATAGATATAAAAAAAAAACGGAAAATTTCCCCCCGTAGTTATTGTCTATATTTATGAGTGAGAAAATGTATAAATCTTGTAGTCTGGGTGAAGAAAAAGAGGTTTTAAAAAGATGATCTCCTTGACTCCATGATTCTCAATAAGTTAAAAAAAGGTGAGAGAAATAGGCATTTTGGAACAAGAACTATGCCATCCGATGCCATCGCAATTTTTAAGATAACTTTAGGTTGTGATTCGTTGGGTATCATGACCTTGACATCTATCCTCAAGGTGGTACTCGATGAAATTCTGGAGAATTCAGCAGGTGTATACGTTTGGATACAAGACTCCCGAAATGTCGGATTTCTTTTTTCTGCAGATTATTTTTAAAGTTATCTCCATGTCAAAACTTGTTACTTCATTTTTAAGGTACCTTTCCTTTCACTGGATTTTATTCTTTTTGCGTCTTTCTTTAACCCCGGCAGAAATCGATAAATCCGAACTCAAACACATAACGTGAATGTGAGGGGTTAAAAATAAATTTTTTTACAAACCTAATATATATAATTATATATATATATATATATATATATATATATATATATATATATATATATATATATATATATATATATATATATATATAAGGCGAAATAATAAAGAAAAATACTTCGGTTAGTCTAAGCAAAAGGAGACCAATAGAGTAAAATCATACAAAATATATGTGATAGTATTCAGTTTTTAAAAATTCAAAAATGAAAACATCATATTGTAAAAAACACAAAATTGCGTGACTAAAGAGCGCTGCGTTTTTATATTGTCAAAAATAGAAAATCACATGACTAAGTTCTATGTTTTAATTTGCTCGGGAGAAAAAAAAAAAAAAAAAAAACAATTCACGTGTATCAACAAGTGGTTCCTCGAAGCGCATGGGCGACGGCTGTTTACATGGGTTCTTCCTCTACCAGTTAGAACTGGTTCTTCACCCTTTCGACGTAAAGTCAAAAAAGAAAATTCACAATAAAATCATTGTCACTGCATTCAGTACAGACGTTGTATTTGTAAACATAAAATTTTTGCAGTAATTTCATGTTTTTAAAATATGAGAAAAACTTCAAGAAAAAAAAAATCCTCTGAAATAAATTAGGGAAATTCAAATATTTCTTTTGAGAATTTTAAGGAAACACAATAATAACCTTCAATCATGATGCTTTTTACATTCTTTCTTGATTATGTTTTTAACACAGAAATTCTAAATTAAATATGTACAAAAAAGATTTTGAAGATTCATTAAATGATTATTATTCAGTGTATCAGGAATTCGAATAGGTTAAAGATTAAAAAAGTGTAAAAAATTGCTAAAACAGAAAATTCTCGACACTCTCGGTACAAACTTGGCGGAAGAGTTAGTTTTGCTTTTACTGATGTCTCTTCAAAGGCATTAGTAATATAATGTATCGACAATTTATACTACTCTACATATATGATGAGCAACATTTTAGGGTGATGATGCATACTGAATTTTCCAAGCTGAGATTCTCTGAACTGACATTGTAATGAAATATAAAATATGAGAAATATTTTCATTTGTATTGATTCTTTGTCTTCCTTGACATCTTTTGAGAAAATTAGCGGTTGAAAAAATATATTGTCAGTAAGCAAATCGCTGTACATAAGTATACAAAAAAAATATTTAATTCATTTCTGGAATGTGGAATAAATAGATAATTTACTAATTAAATGTAGTGCTCACTTAAAAACCAACATTAATATTGCCTCACTTGATATCTTTGAAGTCTACGCAGAAATTACATTGACAAGACGCGAAATAAAGAATACTTCATTACTTGAAATGTCAAAAGGAGCAACAGGTTGTTTTCAACAATCCATCATGGAAGCAAATACATTTATGTCGATTTTAAATTAACTTATTTATTTGTGGCAAGGTAATTTTAAAAATTATTTATTTCATTTTTTTCCCTCTAGCAATAAAATTTTTAAATGCCCTGAAAATTCGATGTATTTACATCTTAATAGACAGAATTTTTGTCATGAAAAGAAAGTTCTTCGTAAAGAATTAATCAAACATCCATGCCATAGTCTCTTTTTTTTTCAAATGATTGAATCAAATTTGTTATCTCCAAAATTTTACATATAAACTACTTTAGAAATTTTGTTATTTGCAATTTACTTGATAATATATTTTTTTCTTAAAACTTTTCATTGATTTAGTATTATAAGATGCTGCATTGTATTTACGCTGACCAGAAAACATTTTTCTTTCAAATAAAAGAATTTGGTCATAAGAAATTTATTTTTTATTCTTTAATAAATGAAAAATATCGTCAAATTCCTAATTAAAATAAAAATTAGATAATTGTAGGAATTAAAATAAAATTAGACATTTGTCTAGTTTTTTATGTCAAAAATGATTAAATTTAGAGTAATTCATTTTATTATAAAACCTTTTTCTCGTTAATAAAAAGAAATTTATTTATATAAATTGTGTAATGGATGTTGTAAGACAGGATTATTAAAAATTTTATCTTAACACACAGAATTTTATAATCGTTATTCTAATAATCGTTAAAAGTGGTATATTATCCAAATTATATTATTTTAAACGTATTTCTTTTATCATTGTACATCTGAGGGTAATAAACTGTTAACTTGTCAATTGATTGTAATCAAAAATATTTACATGATTCTGTTTATGAAGAAGAATATTTTGATGATATATATTGCTCCTCAAAAACAATTGTTTGGTTATATAAAAATATTCTGATTCTATGTTACACAATAAAAAAACAAAATTTTAAAACCATTAAAAGTGTTATACAAAATATACTATTTTAATCATATTATTTTTCCATTATATATATAGGACACATTATTAAATTTTAATTGCTGAAGATTACCTATATTAAATAGCAAAAATAAAAAAAAATTACGAATGTAAGTTTATTTTTTTCAGATGCTTAGAATTTATCATCACATAGATACTGATGAAATGAGAAACAATATAGCTTTCATATTAAAAAGATACTGATATCTTTCATACGAGTGAAAATGAGTAGTTTTGCTTACGATAAATCTTACGTGTAAAATACTGCATTGAAAATATCATTTATTTGTTAAAGAATTAAATTAAAATATAATGTAATGAGAATATCCTAAAAGAAATGAAATATATTAATTGGAATTCATTTATGTGAATAATTTTTAATTTATATAATGATTTATATATATATATATATAGATACTTTAACTTAAAATGGCGGATTATACATAGATGATTATAATCTGCTAATTTTATTGAGTTAGATATGCTAAAAATGAACAGAATCAGTTATAATCTTCAGAAATATCTTTAAATCTATATTTTAAAATTTAATTAAAATTTGATTAAATTAAAACTTAAATTATAGGTGGGGTTTACTTTTCATATTTTCCTTTAATTTGTGAGGAAATGCATCTGCAAGTATTTTAACTATATTGCTTTATAAACTCTGATATCTTCGTCAATATACTTTATTGATTGAAACTTTGAAATCTAATTATATATAGAGTTTCCTAAACATACATACCATTTTTCTTTTCTTCCTAAGTACATTTCTCCTTAATATCCTTTAATTAGCAGTGCGTAATACCGTTTGCAGTTTACGAGGAAGAAGCATATGAATTGATGTCTAATTGTAATTAATTTACTATTAGACATCAATTCAGATGTGCATCTCTTCCTTAAATTCTTTATATTTAAAATGATGTGTCATTCACATGCAAGTATATATAGTATCAAGCAAATAATATTGTTGGAAAACTTTTACACAAATATAAAATAAAAATAATATACATAAATCATTTTAAAGCAATTAATTAATTAAAAGCGTCGCATTTTATATTTGAATTTGTTAAATTAAATTAAATATTTATTTTCTTGTTTTTATTATTTTTATTTTAATGATGTTATGTTGATCAATGGAAAATTTTTAACTACTTAATTAAGATATATTGGAATAAATGATCTATTAATAAAGGTATAATGAAGGAAAAGATAACAACATTTTATTTTAATAGCTATCTATATTCAATGTGAAATCAGAGATAATAACTTTTATCTTCATTGAACCTGCCTCTTCTAACTTTTATTACAAATTATTGCTATAATTACACAAATATTAATTACACTGGTGTTTAAAATTAAGAGAAACAATTTTTCTCAAATTTCTTGGAAAGAACTGGACGAAAAGTAAAACCACAACTTCGAGACAAAGATGCAAACTATATCTGTAAGGGAGGATTATACTCCCTATTAATAAATTTTCTTGATCAATTCTGTAACTGCTGTTGTATACTCCTTATCCAATGATTATTGCACAAAATTATGCAAATGTTTTATAACAGCAGCATGGTTATTTGTATTGTAATATATCAACCCATGCACACGCACACAGAGTCTGACTAAGGCGACAGTTGCACTGGGACCACACATAAGAGGGGAGCCCCAAATGGAATAAATTACACTACTTTTCCTTTAATAAACTTTTTTAAAACAAAATATTAGTAGAGTGTAAAATACTTCGGTTTTATGCTAAGTTAAAATACATTAGATCTTCATTAATCAATGGTGTGAACACAAATATTTATATTTCGTAAATGCATGTTGTTCTAGGGCGGAATTCCTCTAAAATTTTGTAATTATGATGGACTAACTTAACCAACAAAAAGCGTGTGTTTTTATATGTCGCAAAACGCTATATGTTTACACATACGGGTTTCTGATTGGCTTAATTGAGCCATCGCAATTGCGAAAATTTAGCTTAATTCCACACTAATGTCAGCAAGGATAGCAAAATCTTTTTTCAAAATCAAAGTTATACGACTATACTATTTATAATTTTTCTCTGTTTCTCTTGGATTTCTAATTATGTAAATTTTATTTAATGTTATTCTTTATTTATTGTTGTAAAGCAGAGGGGGCACCAAAGAATTTTTGCTCCGGGCCCCAATTAGGCTAAATCAGGCTCTAATATAGGTACATATCAAATTTCATTAAAATCTGTCAAGGAGAGAATTGGCGAAAGCTGAAAGTTTTCTAAATTTTAAATACTAGAGTATTTTAATGTTTTCTAAAATTACTGTCCCAAATTTATAAATTATAACTACTGCTCAAATTACGATATGAATCAATCTTATAGAATACTTATATTATATTAAATGTAAATTCCTGTTAAATTAAGAAGGAAAAATTATTTAATCATCATTTTTGGAATTCATTGGAGATACATTTTTGGTTCACTTAAAATAGTTTTGAATAAAAGATATAATAAGGTAAACAAATCGTAGAATTAAAAATAAGACGAATTCCCTATAAATTTTAAGTAAACAGATTCAACATATTTACATCACAAGTTAATACAAATATGAATTCTATGGGAGCGTTTCCATCTTTTACTGAAGATAATAAATTAATCTCTAATTATAACATAATAATGTGTTTATTTACCATTTTGCAAAGAATATTTTTAAAATGAAGAAAAAAACCGAAGTCAGTTTCTAATAAACGTTTAACAGTTTCTAATGATCATATAATTTGCAAATAAATCATAAGTTCCTTAGATAGAAAATAAAATTAATTCTAGTATAGTTTTACACAAAAAAATTTAAGTTCTTAACTTATATTGTCACTATTTCAGATTTATAATACAGTGCAAAAATAAAACTTCGATTCAAATGAAATAAGTTTAGCTTGAATAATAACAAACCATGATCTTCACCAATAATGTAATCGTTTTTAAATAAATTTGAATGTGCATACATATCATTCTCAATTAAAGTATATTTATTACACCACAGATTATGCGCCTATAAGTTGACAATTATTTGATTTAGCAAAAAAACATTTTTCTCTATTTAACCATGGATGTGTGTCTATCTAAATACCTCTTTGGAGCAAAACATTACTAAAATAGCTACTAAAACATTATTAAAAATATACAATTTTTTTAAATTAGTGATTTTTTTGATATCATTATTCTAAATTAATTTCTAGATACTGAAAACTAGATAAATTGGAACAGAAAAATGTGATTACTCACCTTTAATAAGTTTTTTGAATTCTGACAAAGCTCTTGTTTTAACTTGATGGGTTTCATTCAATTCAATTTCTGCTTTTTTAATCAACTCTGGAGTTAATCCTTTGAAAGACGTTGGTAATAAAGCCATCATATTTTGCTAAATCAAAATTTGAATTTTTCACTTAATCTGCCAAGTAGTATTTATTATTTCAAATTCAAATAATTGTAGAAATTATACAGAAATGACAAATATATAAATTATAAAATCTTTTAATTTTCATCCAAACATGTTTGTTGTTTATATCATTTAACCCGATTACAAATGAAGAAGACTTGAGCTTGGGGCAGCCAAAATGTTCTAATGTATGCGTAGAACTCGTTTCTTGATTCGATAATACTTTTTCCTCTTCTTTTTTTTTTTTTATCTAATACGGAACATTTATTTGATAAGAAGCAACGAAGTAACTGGTTTCTAAACTAGATGGCTTTTGCAATCACGCTTATATACAAATGATAACATCAAATAGGGGATACAGTTCAAGCAAATTTTTTATATTGATTATCTGATTATTTATTACAAAAGAGTAATGTTAAAACTGTTTGACGGTTTGATCTATTTTATTGGATGCAAAGTTTATTATAAAAAAAACCATGACCTTGAATGCTTTCTGAAGTTTTTTTGTTTTGTTTTGTTTCTACAGAAATAAATGAATAAGATTCACAAGAAATTTTTTTTATCTTGTTTAAATTTCTATCACACAGCTTTGCTTGTTATTAAGTAATTCAGAGAATGGAAAAAATATGTCTTATAAAATAAATTTATGAATTTTGGAATTACAATTATTTAAGAAATAAAAACTATTGTAGCACTTGGAAGCAAAAGATATTTGAGATTTAATTTATTAATATTTGTACAAATTAAAACATTTCAAAGTAATATATTAATTTTTCCCCGAGAAAATTTATTGATGATTATCCTACAATTGAGAAAAATTATATATTTAACTTCATTACTTCTGACGAAGTTTTTAAAAATGTGTAAAGTACATATTTAAATAATCAAGTAATTATATGCCCAAGATAATTCGCAATTATGCAATTATATATATATATATATATATATATAAAGATGTAATAGAATATGAAGATGCATTTTCTGAGTAAATGCGTCATTGCCTGAAGCCTTAATGTTACTAGAAAAACCAAAGATCAAATAGTAAATTGGAAAATAGGTTTAGTTCGCATTAAGTATAATTTATGATTACGTTACTTATCTCACATGAATATATAATAGATAATGTAGTATAATAGATATGTATAGTATAATGCATGTATATGTAATATAGTAATAGTAGTATAATAATAAAGTATAATATATTCTGGATACAAATTCTTTTAAGTTTTAAGATATTATACATTTTTTTATTAGAATAATAGCACATATACACCATGATATACCATGCAAAGATCTTATTTTTGATCACACATGATATAACAAGAACGATACATAAGACGCTTGTTTTTACGAAGTGATAACATCTCTGTCAAGATAATGTGTGTTCGAGGGGATTTCCTATTTTTTTTCGTTTACTTCATTTAGAATTTCCCTTTTTTACTTCAACTGATAAACCATCACCCTCCATAGCTAAGGTACCTCGCTCGTGACGTCATCAAGCGGTGGCTGAAATCAACCGTTCGTTCAAAAATAAAATATTTCGAAGGAACTGATTTTATGTTCTTTAAAAATCCCTAGAGATCAATTTAATATTTTTAAATTAATTTTGATATTATGTTCCACGAAAAATATTAAAAAAATTAATAACAGCAATATGTAAAAATTTATTCAAGTATTAACTTACAATTGTGAATAGCAAATTCATATTAAGATCAAGTCTATGAAATTTTATTAAATACTAGCTGTGCCCGTTCTCACGTTGCTGTGTTTGAACACACAAAAAGGCAGTTTTGATACCTCAAACATAATTTATTAATGACCAAATGTATACAGTACATCAAAATGAAAATTAACAATAAAATTATCCCTACATATATGTCATTTGAATATAACATGTGTACAAAACATAGATATACATAATTGAAGATAAAATAAACATGCTTCTTCAGTTGTGATATTAAACAATATTGCAAACGAATTTCAATTGAACAATAATTTTGTATTTATTAAAAATCATCATGAAATGAATGATATTTGATGATTGATGGTGAATTTTTATCTTAGTAGTGCTTGTAAATATACAACATTTTTTGTTTTCCTATCTAGTGCAAAGACAAATAAATTTGATGGTTTACCAACTAGTGAACACCCAACGTACAGCTGTCCATGTGAGAATCATGGATTTATCAAATTTAATCCACATACTTGCAATGATTAATCGTGTGCTTTGTTAATGGTCATTATAATGACTTGTCATATAGGAATCTGTAGACGTTTTAATTCAAATGGAGTATCCGTTGGTATCATGGGAATACGTGGTAGTAATACATGTTCCCCTTGGTGTTTTCCATTTAAAATGGTTGCCTCAATTGTGTTATTCATTAATTTTTTTACTGATAGCCTAGTCCCATTGCATAGTCGCGGTGGACTTATATTTTGTAGAAGGATAATTAGGGAACAAACTTTCAAAGATAAAATATGCAGTGGCATTCCTGGTAGATCCAATGAATGTAAAACTTCTATTAGATAATTAACTGATTCATCGTGATTGACAACAGTATACATGAATTTATATGTTGTTTCTTCATCAGGTATTTCATTTTGAATTGTGCAGTTTATTAAATTCACATCAATTTTTTGACTACCAACTGTAGCATGCACATTAACCCATTGATTATTTTTATTATTCGGCGATAAATTTGGAAAAACTTTAGCAATCAATTTATCAGTGTATTTTACAATATGACAAAAGTTTCCTGGTAATGTAATTCAGTGTGTGGATTCGTCCATTTCCATTTTACCATTACCAATATCTAACAATTGTTTTTCAAATCATTCAGAAGATACATCTTGTAGTAATTGAACACGCATATTGGTGGTCACTTGGGGAAACTGAAAACTCGAGTTTCAAAAAGAAATGGCGCTAGTCCTAGGTCGTGATCGAACAATGGAGTACCCAGTATTTTACCTATAAAAGATCGCTAAGACTTCATCGGAACCCTGTAAAAGAAAAACATTGACTCACCCCTCTTCAAAAAAGACACTCATGAATAGTTGAATAACATTTTTATTTGATCAGTTTCATACGATTCCATACATTTACACCATTTTTCTCAATTTCAAAATTTCAACATGGCTATAAAGACAATTTACCTTTTTTTTTTGGTACAAACTTAGACATCTCTGAATGAAAAAAAAACAGACATAATAACAAGAAAGAAAAAAAGAAATAAAGTTTACCGAGGCGAGGATATCGCCAAAAGTTCGGTTTTAGAAAAATAGCCTGGACAAAAAAAAAAAAGAAAAAAACATCGCAATGTTGAATCCCACGCCAGACTGCAGAAAATTCAAAAATCCCGTTGTAAACCAACTTTGTGTTGCCACAACTATATCAGTAGAAAAAATTTTTTGAATAAATAAAACTCCACTAGAAGGCGCAATTGAAAGCAAATTATTTATAAGCTAAGTGTCATATGACATTGGTCTTTAAAGCTATTTTCTCCACATACTGGCATAACACTAATGATTTGAGACATGCATTCAATTTATCTGCAGGTGTTGAACGTGGTATGACTGGTAGAGTTTGTCGAAAATCACCAGCTAGCAAAATGAGTGTACCACCAAAGGGTTGCTCATTTCTTGTCAAATCTTTTAATGTATGATTGAGTGCTTCCAATGGTTTCTTGTGTGTCATGGTGCATTCATATCATATTATAAGCTTACATGATCTTAGTACTTTTTCCATCCCAGAATATTTGGTATTATTACATGTTGGAGTTTCAATTACTTGCATATTTAATGGCAATTCGAATTCTAAATGTGCTTTTCTACCACCGTCCAACAGATTTGCTGCAATACCAAATGATGCAATAGCAAGTGCAATATTATTTTGTAATCTTATAGTTTCCACAATAATTGAAATAAGAAAAACTTTGCCAGTACCTCCAGGTGCATCTAAGAAATATAAATCACAACTCTTGTTAGATATTGTATTTATAATTGTGTTATATGCTATTCGTTGTTTTATAATACCAATTTTGGCAGATTAATTCTAACAAATATTTGTAATTCATTAACATCAAAGGGCCTTTTTGTTGTATATCACGTTCAAAATTTCATTACCAGATCTATTTGGAGTAATCATTCCTAATTCTGTCATTACTTTGTGTTGGCTTTTGTCAAACTTATATCTTCAATTAAATATAATGATTCACTGTATATATTTAATGTAAATTGACTATTGGGATTAGCATTTATTCTATGCATGCGATGTAAGATGTGTTTTCACTCATATAATCTTTATATTTTCCCCAAAGATCCTTTGGATAAGCCGGAAAACATGTAGATTGTATGATGGAAAATAGTGTACGTATCTGCTGTGATTCAGCTTTATTAGAAGCATCAGCCAGTTAAATATCCCAATAAGCATTGTTTTATAAGTGATTTAATTTCTGACAAGCCTCACAAAATGTCGCACACACATGGCCATTGCGGGTTTTTAATTCTTAGAAAGATGTTAGTTCACGAACATTGATTAATAATAATCTTAGGTAAAAGCATTATGCAGTATTTGAATGTACAGTGTACAGACGACCCAATGTATCTGTGGAATATAAATTTAGGTGTCCTTGTACTATTCTACTTTGTTTATGACAGTGAAATTTTCTTATTCATGTGTTCCATGTAAAATAAGTTGGTACTTCCAAGTTTAGTAGTGCCCTTGCAAAGGTGTCATTTCTACATAATGTGAAAAATTCAGTTAATGTTGTTGGTGGTGTAGACATTGCTCTTACATGTACATTTTCTGATGTAAAATACACACGCTGTCCATTTTTAGGATGTACTGCTAAATGAACAACGTTGGATATCGCTCATGAATGGAAAATAATAAAATATACCATACAGCCTCATTGTTACTTATGTATCATACCAGTTGTTAGTGAGTGGCTTCATCGTGAGATGCAGTTGTTTTTTCTCACCAAACACTGCCATATCGCTTCTTTTATTCACATATTTGCAAATATATTTTATAGCTTTCACTGAATTGCAGTACTCAACATCTATATGTGCGTTATACGTTTTTGGTTGTAATGGAGAATATGGTACTATCCAACGATTATCAACATAAATAGTATTGTTGAGTAACTTTAGTTTAATGGATTTTCCACCATCTTCGGTAGATCCTCGTCGATAGAGTGGATATCTATAATTGTCAGTAATAGTTTCAGCAAGTAAGTCTCCAGGATACCGCTTTGTGCACTTTCCACCTGACATGCATGGTGGATTATTGTTTAGTGAGCCACATGGAAAATTAATCATATTTTTTGAGATAATATCGTGCAAGTCTCTATCAATTTCAACGTCTGATATTTCTGTACAGATGATTTCATCAATTCTGTTTGGTGTTACCTTCTCTATCATCCATATTAAAATATGCGCATGTGGTAAGTCTCTTGTTTGCTATTCAATGAAATACATCTAACATCGCGTCTCTCCAAATACATGGTTTTTGACTATAATATCTATTGAAGATTTTAATTTTTGTTTAAATACATGTGCAGAAATATATGACGATATGATGGTTATTGTCCAGTTAATAAAAGTTCCTTTATTTCATCCCATGCTGGGTTGCATGTAAATGTTATGAAAAAATCTGGATGGCCATATGCACGAACATACGTCATTACATCTTGTGCATATTCAGGCATGTGTCTTGGGCTGCGTGTAAATGTGGATGGTAAAATGACCATTTTTCCCAATTCCCTGAGATTGCCATCATTTAGAACTGCATCATGAAAATGGATGTAACACTAAGTCTGTTGATTTGTTCGTCAGTGTATTTCCTATAAAATATATCTGAAAATATTTGTGATCCGCATTTGACAAGGGGGTAGAAGTGATCCAGCATGGTAATAAATTTTTTCCTTTTACTTTAAATGTTGGCATATATAATTGCGCTAACGATATTCGTTGCTCCGAAAGGTGTCATTTGGAAGCATGACTTGTACTGGCATGTATTTTTCAAAAAAAATTTTTGATTTACTTGTTTCATCTGATGTTAAAGTTAATAATGGGTTCAGGTGGTGAACGTAAATCTGGTAACTTAACTTTTCCACCTGCATATATACTTGGTGTTTCATTTTTAAATTTTTGAACTCCACAATACGTACACTTTTTATCCATTTTTCCAATTATTACACTTTGGTAAAGACTGTAACTGTAAAGAGGATTGTAATTGTGAAACCACATAAATTCAAATCAGTATTATAGTTCGTCTTGTCTGTGCCCTGCGAATTCGATTCCTTTGCTGCCTTGCTTGCCTCTGTTCAAACGTTTCTAATGATCGAGCAAGAGCAGTGTGAACTCGATTTCTTTCTTCCTTAGCTTTTCTCTGCTCACTTGTTCCTGAAGTTCGTCTTTCTTTTCTCCTTTTTGCATGATTTGTAGATCGACCAATGACACTTCGCTTTGGTGGCATAATTGTGGAGTTAAATAAAACGTATTTTCAACTATTTTCTTCAGCTGGAAACCAATAATATTTTTATTTATTTAGGTATTAATAATTGCAAAAGTTTTTTGTGTGTGTTTTTGTATTTGTTAGAATTTGCTGGCGAAAAGTCGAACATTATTTTTTCTAATTTAAATAAATTTGTTGAAATTTTAAAGGAAACACAATTTATGTATTTAAATATTTTAAATTTTATTATAATTTGTAATATTTAAACAATAATTGAAAAAATATAAATAGAACAATGCAATATTTTACTTACCTTTACTATGATTTATATTTTCATTTTTATTACAACTGTTATTATGGGTATGTTATTTTTTACAGTTTAATTTGTTTTATGAAAGTAAGTTTTATGATTAAATTTCCATTTATTCATGGTTACACTTTTAACAAATATTACTAATTAAAATAATATTTAAATATTACTAATTAAATAGTATTTTGATATTTTTGGTATATTTCATCGGGAGAACCTAGAACCCCAAGTCTAATTAAAAAAAAATAAAAAAAAATTCAAAAACATTCCTATAGGTATATACCAAATAATTTCCCAAATTTTCACGGCGATTGAATATATGGTTTTTGAATCTATTAAGTACAGACAGATACACATTCATTTATACATCTATATACATAAATTAAAAATTACTGTGCTTTTTTTAAAATCCAAGCAAAATATGTTGGGTGTTATGCTTTATTCTAAAATAATTACTAGCAACATAATCTATTATGAATTAAAAATATTTCTTTAAAATCTTTTAAATGAAATACGCATGATTTCTTTATTAGCAAAATATATTCCCTGTTTATGATAGATTTAGAACATTTAATGGGTTATATAGCGGCCCCTTTCTACAGCACCACCCATGACGTTATCAAAAATTAGAGTTTAGATCAAAACATGGCTTGTGTGGTATTAAATAAAAGGTAACTGAATCTGAAGTTGAATAAAATGCATTTTATTTTTTTAAGCTAGTGGCGCACAAGAGGAGATTTCAAAAATTAGAGTTTACATCAAAAAATGTCTTGTGTGGTATCAATTTTTTTTTGGCCAGTGGAGGTATCTACAATGAAGGGGAGATTCGCTGTTAATCGTATGAGCTTAAGAGTCTATAAATTGGCAGAGTATTTTTCATTTTGTTTGTTTTAGTTTGTCCTTCGTATTAAAAAAATTTGGTAGTTATATATTACAAATATAAAAATAAAATGTAGGGAGTAGGGACCCCTAAAATTATATAACGTAGGGCCACATAAATTGCATTCATAATAATGGATAGAAATAAACTATTTGAATATACTTAAACTTATTTTCAAAATTATTTTAGTTTAAAAGGAAATAAAAATATTAAATACAGTTACTGATTCAAATATTATTATATTTGAACCAAATATTATTATATTTCAATATTTGAAGTCTTGTTATATGAGAGGGATTTTTATAGACTATAGAAAATTTTGGGGAATCTGAGAAGAAAGATCTGGTCGGCTATTAATTGCATTATTTTCACTTGATATGCATAACACAATAAAACCAATTTTTTCTAACCCAATTATGAGTTTTTTTAAAATAGAAAATAAAATTTCAGCTGTTATTTTTTTGACAGGAAAAATATGAACCACATTCTTATATTTGGAAGTAATACTTTGCATCATTTGTTGCCAAATCAAAATTATTATGAGATGTACCTCATAAATAACCTCCTTTGTAATATAAATATGTCTTTATACGGATCTCATCCATTAATAATACAACTTTTTTAATCTTTTTCTTCAAAAAATAAATATTTATTTTTAATATAGGAAAGCACATTTTTATCTGTTTGATCAATTTGATAATTTATATTATAATTGGAACATAATTGTTTTGTTGTATTTGGATGTGGTAAATTTAAAAAGAAGAGCAACTGTATTATAAAATCTATATGCATGAGAGGAAATAGAGTGTAATAAGATACATAAAATTAAAAAGTTAAGACTATATTGACAACGAGTAAGCCTTTTGACAAAGAAAAGTTTTCCTTTACAAAGCATAAAACATCTCTCTGCAGTTTATTCACAGTATTTTCTGACAAACAGGATAAAATATTATCAATTAAATCATAAAAAATCTCTTTCATAATCCTCATAATTTTCATTTAATTTAATTGGCTTATTATTTTGTAGCATATTACTAATGTCAATGACATTATTAGTTTGAAATGGTAAAAAATACTTACTTACGTTTTTATTGGTATATTTTTAATGAAACCATTTATAATCAGATTTTTATCAATAACAACAGAGGCACACAAACTTGGATGTGAATTACAATCAATATTTAAATACATAAAATTGATTTTTATTGATTATAGTCCAAAAATTTGGAATGTCTATATTTTTCAAGTATTTTTCCATTTCATCTAAATTTGCAAAATAGTATTTTTTTATTTATATTCCAAATCACTCTTTTTACTTAGAGCTATTCGTTCATATAGTTGAGTATTTTCGTCTTTGACGTTTAAATGAGGGATTCTCTCGATGACATATTTCATTAGTTATATATTTTGGGCATCCATTAAAGATACAAGATACAGCATTAGGATGTTATTTCGGATATTGTAGGTTCACGACTATTTTGTTATGATTTTTCTCATGGAAAGTTTCACTGATTCTTAAAATATCACTTGGTTTGAAATGCAAACCTAGAATTATAATTCAAATTAAGAAAACTAATGTACATGCAACAAAGAAATCTCTGTCTTTCTTTACTAAAAATAGACTTTCTATTGCATAAGATCATATAGATATAAGGACGTATTCTGAAATTAATTTTGAAAGAGTTTTGAGTTAAGCTATTATTATAGTTCTCTTTTTACCCTAAACAAATTATTATTAATGTGTCGGAAAAAAATATACGGAATTCAATTTTGATTTCATTTGCAGTTTTTTATTATTATTAATGTTAAATAAAAAAAAATTAGACGATAAAAATCATGCAAATGAAATAATAAATAAAATCAATTTACATACCCTGGAATGTTTAATTACTTCCATATTGTCTGTCGGAATTTCATGAATCCATTGGTGTTTTAAATTTTCTTCACGTGGGAATAGAAAGAGGAAAATCTTAGATCAAAAATCATAATTGCCGTTTACAGGCAATTACACAACATTTAAAATATAAAAAATGTTCTTGATTATTATACAAGATGAGAATATAAAAAAAATATTTTGAAATACTATATCTCTAAAACAAATTGCCGCTAAATGGTAAACAAGGCAGTAACAGCAGTCTCTGTTACAGCGCCACTTAAAAGAAAGCGTCAGCCTACCAATGCAACGTCACAGTCATTTGGGCACGTGGTAGTCAGGCTTTCTACAATGAGTTGGTACTGAATAACCTCAATGTCTCACTTAACGAACAAAACTTAAATTAAGTTGTTCAAATGAAACGAAACCAAACACAAAACGAGAGTTCAAACTTTTTAAAGAGTTTTTCATCCTTTCTGTGTTTTAACATTTGTTGAAAAACAGAATTTTTTCCCTTTCTGTAATCTTACGTACAGGAAGCACAGAAGTTGTCATTTATGACACTTGGACAAGCCAAGCTCACTAGTCGACGGTTCTGAGAAATTAAGTCAGAAGGGTGAGCCTTTCGTTTAACGAGAGTATCATGAAGGTGAAAGTACGTTTTTGCTCTAAGAATCCTCCGATAGATGGCACCACCAGAGAACCCCCCATACCCTCAATTCCAGCCACTCCAGACCATTACAACCATGGTAACTACTCAACAAGTAATCACAGAACTTTCGATTCCACAGATCTAATTTGATTGCATGTTCTTGGTGGGTCTTTGGCGGCATTGGGAATCGAACACACCCTTTCTGGACGAAGCGGCCAATGCCCTAACCGCTAGGTTACCACGAGTATCACAGTTCTTTCTCATGAAATGTCTGATGTCTATGTGAGTTCGATTATTGTTTCGAATATGACTGGGATGAATGTACGCGTATCTCCGTTGTTCAAGTTCTTAGACGTCATATAAATAAGAAATCAAACAAAAAATTAAAAAAATATCAGATCATAAAAAATGAAAAAAAGTATAGAAAGCTATTTGTCAGAAACGAAAGTCGCAAAGAAAAAGGATTTTTTAAAATTCCAGTATTTATAAAGGACAATTAAAATGATTATCTTCATGGGATCTAGGTAGGAAAATAAGTCACTAGTTCGTAAAAATGAGAGTCTACAGCATAATTCATTCTGCAGAGGATGAACAGCATTCCTGATTGCATGTTGTGTGTTCAATGGAAATGTCAGCTGGAATAAGTGACTTTGGAAAAAGACAGAATGAGTATTTTTCAAAATGAGTATTTCCGAAACTGCACTGTTCATCGGCTCTTCGCATGCTTTCTATGTAATCATGTCAAAAGGATGAATGACGGTGTGATGAGTAGCTAAAACTACAGTATTGGATGGCCATACATCATTAACCACACAAAATCTGCCCTTCTTCTTAAAATGGGATCGGCGATAGATAGTGACTATAGTGATGGGAATTAGCTAACGCTAATTTGCGTGCTTGAAAACACTTTTATTTTGACACACATTCTATTCTATGGTCCACTAAGCCATTGTGTCTATAGCCTGTTTTATTTTAAAATGTGGGATAACCTCTGATTTCATGTATCATGAATTATGAGTGAGCATCGAACCTGTGATGTGTGACATATTCATTCACTTGGCATATGAATTTCCAAAGATAACATGCAAAAATCGATATATTCACAAATGAATCAAATTTTGTGTGATTTACATTTTATCGCATAATATATGATATTTTTTGGAAAAGTCTTAGCAGAAGAGAGCATTAGAGAAGTCTATGGACAGTTCATTCCTGAAAATGATTTTTTGTAGTCTGGGCATGAAAACAAAACAATTGCACATTAAAAAAATCCAGGTGTTTTCTTACATTTTCGATAACTTAGGAAATATGGATTTGCAATATTATTTTTATTATTATTTTAGAAAAACATAATTACATTATTAAGTAATTAACTATAATTTAACAAATACTTTCTTTTAATTATAGCAAATATTTCATTTGAAATTACTTATTGCAGATTTTATTACTCTGCCGTCTAATTTTAAATGAGTTCTAGTTGAAAAACTTTCCGTAAAAACAGTACAAGAAAACTGATTTTGTGAAAGCAACGGTAAAAGTTTTACAGTATTAGTTACAAGATTTTCCTTTATTAATTGTAAGTTTTCCTTATCATAGATTTTCCAGTTATAAATTTTTATTTCCTTATTAGTTTTTAGTTTTTCCTTTATTAGGGACAAAAGATATTTTTATTTAACAATACAATTAGTTTAATTTTTATTATTTTGAAAAGAAGTTGCTTGCATTTGAATACTGAAACTTTAGGGTGAGTATTTTTATATTAACATAGAAACATGCTTAATGATTATTGTCCCGAATAAATTTTTTCATATTATTTGTTGGCATAAAATATTCAAAAATTTTATTTTAAATCATTTTAATTTTTCATGTGTACGTGTTTTGAATGAATAGATTATTGGCGTAGAATTAAATTGAGATTTATTAATTCCTTTGATTAACCAGAGAGAAATAAATCAGTTATTTTACAATAGTTTAAATGCAAGGTGATTGTTTAATGGCTTTCTTCTCGATAGAAATAGGCAGCAGGAAGAGTATTACAGGCTAACAAGAAAACGGAAGCAGTAATACCAAATACTTAAATTGTCTCCACAATTTATTTTAAACCTCTTATTTTAATAAGAAAAACTGATTTTCTATAGAAAATATAAGCTCTGTTTTTTCATTTACAACATTTGAACTCTAATTTCCTGCTATGATGTATTGAAAAAGAGTAAAATTCTCAACGAATTTTCATAATTTTTTACGTAGAAAAGGTGAAGTACGTAGAAAATGTAGTGTGCATAAACGTTTCAAACTCAAAATTGCGTACTTAATTCAATGTGAATTATATTCATATATAAAAATGTAGAAAATTTAAAAGATATTCGAAGTAGAAATGTTTGGTAAAGTGAAAAAATCAAGCTAGTTTCCTTTCTAAACTTTATTATTCTCATACATATTTATGCCATATTCAATCTCAAACATATTTATCTCTTTTCCCCTACTTGTTCTTGATTCAAAGTATTATAATCAAGGACGAGTAGGGGAAAAGAGATAAATATGCTTTGATGACTTCCGTAAAATACGTGTGGATCTTTCTCCTTTTATTTTTCTGTTGTAGAAGAAAAAAGGAAGGATCCACTTTGAGAATTTAAAACATATTTGAAATAATCACTCACTTTAATGATATAAAATGCTGATTTATTTTTCTTTATATATTTGACGACATATTCAAAGCCAATTATCTTTTGTCTTTCTTTTTCAAACATTGCTAAATAATTTTTTATGTTTTGAATGTTATATACCAGGGGTTGCCAACTTGCGACTCTTTGAAGGATTATTTGTGGCTCTCAATACCCGAGTTCTCTTTTCATTTTTGTGTTATTCTATTTTAAAAATTTATTATCGTTCAATGTATATTTCAAAATGTCTCTTAAATTACTGACAACAAATATGAAAGATTAAGTGAAACGTTATAGCAAATTCCATTGCTATCCACAAATTAAGAATAATATGACTCATCAAAAACAGTGGGAAGGAACATAAACAGTGACTTAATCATCATTTATCGACCGACACCACACCCATTTTGAATTTGTAACTTGCATTGTAACGGACAGTTGACACAGTGCTCTGGGAGAAACAATTTGTATCACTCTTTCTACGAATATAATTTCTTATCTGGAATGTTTTCTAAATTAACTATAATGTGTTTTGTAGTATGTAAGTGTTGTAATTGTTTTATTAACGCAAAACTTGTATTTTTTAAATTTCTTTTTTTATTTTCAGTTCTTTTAAAATATGACGAAAGAGGGCGAAAACAAAAAAAGAAAATGATACGAGCAAGAAAATAGAGGTTTTAATAATGAGTGGGAAGAGAATTTCTTTTTTATTGACAATAGCGGAAAAGCATTATGAGTGTTATTTGTAATTCTATGGTCAAAAATTACAAAGTTAGCAATTTAAGACGACATAATGAAACCAATCATCCTCAGTTTTCTAATCAATATCCACCACATTCCAAATTAAGATCAGATAAACTAGCTTCTTTAAAATCAAATTTAAATAAACAACATTCAATTTTATTGACCCTTAGCAAACAAGATAATAATGTGGTTAATTACAGTTTTGTTATTGCCTGGAATATTGTTTGTGCAAAACGCCTATATGGAGAGTGAGAGTTCATTAAAAAACTTGGAAGATGTACTTAAAGTTTTAGGTCCAAATAATGCAGCATTGCACAAAGTTGTTTCGCAAATTCCCATCTCGAGACGGACAACCGAACGAGGCATAGTTGATATTAATACATCTCTTGAATATAATTTAAAAAAATGATTTGAAGAACTATTATTGCCTTCAACTTAGCCCTTGACGAATCGACAGATATCACAGATCTTCCGCAATTGGCAGTTTTCATACGTTTTGTTTCACCTGACTTCGTTGTTAAAGAACTATTAAATTTAGTAGCACTTCATGAGTCAACCCACGGTGTCGATATTAAAAAGGCATTAGATTCCATGATGAAAATTTTTGATGTGCCTCTTAGTAAACTTGTAGGCACTGGAACTGATAAAGCTCCAGCAATGCTGCGTAAAAAATCGGTCTTATTAGTCTTTTAAGAGATGATTCTCAAATTCCACAATTCATACCGATTCACTGCATAATTCACCGAGAATAACTCGTTACAAAATATTTAAAGTATCCTGATGTTATGAAAACAGTATTACATACAGTAAATTACATTTGTAGCAATGCAAAAAATCATGACAATTCAAAAATTTCCTTGAAGAATTAAAGGACGAAGAACTTCCAAATGATATTAATTCCTTTTGCGTTGTTAGATGGTTATCTAGCTACAACGTATTAAATCGATTTATAGATTTGTTTGATTCGATAACTGTATATCTAAAATCATAATATATTACCAATACCTATTCAGAATTAGACGATGACGAGTGGTTACTAGACTTAATGTTTTTGACTGATGTCATGAAACATTTGCAAATACTGAATTTACAATTGCAGAAGAAAAATAAAATATCTGACCTCTCACAGAGTATATTTAGTTTTCAAACTAAATTACAATATTTTCAAAAAGACATTAAAAATAAAATATCATGTCATTTTCCTCGAATTAAAAATTTTTTGTACAAATATTAAACAAGAAAAACTCAACGAGTATGTGAAAAAGCTAGAAGGAATATTGACGGAATTCCAAAATAGATTTGAAGACTTGAAATATTTTTAAATCGTCTCTTGATTTTTTTCTGAATTCATTTGAAACTAAGATAATTCAATGCGAGTTTTCCATCTTCAGTATAATTATGACCGAAAAAGCATCTAGAGAATTAGAACTAATAGAGATGCAAGAAGATCAAGCTCTAAAATTAAAGTATAAGTCGACGCCGATAGCTGAATTATGGAAATTTGTACCAGAATCGAAGTATTCAGAATTAAAAAAAGGCTACTTGTCGAATTATTTCAATATTCGGAACAACACAATATAGGCTAAAATTTATTTAGCTCTATTATTCGAGAAATTAGATAATTAGATGAATAAGTAATTTTGTAAAAAACTTGCATTATATATATATATATATGTGTGTGTGTGTGTGTGTGTGTGTGTATATATATATATATATATATATATATATATATATATATATATATATATATATATATATATATATATATATATATATATATATATATATATATATATACTTCAAGAAATATAATAATAAAATTTATTCTGAATGTGTTCAAGAGAAAATAATACAGCCAACTAAAGAGGATATATTTATGAGACAAAAGTGTGTGTATTCAACTTGGACAGTAAATATTCATGCGAAAAGTCTTATGATTTTTTTTATACACACACTCATACATTTCAGAATTATACAGTCGTGTAGCGGGAGAAGGGTTCTGAAGTGTTCATAGTTCCAGATTGCTGGAAGTAACCCAACTAGTGAATACTGTCTGTAATATCAGGCCATGTTTTTTTTATTTCTGTTGAATGTATATATATATATCTGGAGTCTGTCACTTGAAGCTATGTTGCTACTGATGAAGAAATTCATTGTGATTGGACTGATTCAAAATAGAATTGTTAATTTTAACCTAAAAAACATATTTACACAATCATGTGATATAAAATAAAGTTGTCTAATAATTCATTTAAAATAAGAAAATAAATTTCATTTTTTGAAAATGTTGCTATTATCAGCTGTTGATACGGAACGCATGCAATAATTGTGCCCATCAGGATTTTTAGATTATATTATCTTTTTGTCTCTTTGAGCAAGTCAGTTATTTAATGTATTCAACTTCGTTTCTTCTTTAGAAGAGAGGTGCAGTATTAATATCGTTTGTTATGATGATTGAAGCAAGAAACTGAAGTAAGTAGTACAAGATATATAGATATACTCTCGTTACTAGTTATATATATATAAGAATATATATAGGAAACTGTGTAACTGATAATCAACTGGGTAGTCTTGTAAATATCATTGACTTGTAAATATCGATTCAAACATGCGACTATTATTAGTACTTCGGAATAAAATGATTTACCACTCTAATATTAAATGTGTGGAAAAATCTACAGTATCACGTTTAATTAGACAAAGTTAATAAAAGATAAACCCTATCATACCGAAAGAAAGAATTATCTAAGAAGAGGCAGACATAAGAATAATTTTGGTACTTATTAATCAATCGCGAAAATAAATTGCATATTAAGATGGCTATTTTATTTCAAAAGTATCATTTTACTGCTCCTATCATCATTTGTATAAAAACTAAAATTAATTAACAGCATTGAAGTTTTTATCCAATGACTTTAAATCTTAGTGTGCAAAGTGAATTGTAAAATGTTATAACATGAATCAATCATTACACATAGCCAAAATATTTACAAATGCAGGAATTGGAAATAAGACTTAAATAAGATCAGACTGTTGATATAAATAAAAAAAACCATTGCAAAATAAATAAAAAGCAAACAAAAGAGTAGAATAAGATTCGTGGATAAAGCGATATTTGATATTACATGACTATGGAGAAAATGTCACTGCTACCATAATAGAGAAACTATTACAGGTAAAAGAACTTTTGTACATATAGGCAAAGTAAGACAACGAGAATGTTTAGTAAAAGTAAAAATAATTGAAAGATTTTTATAAAATTATGTGTCATTAGAAATTCCAAAGGAATATATTAAAAGTTCAAGTAATAGAGTACAACAAGAAATAATAGGTCTATGTTAAAAGCTTCAATTTAATTCTACAATATTCGACAATATTTAAAATAGTTTTCTCAAAGATCAAATGAAGTATAATACTTCGAAAATTATTATAATTTTTAAAGGCAGAAAATTGTGAATTATGAATAGTAGAGTAATTTTATAGATTACATTGAAACAAAAAACTTAATAACTAAAGGGATAATCTGATATTAATTAAGCCTATTGATGATGGACTTGAAGGTTTTTAATTTTTTTGAGAAAGCTTGTGATAGTGCTGAAAGACATTAAGTATTCAGTAACAAATCATTAAAAATGGTTGAATTTCTGGCTTGTACAAACTATTCCTTAAACCTAGTTTACTCATAGTGAGTTCAACAATTGTATTCGGCACATAGGAATATTATTATGCTTTAATTTTCATGTATATATACTGATGAGAGATTTTAAAGAGTTATTGTCTGAAATCTCTTAGGGACTTTCCAGTAAACAGAACAATAAATCATTACAAAGACATTTTGACAATATTAGAAATGGTAAGAGAAATAGAAAAAAAGCATGAAAAATCAATAGAAGCTAGAACTTTTTCAGTCACGATACAATCTTTTTGCTTCTTCAATAACAGAGCTGTGTGAGATAAATGATGCTCAAAATTATTTGCAAATGAAGGAACTCTGGTAAATGCGTCTTATCAAAAGAGGAATTTCTAGAACTGGGTTATATTGCGTTGAAAGCCATTATAAAGAAATTCACATTTCCATTGAATTTCCAAGCGGAATTTAGGAAAATTTGAACCACATCTAAAAACTAAAACTAAATTGGTTGCAGAAAAGACACTGTCACTCTTAAAATAAATACGCAGCTGAAAACTTAAAAAAAATATTTAATAATATAAAAGAAATAAAAAAAACTCTTGAGACCTATTAAATCATTCCGATCTGAGAAACATGGTTCTCTAACAAGAACGAGACAAAGAAGCATCAAGAATGACTAAACTATATAAAAATGGATTGCAACGAGCATCATCACCCTTTGCGTTAGGTGCTGATGCACTGCTCTGATTGATATTTTCCAGAGAAATTAAGAAGCTCATATTTTGGAGGATAGAAGTAAAGATGCAAATTTATGGAAAAAGACGATTTAAAACAAAAAATATTTTATTAGATATAATAGCTGTTAAAATTTTAGCAATTCTAGATCCAAAAGTTTGTCTTCTTAAAATCTGTTAGTAATATTCTTCGTCGATCGTGATGAATTTAACATCAAGTAAACTTCTCAAGGTATTGAAAGAGAATTTAATTTTGAGTGCTTTCATCTAGATCATGGATTCCAAAACGTTTTTTCTCGTCCACCACTTTCAAAGTTTTACCATTTTCGATAGACCCCTGCTGCTGCATTTCTACTGTATTCCCAAAACTCCTATAAAATATCACCCTTAATTGAGGGTGTTAAGAAGGAAAAAACGTAGCATATTTTCTTGTGTCATATTTATTAAAATAATACTTGTGGTTATACAAAATTTCGAACAAATATTATTACAATCTATCAACAATTGACAAAAATCAACAATGAACTCTGAAATGTAAATCAACAATAAAAAATAGTCATACTTTTTATGAGATGGCGCATAGGCGGCACTTTGCAAGTCTCGACATGTGATGTACACTTGTACTATGTTCTATTCAATTATTTTATTATTGTACATTATTGTTCTATTCAATTCTGTGTTTGAACTGAATCTGGAATATTTTTGAGCATTTACCAAGTGGCTGATGTTACCTGCCTACGTTGATAGATAAATCCATGCCAAAATGTTTGTTCTTTATTATGAAAACCAGAAAATTTTTTGTGTACTCCCTCTTACAACTTGTGGACCCCTGGGGGTCCACCTGGTCCACTTTGGGAACCTATGATCTTTCGCCTCGAGCAGTCAGCTAAATGATTTACGATCAAGCTTTCTGTTCAACACCTCATGAGTCCCAATCTCTGAACTCTCAACAACCCAATCTCTGGTTTGGATGCCCAGTTGGAGTTTGGATGATGTTGTTTCTAAAACATTCCTGATAATAACTATTATTATAATATTATTATACTATTGTAATAAGATGCTTATGAAATTTAAATTACATTTAATGTGTGAAATAATTTTGTAATCATAGATGAATATAATATTTTCCGAACATTTCCTCTCATATTGTTTACTAAGCATGGCAAAGTGCAAATGACAAATGTTTTAAAAACATCATATTATTTATTAAAATTTAGAAGAAAGAATTAATGAACTATTTTGGAAAATAAAATATTCTTCAATATTATAATGGTAGTATGTGTTTATGTTTCTCCCATTATATAAGCTTCTTATCACATCAGATAATTTATTACAAAATAGTAGAATTAAGTCGTGATTACATTATTCTTTTTTATCGAGCCTCTTTTTAGGGTTCAGTACAAAGTTCTCATCTTACTGAAGGTTACGTACTTCCAACAGTTTTCCTCTGTAAATATATTTTAAGGTTTTTCATAGCTTAAAAAGGATAACTTATTATTATTATAAGTTCGTGGCTTTATCTGATCCTAACATATGTCAGCAGTAAATGTATCATCCATATGTGATATAAATCATAATTAATCGATATGTGAAGTAAAAAATAATTCCATGAATGATTTTGTGAATAGGCAATAAGTGATATAAAAGAATGTCTTGAAAAGTTATTATTATTTTTTTTTGGTTAATAAATTCATTTTTAAATGTAAACTATATATTTTTAAATGTTTTGAATAAAAATATAGTTTTAAATATAAATGTGTATATGTTTATATTTATGAATTAAATTTGTTGTTGTTTATCCTATCTGTTAAGCCAATAAAATAAGCTAGATTCACGAAACCGTAAACTAATAAAAAGTCCAAAACAAGAATACTTCGAAACAAATCGTCTTTTTCAAGTTTTAAGCAGGAAAGTAGATGTTCAGAGGAAAATGCGTGTTGCATTTCCTGTAAATATGAAGATATTGTTTCCTGGGTCAAAATTAAGACATTTTAAGTGCCTCCTTTTCAGAGTCTTGGGCCGCGGTGGCCTGGTTGGTTAGGGCGTCATTCTCATGTTTGGAAGGTAGTGAGTTCGAATCTCAGTTTAACCGAAAATCCGTCGTGTTCTCGTTAAAAACGGGGCGTGGTCGCAATGTTTTCCAAGTGAAATAATACCTCTGGGGGTGGCAGGCCAAGTATTTTGGGTCCTCTGCTTGGTCCCCTACTTCAAAATCACGAAGACTCCACCCAGCTGCTTCTATCTAATTGGTAGAATCCTACTCAGGGTACAGGGAAGCATGCTGGTGTAACAACAACTTATGAGTCTTGATTATGTTGTCTGCTTCACGTGGTTACCCTTAAAAGTGACGGAACCTCCTGGTTGCCTGCCACCATACCAGTCATGAAATAAGTGAGAACACCAAGATAAAACAATCGTAGACTTGATTTTTTAATCATACCTCCAAAAAAGTCAGAGTATTAGACGTTGATGTCATTAAAGTACCCTGTCAATTAATCAATTGCATCGTGAATTAGATGTACACTACTGGCCATTAAAATTTCTACACCAAGAAGGAATGCAAATAACAGAACGATATTTATTGGACACATACATTATAGTGGAAAGAACAAGTGATTAGATTTACAGGAAATTAGGATGTATAGATCTTGAGAAATTAGTACCCAGAGCAGACACCTCTGGCTGCAATAACACCATTTATCCGCCTAGGCATGGAGTCAAACAGAGATTGTATGGCATGTACGGAGATCTCAGTCCATACAGCTTCAATACTATCCCACAGTTCATCGATAGTAGTGGATGGTGAGTGATGGCGTGCCAATCGCTCGGCAACCATTGACCACACGTTCTCAATTAATGACAGATCAGGAGAACGTGCTGGCCAGGATAACAGTCAAACCTGTTCTGTATCAAGGAAGTTCAGAACAGTACGGGCAACATGCGGTCGTGCATTATCCGGTTGAAACAAAGCATTAGGAAAGCCTCGAAGATAGGGCAGAGCCACGGGCCTTAACACATCGGAAATGTAATGGTTGGTGTTCAAAGTGCCGGTAATGCGAACAAGAGATGATCGAGACGTGTATCCAATGGCACCCCATACCATCACTCCAGCAGATGGGCCAGTATGGCCATGTCCAATGCAAGCTGGCAATGCGCGTTCTCCACGATGCCTCCAAACACGGATGCGGCCATCATGGTCCTGTATACCGAACCGAGATTCAACTGTAAAGATAACGTGATGCCATTCCCACGTCCAGGTTCGTCTCTGATCCCACCATTGAAGGCGCTCCTGTCTGTTACGCAGCGTCAATGGTAGCCGAAGCCATGGTCGCCGTGCAGACAATCCATGCTGCTGCAAACGTCGTCGAACTGTTCGAGCAGAAACTTGTTGCCTTGCAAATAACTCCATTTCTCGACTCAGGGTTCGTAACGTGGCTGTACAATCCCTTGTGACCATGTGGATAAGATGTCTGTCTTCTCTGCTGTTAGTGATGGGGGGTCGCTGAGATCCTGCATGACGTTCCGTATGATTGTCCTGAACTCATCGATTCCATATTATTCTAACAGTCATGGGGTCTCGACCGACGCGAGCAGCAATATTGCGGTACGATAAACCGCAATGCCGGTAGGCTATAATCCTTCCTCGATCAAAGTCAGACACGTGCTGATAGGCATTTCTTCTTACACGAGGCGTTACAACAACTTTATTTGCCGAAAACAAGGTTGAAACGGAAATTGAGTATGAGAAAACTGCTGTCAAATCTCTGGTTTTATACACATTGTAGATGTCGCTACTGTCGCCTGCTTTGTATGAATGCGCTGAAAATCTAATCATTTGCATATCACAGCAAGTTCTACCTGTCATGCAAATTTCATGTGTGTGTTGTGCCGCTTTCCTGGTATAGCAATTTTAATGGCCAGTAGTGTATTTACTCTTGTCTCCACATTTGGATCAATGCTCCTCTGGCAACAATTACTTGCTTGAAGCACTGATTTATTGAAATGTTTATTTAAATTTAAGCGCATTTTTAATCTAATACTATCCTGGTTTACTTAATAAGATTTTTATTAAATAATTTATTTAATAATAATAATTACAATTTATGTTTTAATTATTACTATGCATTTTTTGTAAGTCAAACGTTTTCATTCTTTTGCACTCATATTGCAGGTAATTTGGTAAGCAATTATTGGTATCTTTACTATTTAAGCTTTATATCTTAGATTTCACATTTAAATGAATAATTTTATATAAGAGAGAAATGCATACCTAATTTGTAATTAATGTAATAGATAGTGATACTGTTGAAACATTAACAGATTATGCAAATAAAAATATAAAACATAAGAAATTTTTCATTTTCCAAAAAAGGATTAAGTTTTTTAATGTTAAAATACAACATTTTAAATATAAGCATTTCAAAATCAACTATAATTATTATTCTTAATGTTTATGTTACATATGAAGTAAAATTAAACACAATTTTCTAATGAAATAACTTATATGTAACAGAAAAGTATGAAATGATTTATATTTGATGGGAAGAAATTAAAGATACAGTAAGACCCCGCTTAACGCTGTTTCGTTTAGCGCTGTTTCGGTTTAGCGCTCTTTTATTTCAACCTGGGGATTCCACGAAATCGCTCGCAGCATACGGGGATTCCCCGAAATATTATGCAGCGATAGGTTTCAAATACATATCCGAAAGAGTGTACTAGTGTTTCTTGTTTGGTGCGGTATTGTCCAGACATATTTTTATTATTGGAAACATTTGTTGACATTATTGTAAGTAGGTATTAATTTACATATTTAATACTATCTTACAGTGTCAAATATTTTGATCTTTGGTTTTTACTATGGGTGATAATGAAAAAGAAAAGAAAGCAACCAGAAAAAGCATTTCACTCAAAACTAAAATGGAAATGTTTAGAAGATTAGATTCTGGTGAACGTCAAACTCTAATTAGTGCTTCATTGAATTTGCCAACTTCAACAATAAGGACCATCATGAAGAATAAAGAAAAAATACTGTCATCGGCAACTACAACTACGTCAAGCTCTGCAACTAGAATTACCCGTTCTAGAAATAATATCATAAAGGAAATGGAAAAACGACTGTCTATATGGATTGACAACGAAATTTACCGCAATATGCCATAAAGCCAATTTATCATAATGGAAAAAGCTAGAAGAATTTTTAATTACATTCAGGCTGAGACAATTGACACAAGTGAAACTATTCGTTGCTTGTCGAGGATGGTTTAATAGATTTAAACATTGAAATAACCTTCACAACATAAAGATTACAGGAGAAGCAGCAAGTGGTGATACAAAAGCGGCGGCTGAATTTCCAGCGATATTAAAAAAACTAGTTGAAGAAGGAAACTATCCTCCATAATTGGTTTTTAATGTTGAAGAAACAGCTTGTTTTGGAAAAGAATGCCGAAACGAACATTTCTAGCCCGTGAAGAGAAGCGGGCACCAGGATTTAAAGCTGCAAAAGATCGCTTAACCCTTCTACTAGGTGTTAACGCAAGCGGAGATTTTAAATTAAAACCATTACTAATTTACCATTCCAAAAACCCAAAAGCTATGAAAGGCATATCTAAATCAACTTTACCTGTAATTTGGGAGTCTAATAAAAAATCATCGATAACTGCGAAAATTTTCCAGGATTGGTTCACTGAACATTTCTGCCCGTCTGTTAAACGTTATTGCGAAATTAAAAAACTTAAAAAAAAGCACTTCTGTTAATTGATAATGCTCCAAGCCACCCAACAAATTTATCAGACTTAACAACATGCATTCCAGTCGAAGTGGTTTTCTTGCCGCCTGACACAACTGCCTTAATTCAACCAATGGACCAAGGCGTTATATCAAATTTTAAGGCTTATTACTTGCGGCGAACCTTTAAGCAAATGTTTGAAAAAACAGACGGAGAAGAGAACCAGTCCATAAGAGAATTTTGGAAAAACTAAAACATCGTGGATGCTGTAGAAAACATAGGCCTTTCTTGGAATGAAGTAACAGAAAGATCTTTGAAAGGAGTATGGAAGAATATTTGGCCGGATTTAAGTAAGAGCGATGACGTTGGACACTCTGCCGATGTGGATGAAATAGTGGAAGAGATAGTGAAATTAACGAAGCAAACTGGTTTTGAAGGGGTAAATGTGGAAGATGTCGAAGAAATAATTCAAGAAGCAGCGGCTAGTCTTTCTAATGATGAGCTCAAGGAATAAACTGAACAAGAAGAAAACAAAAATGTTGACAACAGTGATTCAGAAGAAGAGCAAAAAGAACTTTTGATGGCGTTTGTAAAAAGGAGTTTGTCTATCATAACTGAAATAATGGATCAATTCATTGAAAATGATCCGAATTTTGACAGGAGCTCAAAAGTAAGGCATGGTGTTAGAGATGCTCTATCCGTTTATAATGAACTTTTAAGAGAACAACGCAAAAGAAAAAGGCAAACAACATTAGATGCTTTTGTCACAAAAAGGCAGAGCACTGAAAACGCAGAAGGCTAACTAAATATGACTGACTTAGAATTTTATTTGTTTTTTGAAGAATATTTGTTTTGTTATTTATATTTTGTTTTTATTTTTGCAAGAAATAATAATGTGGTATTAATTTGGGTTTTAAGAAATAAATGTTTGGTTTTATTTTTATAAAAAAACATGCTTTTTAAATTTAATACCTAACCGATTTCCTAGCCACCTTCCCTTAACCCCAATATTTACATGTAAAGATAGCCTCGCTTAGCGCTGTTTCGCATTACGCTCTACTTTGATGGAACGTATCCCCCGCGTTAAGCGGGGTCTTACTGTATGTTAGAAACTTAAGTATTTTAGCATTTTGTATCTGTTTTTAAAAAACGTAGTTAAATCAAACAAATTTCTACTCTGAGTCGAAAAAACAATAATTTAGCATCGGAACCAAAAAGAAGAATGTATTTTTAAAAATTTAAATTGATAAATGTAGCAAGTCACATTTTATAAAATCGTTTTTAAACATCTTATGTCATATATTATGCTGTTAGCGATAAATATTTCATCAGCGGCATTTCATTATCTCATTTGTGATAAGTGTTTGGCCTTGGGCAACTCGTCAAACTGATGCGATTTAGAGTATTTTATATCAAACTGGTACGATTTTATGTGTTTCTAGTGAAAATGATTTTTGGTAATTATAGAACGTTTTTCAATAAAGATATTGAAGTGTTCTATTTTTCTTCCGTAGCTCTTTTTATAAACATGCTTCTTGATATGCACATTAGTATAACGATGAAAAGCTATAAGTTAACATTATTTTCGTTTTATTTTATTAAATACTGCATATTAACAATTTTTTCATAATTTTATATTCAATATTTCTAGAAAATCAAATTTTTATAAGTGTTAATTATATTTATAAAACAATTGTGGTCTATGAACACTTAAAATATATTTAGTTATCAAAAGAAAACTAGTAACTGTAAACAAATTATGAATGCTTTATTAATAAATCATAATAAAATAAACAAAAACTGTAAAAGCAAAATAATTAAAAAGTAATTTAAATTTATCAAATCTTTAGCATTATACATTCCTAGTGCGATGGATGTGCCTGCTTACTAGAAATAAGATCTCAATTAATATCGTAATATCCCAATAAAATTAGGTATATTATATCAATAAATATCAAATAAAAGAAAATATGCACATAGTTAAGATTTAAGAGCATACCTGTCTTAAATTTTTTCCCTTAACATCCAAACCAATATATTGAATATATTTAATATTGAACTCACTACATCCGTAAGCTCACCTTTAAATGCTTGAAATGACACATACAGGAGAGTGAAACATCAGAAAAGTGCTAAATTAGATAAAACAATACATGTAGCTAAAACATTCCAGCTACATAAATACGATTTATTCAATGAACTGGCGTTATTTTATGAAGTAGCGTTTTTACAACTTTTCACTATTATGAATTGAATTATATTTATATGCATCTTAAAACGCAACTTAACGTGATGAGTAAATATATTCCAAATTTTTCTGGTAATAAGCGAAATTTTCTCGTGGATCATTAGTGGTCCGTTGACCACCGCTTTGGCGACCCCGCTGGTTTAATTGATCATCTTAAATTCGTACTTCAAAAATATCTTTCACCTCTAAGGTTTTATGCTAATTTAAATATCCTACAATTTTCATCCCAATAAATTATAAACTTTCGAAAATGTTTTAAAAAATTGACAATGTTTATATAGATTTTTAATGAGTTCTTATATTAAACATCCACTTTTATCCGGAAGATATCTTGGTTTGTTAAATAATTTGACATCATTACAACACTAAATCAAAAATTTACAATCTTCATAAAAAATACAAATGTGTAATAACATATGAAAACGTAACCAATGTAGAGGTCATTAATAATAACATCTAAAACATTCTGAAAGATTTTCAGGTTAAATGAAGACATTCTCAAAAATTCTGTTTTACATTGATATATATCATTAACTTCTATAGGCGTGTTAAGTGAAACAAGTAGAGATTAACCCAAGGATATTATTAAAACTAAAATGCTGTCCTCATGAGCTGTTAAGCTTGTTAGTTTACAAAGATCATGTATTTAGTAAGCAAAAGAGTCATGTTTTTATTCTTGCTTATTCAACTCACTCATTTACATATAACATTGTGATAGGTTTTTTATGTACAATAACGGTCTTTGATATAATACCTTCCATTTCTTTGATTGGCCGGGGTAAATTACGAATTTTCACTAGAAAATCACAAAAGATTTCTATGATATATTATACATTTCTTTAAACATTTTATGCTGTAATCATTGTATATAATCGATGTACAAAATCTAATTGATTTTTTCTGTGGAATATCAAACAAAGAAACTAAAGAATATGTAAAAATGTTGTAAGATGCACATTTTTTTTTATATTCTTCAGTGAAAAATAAAAGTATCATTCATTGAGATAAATATTCAGATCAAAGTACTCTTTGGATATTTTACTATAACTATCCCGAATAAGAATTTCAAATTTTATATTTTTAGGAATAGCAATGTGACAATAGGTATAGCAGATAAAATGAATTTTATCAATTATAGTGTAACAAGTTATTTAAGGAATTCAATTAAAGAAGTAAAGTACAATAATACATATCAATCTCTCGCGGTAATTATCACCATGAAAATATTCTGGTATAAAACACATATTTGAAAAATAAATTATTTGTTAATATTTTGCTTTTCTTCTTGGATATTCTAGTATTTTCTATAAAAGGAAATAAATATTTCATAAATCAGAGAAAATTTATGATTAATATATGAAAAAGGTTAAACTACTAAAGTCAAAAATTCACATTCAGTTTTAATAATTTTATTCACAACATTTTCTTATAATAATTTAGATATAATATTTTGTTAAATATTGTTTCAAAAGAATCTTTAATAACGAATATATAATTTATATTTCAAGCAGAACTAGTAAATGTGATGCAGCATGTTGATAGAGAAGTTAATGATAAAAGTAACATAATAATTTATTAAGATTAATGAGATATTTTGTATGAAATTTTTTTGCCATTTTAGAAAATGAGAAATACACGCTTTGTAAATCGTTTGACAAGTAATAAAAACAGAATATGTTATGGAGAATATGCTATAAAATAATATGTTAATTTGCAATACTATTTTATTTTTTATTTAGTATAAAAATACATTCTTCGATCCAGATAATTATACAGCAAATTTCGATGTAATGCGTTCTACATATATATTTGAGAGTAATTATATTTTTAATAGGAATCCAAAAATTGTTCTAAAATATTTACATTTAGGTAATACATTATTTACTAGATTTCTGGAAACAAATACTTTGAATGTATTACATTGCATGTTTAGTAAGTATTGCAATAAAAACAATACTTTCCTTGTGATAAAAATAAAATAAAGTTGTCAATATTAATATCTACATAGGAATCTCAAAATCACTTAAGGGAATAAAAGTTTTCCTTAATTTTAGTAATTTATGTAAAACATTAACAGAATGTTTCAAAGAATATTTGGCTTGAAAACAATAAGATTTTCCCCCATTTACATGTATGTTTAGCTTCTTAATAATTAATATCATTATTTTGGTTTTATTTTATTAAATTCTGTATATTAATAATTTTTTTATTCAATATTTCTGCAAAGCCAAAATTTTCTTAATATATATCTGTTAGGAAGTATTTTTTCACGAATTTTATTGCCAGAAAATAATTAAAAAATGAATTAAAGCTTAGAAAGTCTTATTTTGAGTTATAATAAAACTACTAATATGTTTGCGTTCCAGTCTCTAGTTTTTTTATATATATTTATTGGATAGAAGACTACCATTTTCTCTGTAAATTAAATTAGTGCTTTTATTTCTAAATGAAAATAGTTAATAAAAAATCAGGAAACTATGGTCATCAAATTTTTTTACTTGTAATTGTTAAACTAATTACAAACTGAGTATTGTTTTTAATATTTAATGCAACTTAAGTATTGTTTTTAATATTTTAATATAACATAATGATAATTTATGTTATATTAGAGATGCAAAACATACTAACGTTACCAACTATTCACTCTTTATCAGTTAAGAAGTTAATAAAACATTTAAATGAGTAATAGGAAACACATTTTCCACAACTGTTGTAACGATAATAAGTAATTACTACTTTTATTTATAACTAATTCATGGTGAACTAACAAACAGACAATATTTTTTAAGAATTTAGGAATTCTTTCAAATGATGAGTAAAAAAAAACATTTTAATTTGTGTACTATGCTGTATTTTAGGTTAACGTTTTTTTTTTTGCTGGAATAGCAAAACAATCTATGCAATAGTTGCAGCAAAAGTGAAAAGAATACTGCAGTTTTAATTTTCAAATACACCTTATAAATATGTTTAACTCCAATCTTTATTCACATACAATATAATGCAAAAAATTTGTATGTATGAAAGTAAATTTATTGGCAACAATTTAAATATTTTGATTACATTTATTTGAAAGATTGGTTTTTAAGAATTCTCAGATTTCACATAATATGTTTTGTGTGTATATCGAAATAAACAAAACATTTTATGCGAAATTTCTAACATTTCCGTATGTATACTGATAATACGAATTTAGAGTTGGAAGCATTTTTTTCTGCATTTTAATGATTAAAAATCAATGGTTTAAGCATCACTTTTAAAAGTAATATATATTTTCTATAAGCAGATTTTCATGGATGAAACAAACTGAAATCCAGGAGTATATTTTTGAACAATTAGTGTAACTGTTAAGCAAGTAAATGAACATAAAATTAATCTTTTTTGCATAATTATTTAAAACGTTAAAAGTTTAAATTAATCAAAAATTTTAATATTTACTACTTAATGAATTACATTTATTAAATAGTTTTTCATAATTTAGTTTAACCCATTATATTATGTGAGATTAAGAGAACGCACATGAAAGATGCGTTGGAAAAGTAAAATTGCAGAAATAATTTCTATCAACAATATAATCGTAGTTCCTTATGAGAAATAAAATGCGCTTATGTTAAGAGGCAAAATACAAAAATATGCTTTGTCATTTAATATGATTTTTTATGAAATGTTAAAATTCATTAACTAAAGCAAAAGGAATTCATACAAAAATCTGCTTGAAAAATATTTTTATTTTCATAAATAGGAAGAAATAAGCAATAGTTACAGAGAAAAGTAAGATATTATCAAACACACGATAGTTAGAACATAAAATATTTTATGCAGAATTGAGAAGTAATCTTAATTTCAATTTACATTGCTGCATATGTTCCACATTTTTTGACGTAGTTTATTAAAAAGTATTGTGTGTGTGATTCGACATCTGTCATTCGTTTTTTTCATGTATTGTTTTCACCTGTCACTTGTATTTTTTCTGTAAATATTGTATTTTTTCACAGAGCATCTGCTCTCATCACATTTAAAGATCATCTGTTATTTTCTGTCATAGAAGCTGAAGTAATTCATTGAAACTCAATATCTTTTTGAAGGTGATACGTTACTTAAACGTTCTTTTTTATTAATGTTTCTTTTGCAAACCAATATGAGTGATTAACTGATTTGACATTCTGGTTACTACATTTTCCTTTGAAGTAGTTTGTTTTGGACAGTGTATCGATTTTATGTAAGTTAAGAAGCATTTTTTTATTTTGCATAGTCACATCATTCCAAATTAATCCATTATTGACAGTGTTTTATCTTTCTCGAGATTAATTTCACGTTTTTTGATCATACTTAAAGATTTCTTTTGGGATTTTTTCTTCTGAAATTCTTTCTGAAAGCTCTGTATTCTTCTTGTTTCGTAAGTACTGCATGGATTACTCTCTTTTCAGAGATAAGCACGTATATATTAGCAAATAATATTATTTTCAACATATTATTTGACAGTTCAGAAATATTTTGTTTGTAAGTGAATTTTCCTTGAAAAGTTCTCTGAAACGATCGATCATACAAATACTTTTGTACATGAATGAAATATCAAATCGTAATGAATTTCCTCTTAGTTTGTGGAAGTTTACCATTTTGAAATATAAAGTTGAAATGAACTTCATGATATTTCACACAATTTTCTTTTTGTAGATCTGGGAATTCCATTTTGTTTATATTTCTAAGAACTCTAAATGAGAAGAAATTCTTTTCACGAAGACAAATATTTCTTATTTTCAATTCATAGAATGTTTTGGTTCCTATGATCACATGGGCATTTTCGCTTGATTGACTTAAATAATCATACATTTAGGCAGTTATTTGATCACAACAAATGTATATAGTTTTATAAAATACTTAATGGTTTTACCTTATCACTTAAAAATATTTTGAAATAAAAATGTATTCTTAATATTTAAGAATAATTTTTTATATTTCATATTGAATAAAAATAATTACATAGCACAGCAATAATTTATGATTTAACTTTGAAAACGACTGTAATGAGTATGTTTACACAGGTACAGAAGTCTAAAACTCACAATAATTAACGATAAATAAATTTGTCACAATAAGTTTATACATTTCATATTTCTTTTAGAGGTTTTAAGCAGAAAATTTTATAATACCTTTATAAAACAGTTAATTGTTTCATTTTTGTACAAAATTTATGATTATTAAAATGTTCAGTTTTATGTTTTGTATGATATACATGACATTTTACATGACTAAGGTATTTACATGATTTTTGAAATTGATATTTCAATTTGAATTAATTGAAATTGATATTCAATGATTCTAATAAATCATTGAAATTTTATTTAAAAACATATGATGAATATAATACGTAGTTTTAAGTATACAAAATGGAGTTCTTTTAAATTTATAAAAAATAAAAATATAAAATATATAATAAAAAGGAAGAATGAAATAATTGTAGTTGTTTCATAATACATTATCTTATTAATAATATCACAAAATCAATTTTTACATAAAAATCGAAAGCGATTAATTAATATAAGGTATGAATGGCATGTAAATAAAATTCGTAAGATTATTTACATTAAATAGAAGAAGTAATTGAATTATATTTTTAATGATACGCCTTTTGTTGAAAATTTTAAAAATCATAACATTATTAACATTTTAAAAATTGGCAACACTTTTTTGAAAACATATAATTAAACAAACATCATTAAAATGCATGTCATAAATTAAATTATATTCATAATTTTGCTTAAAATTTCCATTACAAAAATTTTCCAAACTCTGGTTGCAAAATATAATTCAATTACGTTTACATTAAAAATATCATATATATCCATGATTATTATTGTCATATATATTCATGATTATTATTGTTATATATATTCATGACTGTTATTGTCATATATATTCATGATTATTATTGTCATATATATTTATGATTATCATTGTCATATATATTCATGAATATTATTTAATTTATTCTTGAAAATTATTGGCAAATAAATAAATATGTCGGATTACATATAAATTACATTCTTACAAATATCTAGAAATTTTAATTGTTTAGAAATCCAATATATTGTATTAATATTTCAATTTTTGAATGAATAGAAAGCTATAAATATGTAATTAAAATTCTTTCTCAAAAGGATTTTATCCTCGTTTCACAAAAAATATTTTACAACTATTTAAAACAGTACAAGTAATAAATACATATATTTACTATTAAATAAGATTTCTCGAACAATACAAATATTGATGCCCCATTAACATTGAAAAAACAGAAATAAAATCCTAAACAATAGGATTTTTGTTAAAACATTTCAATTTGTTTTTCTCTTTCATACTGTATCTATAAGACACTAATTCTCAACCTCTTCGCCAATGTACTTTTGTGTGCTGCCAAATTTTAGAAATGTATATAGTAAAACTTAAAATGCTTTTTTTATTTCGAGTAAAGTAATAAACATACTGTTGCTTTTGCAGTATTCATTACAATTTATTTTATACTCAAAATTATTATCATAAACTTTTTTACACAGTATCTTATAGGTTAATATCAACTTTTCTTTTGTTTGCCGCCTAATTTTGAAATCGTAAAAAGTGTGCTGCGACAAAAAAAAAAAAAAAAAAAGTCGAGAATCACCATACTAAGGTTTCATAAAATTTTACTAACTTAAATGTTTGCAAAATCCAAAGCTAGTAAAGTTTCATAAAACAACTAAGCACAAAAACATATTGCTTTTCACATACATGAGCAATACATCAAACTATATTAATCAAAAATAAAATTTACTAACAAAAATTTTGATTGATTAAATTAACTATGTAGGACTGACAAAGTTGGGTTTATGTAACTGCTCATGATGTTAAACTGAAAAACTATGATAGAAATTTAATTAATTATGTATTACCCAAATGTATTAATCTAATCATGAATTTTTCTTAAATTTGTGTGATTTAGGGAAAAAAATTATTAATTTGTAAACGTTGAATAAATTTATGATTGTTAATAATAATCTGGCACTTGAGTATTTTTTCAAAAATATAAACATTTTAGGCATTTTAGATCACAATGCAGGAAAATGAATGCAATTCAGGAAAAGTTAAATTAACAATGTAAAAATGAATAATAGCAAATACTGTCTCTCTTTACTATTTTAATAATTTTAAGAGAATATTAAGAATTTTTGAGTGGTTCCATTAGTCTAACAGCAGATAGAAAAATTAAACATGCAGATGTTTATTAAATTATTGACTTAACGAAGTAACAAGAACAGTAAAAATACATGTGATATATATTATTTTAACATATATATATATATATATATATATATATATATATATATATATATATATATATATATATATATATATATATATATATATATATATATATATATATATATATATATATATATATATATATATATATATATATATATATATATATATATATATATATATATATATATATATATATATATATATATATATATATATATATATATCTATATATCTATATCTATATATATATATATATATATAATTTTTTGTGTTTATTTTTAAGAATTAACAAGCACAAAATAATCGTCTTCAGAATAACTGTAAAGTTGCATCCTTGTTGAAATAAAAATAATATAAAATAAAAATGTAAAAAATTCTAAATGATCTCCTTTTATTTATAAAAATATAAGTTAATAATTTAAAGCTGAATATTCATTAAAGGATTAAAATTTTGTTTGCATTCTTAATTATTTAACTTTGATATTGAATTCATGACATTTAATAACTTCTTATTTCATTATATAACATATGAGTCCTTTTATACGGTATGCTTGATTGAAAAAATTGCCTTTAAAGTCGAACTATCATGAAAGTACAATAAAAAATTATTAAAATTACAAAAATATATAAAATATTTATAAAAATGCACATGAATTCAATTATTTTTTAGAATTTCCATCCTACAAATTACTTTGAAGAAAATAAAGAAATATAACCCAAAACCAAAACTAATGTATATATTTCCAAAATACCTAAAACTCCTTAGAAGAGAAACTAACTCGGAAGTAGTTAGATAATTTCACTCAAAAACACAGAACAACGAAATAAACAAGAAAGATGTGAGAAACTCTCAATCAAAAATAAATCATCAAAGTGAAAATAATGTTTGCATAAAAGAAAGAGCCAACCCATATATTCATTGAATGACAAAGGAGGAATGATATTTTAACGTAAAAACATCTTTTGATGCGTATCTATTAATTGAGCCATTCTTTCTGGTTCTAAGCAAGTTGCAGTTAACAAATGAGGAAGTTTCTGGTAATCTGCAGACGCTGACGTAATTACTGAAGGTTTGGTGGATAAGAATGTGTTAACTAATTCTTCCATTTGTTGAGAATTTAATTCAGAAAAGGTCTCTAAATACGAACATAAGACTTTTGATACAGGCTTACCACTCGCAATTGCCTTATGTATATTGGAACTCACTTCTGCCATATTAATTAGCTCTCCAGCCGGAATACCTTTAACTTCTGTTAGAAGTTCTTCAAACTTAGAAGCGATACCTAAAGATGAAGCTTTTGCTTCGAATTCTGGTATAGCTTCTTCTCTAAATAAATTGTATTTCTGATTAGTAAACTTTCTGATAAATACATCGAGCAAAAGTAACGCTCCGTTGGCATCAATATTGCTAACATAATTTTCAGATCTGTAGTTATTCTTACTTTCGGAAAATTTTAGAGAAGGGAGAAACATATTAAGGCTGTGAGAAAAGCCACTTAATGGTAAATATCTGCCGTTGGTTTCGTTTACAATTTCCGGTAAAGTACGACGGGACAAATCCTCGACGGAAAATTTAGAAATACATTGTTTTGAAGACGGAGAATCGAAACTGCCTTCAGGAGCACCAGACTCTTCGCGAAGTTTTGTTAAGCAGTATTTCATAATTCTAACAAATACAATGACTCCCACTCTTATTGCATCTTTTGCATCACTTTCAGCATTGTAGAACATATATAGCATCTCTAATTTCCCTTGTTCATTTAAGCGATTGAATATAGCTTCTTCATCCAAAGTTTCATCATAATTATTAATAAAATAGTTATATAATTCAAGAAGCAATTTCTGAACAATTAACATAAGTGCAATTCTACCTTCTTCTGTTTCCTCATCTTTGAGACTGGGATCTTTTTCAAGAAACAAGCGTACCATATCAATGTCATCATTCATAAGAGCTTTATGTATTGGCAAATATTTATTGTTATCGCATTCTTTTAAACTTGCTCCTTTATTTAACAGAGCTTCAACAGTTTTCATTTTACGACCAGTTGCAGCTAAATGCAAGGCAGTAGAACCGTCTGCTGTTTTAGCTCCAATGTCAGCTCCTTTTTCTAACAAGTAAAGTACTGTAGATTTCCTTCCTGTTTTTGCGGCAGTATGTAAGGGTGTTAAATTATCTGCTGATCGAGCCTCTATGTCAGCACCGTTTTCAATCAAAAGAACAGCTATCTCTTTTTCCTTTCGCATCGCACCGAGGTGGAGAGATGTATATCCTTCTCCAGTTTTCTCTTCTATATTGGAGCCTCTCTTCAATAATTCTTTAATAATATTTGTTTGTCCCGTCGAAACAGCAAGATGTAAAACAGTAAGATTACCATCTGCAGCAATTGTTAAATTTATGTCATCTTGTTTCAGCAATTCTTTTGCAGCATCTTCTTTCTTAAAATATATAGCAAAATGTAAAGGGGTCCAATTATTATTCTCAGTCACAGAATTAATACTAACTTTATCTTTTATAGAAATGAGATATCTAAGCATTTTAATGCTACCCATTGAAGCTGCAAAATGAATAGGAGCCATATTGTTAACATCCTGAATATTTAGATCAGCATTACTTTCCACTAAAGATTCTGCAACTTCTTGACTTTCATTAATTATGGCTAAATGGAACGGAGTCAATCCTGACACAGACTGCGCATTTTTATCAATGTCTGGATGATTTAGCAAAGCATCGACAACTAGATAAGTACCCATTACTGCAGTATGCAAAGGTGTAAATCCGTCATCTTCCTTTTCATTTACCTTAATATTTGGGCTTTGTAGTAAATTTTTAACAGTTTTTGAAAATCCATTACGTGTTGCAAGATGTAATGGCGTCAAATTTGTCTTATCTGTTTTTGCATTTACATCTGCACCGTGATTTATCAGTAACATAACGAATCCCGCCTGACCTGCTTCAGCTGCAATGTGTAGAGGGGTAAAGCCGTTTTTATCTTTCAACTCGATGTCAATGAATTGATTTTTCAAAAGAAATCTTAAGGCCATTTTGTTATTTCCTCGATATGCAACTGCGTGCATTGCACTTCTGTCATTGTCAAACTTTGCTTCTATATCTGCACCCTTTTTAATCAAAATTGCAGCTTCATCCACTGCTTTTAACCTATTACTATTTAAGGCTGCATCGTAGAGATCACGATCAATATCTTTAAAATTTGTTTGTGAATGACTCATGGATCCTGCAAACTGAGGTTTTTTTGAGTTGAACTTCCTAAAAATAAGTCTATTTCTCTTTTTCGGATCAACAGGAACTTTTATAGTCGGACAAGCGTTACCTTGAACAGTAAATGGTTCAGACCATTCACTGAATTTCGAATACATGCCTTTACTTTCATATTGTACTGCGTACCTAACTTCTACGCCATCAACCCAATTTCCTATTGGTGTAGGCAATTGATTTTCATCATCAGGAAAGTTGATTTGAACCAAATTTTGGGGTATATCATCTATAAGAGGCAAATCAGTCGTTTGGATTTGATTCTTAAGAGTCTCTAAAGCTTTTGTTCTAGTTACTAATTCCCTATATAATTTACTGTCGGCGTTCTTTATAAATGGTTTTAATTTTACGGTGTTAAGTACCTCAATGACATTATCTATTAACCCGTCATCTCCTCCAGTTAATGATGATTTAAAGTCATCAAAAATAATTGCTACAGTATTAAATTCTGCATTAAAATTTACATCATCGCCTTTTTGGTAATAATAATCAGCCAGATAAGAATGTTGTTCGAGTAAGAAAAACATAACGGCTGCATAAGTTTGAGCTCCATAAAATAAAGCATACAACGCCTGAAAGGCCTTATTATCATCAACCACCTTTGGGATGGCATAGTTGTTGTTTTTGTCTAAGAGTTCATTTAACGCGGAGCTTAGACTGTTTCCAGATGGTTCTCTTACTTCTTTTAAAGAACTTAAAATACCTTTTTGATCTAGAAGCTTAGCAACATACCTATCTTTAGGCAAACCCTTAATTCTTTGTCGTTCTTTTTCAAAAAACTTTTTAAAATCATTTATCTTGAATACAATTGATTTTATTTCCTTGCTTTCTATAGTTTCCAAAACCAGCTTAAAATTTTCGTTCATTTCATTTCTTGTTTTCTCCACCGTAACAAAAGTTTTACTTACCAATTTAGAGACCTCTTCCAAAGCAGCTGTGTTCTTGTCCAATTTCCTATCTATTTCATTGAATCTTTCTTCCAATATCTCTTTAATCTCATCGAAAGGTATATCATCACAATCTAATGCTGTGGATGCTATATCCAAACCTGTGCTAGTAATATGACTTACGATGGCAATGGGGGCAGTTACAATGCCAACTGCTTCGCCAATTACAGGAATGGAACCGATGTCGTTAGCAACATCAGCGATCATACCAAAAACTGAATTGCTGTACTCTATTGCTTTGCATTGTGCTTGCCTTTCTTCTAGAGTCATTTCTCCATCTTCTTCATCTCTTTTCAATCTAATAACCATAGTATTGGGTACTTCTTTTCGTGCTAACGCTGCTGAAATAGTTGGCAATTGCTTGGAATGCATATTTATATAAGAAAGTGAATCTTATCAGAGAATTTCAAATGAACGTTCTTCTAAGGAAGAGAAGAAATATGCAAGGAGGTACCAAGAATTACTTGAATATATATACTTTCTGGCCATCTGCTGTTTTATTGTTTTCAGTAACATATGTTAGTGATTTTCAATGAATATGTCAGAAATCTGAGCAAATTTGACGGTAAGACATGCTAAAAACATACTATTGCAATGCTACGTGGCATGAAGAAATACAATTGACAGAATTTTTTTGACTGATGAATAAAATGTTACTGTAAATGACAGATTTTTTTACATAAAATGTAAATTTAAAATGCTTAAAATAGATTTTTTATTCATTCAAATATTCATCATTTTACTTTTAAGAAATTTTAACTCATAATTTCTCCTGTTGCTTGGTTTATTTTTCAAAACAATTTTTGCAAAATTTTAAAATACATTGAAAATATTCCAAAAATTTTTATTTATGCATTGTAAAATTTTGAAAAATCATCTGAAACTTATTAATGATACCGGAGTTTTCTTACAGAAACATTTGTTTTTATTACCAATCGCTTTTCGCGCGCGCGATTTTAAATTATATTTCGCACATTCCATTTAATTTTATTAATTTAATGAATTGTACGCAGGTAAATTAATTTAAATTTAATTAAACCTAAATGTAATTTTAATTATTATTATTTTTTAAATAATGGTGGGCACTGGGAGAGTAACCCTTAACCACAACAAGGCATGAAACTGGTACTTATTTGTTGTTACCCAGTGGACAACTGTGAACAAAGTCACGGAGACGAGTAGCATTACCGAGGTCATGCCACCAGAAATCCGTTTATAGGGTGGGCCACATTTCTATATCACCTCAGCAGAAAGAACAGAGAAACACAGAGAAAGATTGATATCCACACCTGAACTGGAATTCGAACTCGCGACCCGCAGATCAAGAAGCAGAAAAGCTAACCCCTTAGCCATTGATCGGCTTGTACTTCTTATGAACGATCTCATTTGTAATTTAACACATTGAAAAAATTTCTGAAAGATTTTTACAAGCATTTCTGCTTTTACGTGGTTTTGATATTAAAAAAAATACTTCAAATATTTTTAAATTTATTTATTTCATTTATAAGAACCCTTATAATACTTATTTATGTGGACACACACTCTTAATTTGAATTAAAATCGAATATTGTGTCATAATTTTTAAACAAGTACGTAATTTTAATTTTAGAATATAATTATATTATTTATTAATTTTACAGAGAGACCTATTGTTACAACTCCAAAATTTTATTTTTTATGAAAATATTCCACCTTCTGATTATTATAATAATTGCTCAAAATATTTAAGATGCTAAGAATATATCGATTCAAAGTTGAATACCTCATTGTTGACAGGGCATAGGATTTGAACCTATCAGTAATCAGGCGCAGTGTCACTCATTCTTATCGAATTAAAGAAGACATAATGTTAAGACATAAAATTTTTTACTGCCCATAAAAAGCATGTTTGCAGCAACTGAATTGCTGATTCTGAATTATATACACTGTAAAAAAAATAAAAAAAAAAAACGGAAGAAATACAGTAGAAATCACTGTTATTTAAATAGCTATCATAGGAACACTAATGATTAAAGTAAATTTTACTGTAAAATTCAGCCGCAGAAAATCATTTGCTATTGGGCATGCGCATTGAATTGGTGGGATAAAAGTTTCTTCTGTTCTTGTGACAAATGAATCAAATTAATTTAGCCATTTATTTGCACTTGTTTTCGGTTGGTAAATATTTTGAGAATAATTTTTACTTTAGTTGAATTTCTATTGAAATTTAATCACCAAATATAAGGTAACGTATACTTTTCTTATTGTTTATTATACAAACTGTTAGGTAATTTTGATATATATAAATTCTTATAAATTTGACATTTCAAAAAATTCTAAGCTGAATTTATAAACGATCATATTCTTTTGTATTAATTCGGTGTCAATATTTTTACTTACTTTTTATTAATATTTAAAATATTTTATAGTATTATTTTAATTGAATAGTATTTTAATTATAACATTTTCGACGAAATTAGAGTTGTATTTAAATGCTTCAATTATTATAAATATTGCTTAGCTATATTTCTTTCGAAATTAAAATTGAATAATCATCTATTGTTATACTCTTTTAGATGTATATTATTAAATATATTAACGGAATTTCTATTTTATTTCGTTGTTGAAAATTCCTGATTTTTTTTCATTGTAAAATGACATAATTTATTGTATATTAACTAAATATAACATACTTTTTTATATCTTTTAATAATTTTTTGATTAGAATTTTATTAAAAAAATGTTCATTTTTTAATACAGATCGTTAAATTGCATTCTAATTATGATCAGTAATTCAATTCCATTTTGTAACATGCATTAAGATAATCATTTTTTAGGCATAAATGTTTGTAAATTCTTTCAATAGAATAATATTACAAATAATGATATTTATTAGAATAAATGTTCTTGTGTTTAGAATTTGCATGAAATGTAAAAATGCATTTCAATGAAAACTGTAATGTTTTTTTAAAATCATTATTTTATAACAAATATATAAGAAATATTCCTTTTTTAAATACATGTTAGGTAGTACTATTCGAATTAAGGTCATTTATTTAGAAAAAGTAAAGCTTATTATTTTATAACCATGATAACTTTTTTAAATTTATATTACTAAATAGAACATTAATTAAAAGCTGTTGAGAAATCTTGTTGGTTGTTTGATATTTATAAAACAAAATTTCAGACAGCACATTTTTTTGTAAAAAATTACATTATTACTGCAAATTTTACTTAATTTTATTAAAAATTGCAAAATGTGTAGAGCTATTTATGATTTATTTACATGTTAGTGAAGAAATCTGAAATTCATAAAAAGAAAAGCTAATTTAAAATTATAATTAAGAAACAAATACATGAGTGAAAACTTTGTAATTTGTTCTTGCTTAACATATTTAAAATATATTGTACTCAAGATTTTTCTAATACTACTGTGCACATTAAATACTATCTTCCAATATGGTCCCACTATTTAAAAAATGTTTTAAATATATCTATGTTTTGGGAAAATAAGAATTTATGAAGAAACTGTTTGATTTGTAAAGGAAGTTTTAAAAATAGAATAATCACAAATAACTTTTAGTAGTAAGACTATTCAGAGTAACGCCTCTTCATATCAACTTCAGCCATATTTGAAAGCTGGAATAGGTATCGGGAGTGAGAGAGTTTTTGTAAACAAGTGTATTTTTAAAAGTTTTCTATTTTACCTTCATTGTGATGTCCGACAAGAAGCCAAAATGCAGTGTGTTTTTTGATGTTATAATTGAAGAGGTTCTAAAATTAATATCAGACTTTTCCCTTTCAAAGAAAAGATATTAACACTCCTATTGATATTTCCACATTAAAAGAAAGATGGCCTTGCTTATTTTTAAAGCAAAGCATTTTGGACCATTTTAAGTGTTTAACTGCTGTAGATTTAAATGAAAGACTTAAGTTTGCATCAGCTAACAAAATTAAAAGAATTGTTAATTTCTTAAAAACTTCTTCTTCTGGAATGTTGTAAAATACAATCTTTTACTATTGAGGAATTGGATGGAAAAGAGGATGTTGGAGCGTGTATTGTTCTTCTATCTGCAAATTTTGGAGAAGACTTGAAAAAATATTTAAAAGTATTGCAGTAAAGTATTGAAAACTTTATTTAAAAAAAATTACTGCTTAGTAAATTATAAATAAGAAATTTAGAAATGAATACAAAAATTAATCATAAATAAATTAATCAGGAATTTGTTTATTGGTTTTAGATTTCCACATCTTCTCAGGATGCAGTAGATATTATAGACTTACCTTGAACACCATGTGTATTAATTTGTGGTATGTATTATTTATATATTTCATAAGGCTTAAAATGTTTTAACTCAAAATCAAAAATTTGTTGTTACATTTATTGACCTCTTCAAATAATGTTTACTCTGCTAACATTCTATGAAAAATAAATCATATGAATATATAAAATTCTAAGAAAATCTAAATAAATTGTTTTAGTTCAATATGTCTTTTTTGATACAACTTCAATTGTATTCTCCTCTATTTATCTTTAAGTACGTATATAATGCCGTAAATATGCAGACTTAATGAACAGCAATTTTTTTTATATTTCCTAATTTTGCACTATTTCATGTAATTTCTTATTGAAATTAAAGTTTTCTTAGAGGGAAATACAACTTTGATCTCACTCTAAGACAACTTAGATTTCACTTTTGGGGTAACTATTTACGAGTTAAAGAAATTCAGTTTTAAACAAATGTTTTATAAAATGCTATTTCATAAATTATTGTTACTTTGACACATTATAGCATTTTAATTTTTCTGTTTATTTTAGATGGAAATATTTTTAAATTGTGTATATATGTATGCAAAAAAATGTTTCCATATTCTTTACAAAATTAATTTTTTTTAACATAAAATCGGCTTTTGTAAGTTATCTTTAAAACGTGTACCTAAGGTTCATGTGTGTTTTGCACTTAATTTCTAAAAATTTGTAATTCCCATTGAAATAGTTCCCATTGAAAATGTTATGATTTGCTTCTCAGAGGATATTATTTTCGATAACATAAATGAATCCTTATAAAACAAATTCTATATTCTCTTTTAATTAAATCAATTAAAAATTAGTTTTTCGAGTAAAGAAAACATCAGTTAGAATGATTTAATTGAAGTACAGATTTTATCATCTTCATAAGAAGTGAGCCATTACCAAAAATTCTTATCAGGAAATTGCTAAAATCCCTTGAAATAATTTTGATCATCAAAATGATTGTGATTGCATGAATGTAACAATCACTTTTTAACTATTAAAAGAAGTATATTTTAGGAATATTCAATCAGTTATATGAAACAATAAAAAGTTCTAATTATTTTATTGAACTATTAAACAACTTTTCCTCTGAAATATCCAGCTCTTGAAATTTCAAATTAGTTATTCATGTGTCTGATTTCTATTTTTTTTCAGGTGCTTGTTCAACTTTAATCCCTCGCGGGGAACGAAATCTAAAAAATATGTCAAGGATGGAATCCAAGCACGTGTTTATGTCACTTTTAAATAATTTATCCAACTTTAAATGGCTATAATTATTAAAATGTAAATAAAAAATTCTTTTCAATTATTTGTGTATTATCAACGATATGGCTTTTTTCCCTCAGAATCTTTATTTGCTTTTATTATAATGAAAAAAATCAATTACTTTAAACAATATCAAAAAGAAAACTTTTATTGTCTTTACAGTGTAATTAAATTACTATATCATTAACTAATTTCCCGTTGGTAATTTTAGTAAAATGGAATATTTTGTAAGGCTTCTTTTTATCCTAAATCTGTAAAATCACCGATATATCAAAAATCAATTTTATGCTTAGCTTTGTATCATATTCAATATAACTGTTATTTTTTAATTTTTCTTTAAAAAATATATAATAAAAAAATTCAAACTTCTGTTAAAAATACGATAGTGAGGTAAGAGAAAGTTAAACAATCTCGTTAGGTATTGAAAGTTAAATTATTGATCACAAAATGTTCTGAAAAATGACATCTTCTGCAATATAACATTAGTTATGTTTTTGTGCTTTGTATATTGTATAAAAAATTGCTTAATAATAGTTGGCCCATAATTAGGAAATTAGCTGTCCAAATTCAAAATTGATTTATACTCTACTATTATCTTTACAAAACATGCTGATAGCTATAAATAGCTATTGTAGAATATGCATCCAAATGCACAGTAAAAAGTGCTATAAAAATAACAATAAAAAGTGCTATAAAAATAATAATAAAAAGTGCTGTAAAAATAACAATAAAAAGTGCTGTAAAAATAACAATAAAAAGTGCTGTAAAAATAACAATAAAAAGGGCTGTAAAAATAACAATAAAAAGTGCTGTAAAAATAACAATAAAAAGTGCTGTAAAATAACAATAAAATGTGCTGTAAAAATTACAGGGAAAAGTGCTGTAAAAATTACAATAAAAAGAACTGTAAAAGTTTTACGAATATGCTGTAAAATTTACAGCATATTGTACTTGCGCCCAAAACGCCAGCACATTTTGCTGTAAAATTACAGTGCTTTTTTTTGAGTGTACGCAATTAGTAATGATGCCAGTTAAAATTGAAAAAAATTATAATTTCATTTCCTAAGTATTTATTTCGAATATATTTAAAAAATTTCTTTTTCTAACACTTTTAAAATAACCGAGCGATAAAGTTTGGATTTATAATTCATGATGACTGCTTCACTTTTAAGTGGTGCTGCATGAATGTCTAAAAAACAGCAACAATCTATTTTTACAGCACAGCTATCAATGATTTTTTCTCGATCAATTTACAGGCCTATATAGTTATCAGGCTATAGTGAAGTATACTGATCTTGATTCTTTTGTGTGTTGCAACCCTATCTTTTTTATAAGATAGCAATTTTAGTTCTCATACATTAATTTCATAGTGAAACTCTCTCTCTCTTTCTTAGTTTCAAAATTGGCTGATGAATTTACAGGCTTTTATAGCTATCAATAGCACAAATGAAGTAAACCGATCTATATTAATTATTAATTCTGTATATTTATTCTATTATTTTAATTTTCATACAGCAATTTTAGTTCCCATATATTAATTTCATATTGAAGTTGTTAGTTTCATAATTAGCTGATGAATTTACCGGCCTTTATAGCTATCAAGAGCACAAATGAAGTATATCGGTCCTGCATCGTTTGTGCTGCTGCATATCTGTTGCTTTTATTTTCATTTAGCAAGTTTAATTCCCATATATTAGTTGGGTAGTCTGAAAAATATATTTGCGGATAATCTAAATACACTCTCTCTATATGCCAGACATTAAAAATTCCACACCAAGAAAGAGTGGCCAGAAAATTAGGCAAATTTCAGGGTAGAGGCACTTTACCGAGTTACGCAAACGATGTGAAATGCGCAGCTTTCCAAGGCACGTCGGATAAGATATAAGGTGAGGAACCGACAGAGTGGGCAACATTTGCTCCGTTATTTATGCTTCGAAAATAATCGTTGAATGTTTGTTCTTGTTGCAAATAACGCCTGAAATTGAATTGAATGCCAAAACATCGTCGACGGAGTTAGTTGCAGCAGACAGACGAGTTCAAGAGGAGTATGGCGATTGGACTGAGAAGTGCAGGTAGGTCCTTACGACATGGATTTATTGACGTGAGAGGACCCTGGACTTTACCAAACGTTAACAGGTTATCGTCCTCTCATCGTCAAACCAGAGCAAGACGCACCTCCAGGAGGATCCAGGAGCACCCCCCCAAGAACCACAACCCAGCGATTTTTTATTTGTCAAAACAACGTATTACAGAGGTGGGGCTAAGAAGCCTTCAGTGGTCTACGCAGTAGACCACTGTATCACAGTTCAAGAGTATAACAAATTAAAGTTTAAAACTATGATTAACTAGAAATTAACAATAATAATTTAGAAATGAGAATTTACAAATATACAAAATAACAAATTAAAGTTTAAAACAATGATTAACTAGAAATTAACAATGATAATTAAGAAATAAGAATTTACAAACATACAAAATAATAAGAAGTTAAGTTATTTGTTACTGCTGTAACTGAAAGAGAAAGATGATCCAAGGAATAAGACTACCTGCCAATTTTTAAAGGCCTTGAGGAAGTAAGAGAGATTTAGACATTTGTTGAAGAAATTTAGTAGGAATTTAGGAATTGCTAAGTTGATTAATTTTACTATTTTATTATCCAATCCAAAAATACCGTCTTTGAGTTGCTTAGGTTTTTAATAATTATTTCTAATTCTTTTTGTGTGAATGGGGGATCCAAGGAAGTATTGTTCGTTTGTGGTAGGATTTTTTCCAGAGTATTTGGGTTGCTGGGAAAGGAATAATCAAGTAGGTCTAGAAAAGGACAAATCGCAGCTGACAGACACCTGGAACCCGACATCAAATGAAAATACCAACAAAACGGAAGAAATAAATAACACAAATATTTCAGGCCTTACAGCCGACATAACAAAATTATTAAAATTTCTCGCTGAAGACCAAGACCTACTAAACTTAATGAAATTTATAGCAAGCAATATAAATAGAATAAAAGAGTGTACAGGTGCAACTAATAAATTTCTTTTACTTATGGAATTATTCCAAATACAATCTCAAATGAAATATTAATTTGACAATGCATTCAGCATTAAATAGTTGAAACGCTATAAACTTAAGTAAATGTATTTGTTGTGTTCTTATATTACTTATTTTTAATTCTTCATCCTTTATTATATTCTTCAATAATTGCAGTTTGGGAATTTTGATACTACATCAAATGTAACAATGAAATAAATAAACCCGCATACATGACTAATGTTAACTTAGAACAAAGAACCACTAGAATGGATTGTAGGGCATTAACTTAACATAGCATAGGTTCAGGGCTCGATCCCCAGTTGGGGCAACAATATAAATGTATATATTAATTATTAAAATTAATGTATTCAAATGTATATAAATATATAAATAGAAAAAATTGTAAAATTGCAAAATAATAAAATAAATGTATATAGTTATATATAAAGAGAGTTTATAAAAAACGTATGAAAAAATTGTTGCAATTTCACAGCAGAGAAGTATGTCAAATAGTAAGATAAATAAAATCCCTAACAATTTTAAACGTAATCCTTTTGAAATAACAACAATTATTATTAATGAGAATCCGGAGTGAATCACAAATAGTGTCAATCTATGTAATGGTGATTTCCATCGATAGATGATTCCACGAGCTATCTTACATAAACAAAAAAGATAAACACGTAAATTGTACATAAATTATAAAGTGTATTGTATCTTAAATTAATATTGTAAATACTTATATATAGTGCCAGAAATATTATAAGAAAAATTGTGTAACCAAGAAATAATGTACTGAAATTTTAAATTGTCATAATTTAATTATAACCCAGAATCAATATATTAAAATTGTCTGAATTGCCATAATGTGAATGTAATCCAGAACCACAACTATTTACTGTTTTAATATGAAATGATTCTAGCACCCGTCTCCGTACGGAGAAGTGCAACTGTGTGAAACCCTTGTAAATATTTCCTTGTCGTCATCAATAAAGTAACCAGCTATGGTGAGGTACCGGATCTCGGCCACATCAAGAAAATCAGCAGAGTAGGGATCCCCCACTCAATGTGATAAAAATAATTAAATCTCTTGAACTAAATTAAAATATAATCATTTTTGAGTAAATTGAGAACTTCCAAATCAGTAGCCCCCCAATCTTTATAATAAGAGGTGCGTGCCTTTGGCACAGGTATTCTGTTCATACAGCAAACCCACGTCCAGACACCTGGAAGTATTCACAGTGCACCTGTATTGGCCATGATGGTTGGGGCAAGTAACTGTGAAACATTTGCTGAGTGCCGTTGCAGCCAGAGTGACATTAACATGCATGGGTCTACGCGTCCGATGAAAGTTGGTGGCGGCCCCACAAAGCACGTCTACCGAATTCTACAGCATGTGAAAGAAACCCCGGATACTTTTATATTGAGCAAAACCATTTGCTGGTGATTGCTTGCTAGTGCTTGCGCTCAGGGTGTCTGTTAAGAAGACTACCATTGACCCCACAGCATGGACGCCTATGTCTGGAATGGTACCGTATTAGAGCGATGTGGACGACGCAGTAGCACAGGATTGTCTTTTCAGATAAGTCACGCTTCTTTTTCTTCAGTTATAGTCACCGTGTACGAGTGTGGATTTGACGCGGAGACATGTCCAACTCTGCAGCGATTTTGGAGCGCCCCACTAGGTGACAACGCGGCATCATTGTTTGGGGCGTCATTGCGTACGATTCCAGTTCACTTCTAGTTTTTATCTCGACGTTACGTGAAGGATGTATTGCGACGGGGGACACTCCATTACATTCAAGTGATGACCAATAGCCCTCATCAGCAAGATAACGCCAGACCGCATATTACTCACATCAGCGAATATGCCCTGCAAGATGTACAGCTGCTTCCCTCGCCACCATATTCGCCAGATCTTTCACCAATCGAACTCGTTATGTATATAATTGAGCGCCATTTGCTGACCTTATCACTGTTTCCTTCAGAAGACGCACTTTGACAAACGGTTGATAGCAAATGGTGAGTCATTCCTCAGGTCACAATCCGTATTCTCACTGACTCTGTGCCTAGACTGTGGTTTATCGTCGTCTTCGTTTATCACCATCCACGATGGTCTTAAAACCTACTGACTCGACACTTTTTTTGCTCTGTATTATGCATAACATTTCGAAATACAGATCTTATTGCTCGTTGCAGTTCCACTCTGTCTGCCGAATTTCGTCACTTGCTCGTAACTCCTTCTTGGTGTAGCATTTTCAATGTGGGGCAGTGTAATATATGCTATGAATATTTATCATTATGGAGTATAGTATTTTAATAAAGTAGTTTCATGCCTCTTTTTATTAACAGAAATATTTATTCCTTTTATTTCACATTTATGCTGGCCATGCCTTCTTTTTCTCCTGTTTCATATAGCTTAAGTAAGTCATAATTAAATTTTTTAGCGAATTGCACTTGTGGATTTCAACAGTCATTTAGATATTTATTCAATAGGAATTTCAAAAAAAATTGGAAGATATTAAGTTATTTGAAATATAATAACAATTTCACTTACTTCTAATGATTTTGATTATAATTTACGTATAGCTTTATCCATTTACTCAAATTTTAAATCAACTCATATCATAAAAAATTTCGAATCAAGCACACGATTTAAGAATGTGTACAAGGATATAAATGTCCAAAATTCCATTTATTTAGCAATTTATAAATTTTAATAATCGTGTACTTGAAATATAATTTATAATTTCAAACTAAATTTTTTTAATTTTTAGGCATATTTTTACACGACGAGCACTCAATAGGAAGGAACCATCTTGCACATATATAATACTCTTTTGAAAATTTTGTTTAATATGAGATGATAAATGATAGGAAGAATAATATCTGGGCACAGAAAATTCCTAAAATGTATAAACAACTCTGCAAGTAAGGCCAATCATATTCAATGAATAAATACATGAAATTTGGATACCAATGACTTAACTTTGCTTAGTAATTGAAAACCATGATTCTTCATTGAACTAAGAAGGCTATAGGAAATGACATTTGTTTTAGTTAAAATAATTTCTACCTGATTTACTCTTTATTCCAGTAATAACTTCCGTTAAAAGAAAATACTTATGGTGGCTCTTATTATTCGTAAAAGAAAACGCGGTCTTCATGTTACAACAACGATATCTGATGTTAGTGAATCTTCGATACGTAAGTGGTAAAAAATAAATTTTGATAACTAATTTGTTAAAGAACAGGTGTGTTTTATATAAAAGAGAAAGAAAATAATCTATTTTAGAAGAAAGAATGGTAAACTATGTTCCAATAAATGATAGACTAAATTGATTTTTTTAAGAAACAGTTCACACACTTTTATTTTCTTTATTGTAGAAAAAAAAAGAATACAAAAACAAGAGAAAATTAACCAAACTTAAAAATAGTTTAAAGGTTTGATTCAACTACACCTGCCAGGATAAGAAAAAAAATCTCTAATTATAACCATTAATTTTTGCCGCGCATGGCACTGAGATCTAGATATGAACAGATAAGTATGAAAAATGGTAGATTATGAACAGTATGTTACTTTACGCTCACGTCATTTTTTCATTTTTTGTGTTATATGATATGTTAGTAAATATTTGTCCTTCGTAATCCGTTGATGATCTGTTATAAATTTACACACCACACAGAATTGAGTATTGTGTTCGAAGAAAACATTACAAAGTTCAGTAACGGAAATAACGCCTCACAGGATTACGATTACACTACACCTAAGAAGTTACGTGCTATAATAATTAACGCAAAGTAATAAAATTTTTAAAGCGTATGAAGAATGGCGGGAAAGGAAAAGAATATTTACAAAACTGGAAAACTTAAAATTATTTTAATTAAGTAGAAGAAAGAAGGGAAAAATGTTTGAGCCGCCATCACTAAAACAACGTCTGATATTGAAGTTTATGTTAACGATAATGTTATTGAAAATCTTGAAGAACAACTAGAACTCTATTAAAGGTTAAAAACGATAGTTTTAAAATCTTAGAGACATACATAGTGGTGTAGGTGAGCTCCGGACTGTAAATTTAGATTAACGGGTATGGAGTACTCGTCTATCACCAAGTACCTCGTAATTTTGAACCAAGGTCAGGTGACGAGGTCACATCTGAGCTAGTACCTTCCTTTCCACATCCACGCCACACCAGCGGAAGGACTTTGGATGTCGCTTATTAATGTGGACACGTCCCCAACCCAGGGAGCTCCAGTGACCCTTTGAGGGAGAGTACGGCGTGGTCACCCTCCCAATCATTGCCCGCGGCAAATGATGCTTCACTTTGCTGATCTTAACGGGAAGCAGCGTGAAGCTACTGAGCCACAGGAGCTATAAAATTTTAGATACGAAAATTCGTGATATTATTAAAGAAGATGAGATAGAAACCAAAATACAGAAAATTGTTTAGAATATGAAGATAAAATTATTAAGTGGCAATACAGAAGTTAAAAGTTTTTAACTGACAGAATTAATACAAATCTTTCTGTTGATTTAAATTTTTTTTTCGACACCAAGTCCAAATAATAGTATTCAAAATGATTCTTCACAGTAAAATGTAAGGCTGTCTAATATATATATTTTAAAATATTATGGAAACCCACCACAAATGGTAAAGGTTTTACAATTCCTTTAATATATCTATTATTAAAAACCCAAATCTGTCAAAAATCAATAAATTTAACTATTTATTAAGCATACTAAGAAGCAATGCATTAAAAATAATAGGTGTTTTCTTTATCGCCAGAAAATTACGATGAAACAATAAAATTACTAAAAAATGTTTCGGTCGGAAAGACACATATGCAGAAATTATTACATTTACAAGTTGTTCGAAACTCAAATAATATTATATCTTTAAGAAAATTATTTGACACCTGTAATATTATTATAATAATTTAGTAATTATATATAATAAATTATAATATATAATATTATATATAAATTATTATAATAAATTTTATATTATAATAAATTTATTATGTCCGTTGTTAATGAAGTGTATACCTAAGGATATAGCACTTGGCCGTAAGTAATATTATGTAAGTATGCCCGTAAGAAAAATGATGGCAATTTCAATATTGAGGACTTGTTGTCTTGTGTGTGTGCCAGCTAGGCTGGCATTATGGGATTCGCTGCTCCACTTTTCCAACTGAGCAGAAATTTGGTGTGGATTCCGACTTCCTCAGTAAACACATGGCATAGGTACTCCTTTATAAGGTTTACCATTTAAAACCATTTACATTTATAAGGTTTACTATTTACAACCATTTAAAACCCATTCATACAAAGGAACGACAAAAATAGGATAGACAGAGAGAAAGTACAGCCATGCCGGAACTGGGATTGAAACCCAGGATTTCTTTATCTGCAGTCAGGCACTCTGACCACTAGATAGGGTGGGCGGCAATATTGAGGTCTTATTGAAAATCGTAATTGAAAATAAAGAACGAACGGCGTCAACAATTTTTTTTATTCTGAAATAAATAAACTAAATGAGAAGTATTCAATCTGAAAAAAAGAATCCACTTACCCTAATTAAAAACTAAGCCACAATGGAATGATTTAAAACCAAAAGCGATAAACGAAGTTACAACGGCGCCTATCTTTGATACTTATTTTTGCTCCTTCAGTGTTAATACGGATCATGATAAAGAAAGTTGTTCTCTGACACCAATAGAGAGAAAAAAAAACAGTTGTTAAAAAATAATAAACGTTGTTTTATTTGCTTAATATATTGTAGCAGAATGAATTGCAAATCAAAGCAAAATTTTTTGATTTGTAAATCTCGTCATCATGGACCTTTGCCGCACGTGCGTAAGAGAAAAATGAAAGTAAATAAAAATTGTGAAAATATTTAATCGCTCGAATTTCATCAGACAGATTGGTAAATGTAAGGCAGGAAAATAATAAGCAAAACTACTTCGATTTTCATTTTGTTTTTCATTAAATATGTGGAGTTACTTTTGAGCAATGTTGATAAAAATATAAACCTCTCTATATGTACATCTGCATACATTTTTAAAGAAGTTTAAAATATTCAGTAAGAAGTTTTTAACTATTGTGCCAAATTGTGCTTTTATTTTCTGTGGTTAAATCAAATGTTTAAATATCTGTTTATTGAATCAGATATTTTATGTATTGTTTATAAAAAGATAATCATTTCTCTTGCCATCAAGAGTAATGATGTGAAGTAGACTGATAATTTTATTTGGTACTTTTAACAGGCAAGAGAGACTTTTTTCTTTTGCAAGTTTTTTATACATAAATACATTTTATAAATGTTTATATATTTGTTGTATGATTTATTGCATAGACCTCTGTACTTTATTTCTTTCCCATTAGAGCGATTATCATACGGGGCTATAATGGAAAAGTACTAAAAAGACTTATTCCACATACGATTTTCGCCACATTAATTCCTACAAGATATGATTTTTAACAATGACTCTCTCGCTGGAAAAGCTCTTTTTTGTTCACAACTTTCATCTCGTATCACCATACGAGGTGTGGCTATTAAATAACGAGACTGAGGTTGGGGCGGCAAAAGTGCGCATGCGTAGTCCGCCATTGGCTGTCAGCTGTTTAGTGTGAAGCTTTCTCTTCAAAATGCCCTAAGCCTTATTTGAGTAAGTAACACGGTTTAGTCATAACCTTCATTTCCGTTAACATTGTTATTTTATTTTGGCGAAAAAATGATTAGTGTAATAATAGAGCAACGAATTGTTATTAAATTTCACTTCAAACTTGGAAAAGCCGGTACTGAAATTTATAATTTACTGAAAGAAGTGTACGGCAGTGAATGTTTATCCAGTGCACGAGTTTTTGAATGGTTCAAATGCTTTAAAAATGGCCGACAAGACGTTGAAGATGATTCGCGGCCAGGTCGCCCTTCAACGTCAAAAACGGATAAAAATGTCGAAAAAGTTGCTAGTTTGATTCGGTCTGATCGTCGATTTAGTATTCGTGCAATAGCTGAAACTGTAAACATTGATAAATAATGTGTACGGCAAATTTTACATGACAATTTGAACATGAAAAAAGTGTGCGCCAAAATGGTGCAAAAAATTCTCCTCCAAAAGCTCATTCCGCGTTATCTGTCAAGAGATTCCTGGCCAAACACAGCATCCCATTGTTAGAGCATCTACCTTACTCGCCAGACCTGGCACCATGTGACTTCTATCTGTTCCCTAAGATGAAATCTGCATTAAAAGGAACAAGATTTGAGTCCGTGGAAGCTGTTAAACAGAAAGCGGCAAGAGTACTGAAGGAGTTGACAAAAGATGACTTCCAGCATTGTTTCCAACAATGGAAAATTCGCATGGAGCGTTGCAGGGATAGAGAAGGGGTGTACATTGAAGGCGATTATAAATAATTATGTATAAAATAAGAATAAAACTTTTTACAACGACAGTCTCGTTATTTAATAGCCACACCTCGTATACTTTCATTTACATATTGGTAAAATTTGTGCACCATTTACACATATTCAGTTGAGAAATAGTACATGAAACAATATCTTTCTCTATCAATGGTAAATTAAAAATGCCATCAATTTTTTACAATATTTAAAATCAAAGGAGAATATTATAATATTACACACTTGCCAATTAGAAGTCAAAAGTGAAAGAGATTTGCTAGGCACTATTTTATTTTCAAATCATTAATTTTCATTTTATTACGATGACTGAGAAAATCAAGTAGTACTTTACTTTTTTTAAGTAATTTGTTTTCAAGAATCATAATGCATTAAAATCAAAGGGAAATAATTTTCTTTTTAAATAAAGTAATTTCGAATTTAAAAAAACTGAAAGATACATTATAAAGTATGCTCTCAAAAAAAAATCTTATACTATCTAAAACAACTGATAATTGAAAATTAAAAATGATGAGATGAATCCCTATTTATTCCAATAAAACAATATTAATTTTCATCAAACAACAATTTTTAATTAATTTTCACATAGTTTCATTAAATATGATTTTAAAATTTGTGAGAAAAATTGACTTCCCAACATTTTGGGTCGCAAAATTTATTTGGTTATTTCCCGGACATTGGTACGCAGGAATTAGGGATAAAATTTTTGAATACGAAATATTTTACAATTTTAATGCTCATATCTTATGCTTTTCACTGCTTTTATGGTTGCGTATTGAAGGTAAAGAAAGTATCACTTTTTATGACAAAATGTACTTCACTTCTCTCGCTTCATACACATGCAAAAAATTATCTATAAAACTAAATATGAATAACTGAGTTTATTCCCTCAAAATTCCCGGTTTTGTTCCAAAATTCCAGAGTAAATTCCCCAGCTTCAAAATTCCCGAGAATTTTACATCTCTAGTATTGCCGTCCGCGGTGGTCATACAATCTACTGACCTAACCCTATTCTCGCTCTGTATTATGCACATCATTTCGAATTACAGAGCACTTATTGTTCGTTGCCGACTCTCTCTGTTTTCCGAGTTTCGTCATTTTCTGAAAACTCTTGGTGTTGAATTTTCAGTGACAAATTTCGTTTTTAATAATTGCAAACTTTAAATATATGATTAAAACTTTGGAAATTTAATTTAAAATGAAATTTTCAATTATTTATTTATTGAAGCTATAAACTAATTTCTCTTTCTTCCCTCAAATGTTGAAAAAATCAGTATATCTAGTATTATTTGACAGTACATTTTTTTTCAAAATATAATTATGTAACTGGATAATATGTTAGTACAATTAATTAAAATTTTAATCTCTCAAAACTTATTGAAATTAAATAAAGTTTTATTTTAGCAATTTTTTTTAAATTTAACTATTACGATTCCTTGCAGTCAATGGGAAATTCTTTCCCATTGTCCAGTTTTTCAGTGTGATTGGAAGTATTGGTTGTGCACATGTACCAATCCTCTTACCTGGGGGAACTTATGTAGAAAGGTTTCGTAACGGAAAAGGTATATTTTTAATTAAATGTGCAAAGATTGCATCAGCAGACTTATTAGCTATAGAAAACATTGTGTCAATTTGCCCTGTAAATACTCATAACAGTACTGTTCTAAACCATGGTATGATTCCTGAAGAGATGCAATAAACTATGTACAGCAAGTACTATCTGTTGGGTAACAATGTCTTTTCCTGTCAGACATATTTAGTTACTTCTGTAAATTAGCCCACAATGCAAAAAATTAAGTGTGAATTTTAAATTCCCATGTTGTCAAGAAATAATTTCCACAAATTTTTCATGAGTCTGAATAAATTCCTCCATGATGTGTCTGAGGTAACATAAAGAACAAATTTTGATTTTAACGCTATGTATCTGTAATTATGTGTAATATTTTTCAATCAAATCAATCAATGATATTTTAAAAAATTATTATAAAAGACAAGGCTTGCTGTGAAACAGTAAAGCAAATTAAGCATTTCCTTTAAGGAGCAATATTATTGCTTAATTGATAATAAGCTTGAAGTATAAAAGAATCAACATTAATATTTAATTGAGAATTAAATTTCAATATTATTTCATAATTGTGCAGTTAGTTTCAATATTTTAAACTTTTCTATATAGAATTTTTTTTATTTTATTTATTTATTTATTTAGCAGAATTATGTTCTGATATATAAATTTTTTAGATGCATGTTAATATATTAGTTTTAGTGTCAAGCTATAAAATATTGAAATGTAATGCTTTTTATAAAATTTTTTAATATACTAAAAACAATTTATAAATACAGGACTATGGAAGAAATTACACTGGCTTCCAAAAGTTATGGAACAACCGGTTTTTTTGTGCTTAATTTGCAAATGAATGAATGTAGAAACACCGAATTTAGATGACATGTGCACAAAACAGGTATTTATTGACTGCAACATAGAAGTTTACTTAAGAAAAAAGCAAAAAGGATTTACAACAAAAAATGCAATCTCGCTAGAAAAGTCCATTTTTAGAAAAAAGAATAATCACAGTTTTATGTTGTAAAAAGTAATAGAAGCATAACAAAAATGAGTTTTAATAAGGGATATGCCCACCCCTAGCTTGCATGCATTGGCGGCATCGACTTTCCATGCTTTCAATTAAGTTGTCGGTTACCGAAATAGGAAACGAAGACCAGACACGGAGTAAGCTTTGTTCCAGCTCTCCTAAAGACCTTGGAGGTGGATTTAAAGCAGCAACCTGTCTACCAATATACTCCCACACATATTCTATTGGATTCAGTTCTGGAGATCGATTTGGCCATTCTATTCTTTTCAAACCAAGATCCTCAAGATATTCCTCAACAACTACAGCTCGGTGAACTCGTGCGTTATCATTCATCAGAATGAAATCATTGCCAATTGCAACGGCATAACCATTCGGCTGGGCAGCCGAATGGTTAGCGCTCTTGCTATTCCAGTCTGAGGGATATTTTATATTTATTTAATTTAGATAAAAAAACTATCATTTTCACTGTCTATTAAATTTATGCTTAAAATTCTAACTGAAAATAATCAATAAAAACCAGAAAACTATATTCTTTAATATAACATGTTTTTTTTATATTTTAATTATTAAAAATAGTACCAAATTGAACATTGTTTTTAATGCCTAGATGTCTTATAATAGTGACGTAAAATATTCACGATATCTACTATTCACACATTATCAGTCATGAGACTAATTAATCATTTAAATGAATAATAGAAAAATATTTTCTAGAATTGTGTTGAAACGATAATAAGTAATTACAATATTTATTTATAATTAACTGACGGTTAATTGACAAATCGATAGTATTTTCTCAAGAAATCATGAATGCTTTTAAATAATGAGTAAAAAAAATTAATGTGTGTGCTATGCTGTGTTTTATGTGAACTTTTTTTTTACTAAGCAAAACAATCTATGCAATATTTATATTTACAGCAAAGTTAAAAAGAATACTACAGATTTTAATTTCAAATGGACCCTGTAAAGGTTTTCATTTCGAACCTTTATTCACACAATGTAATTTATAAAATTCATATGCGTTAAATAAATTTATTAACAGTAATTTAAATATTTTGATTATATTTCTCTTAAAACTTCGAGAGTTTTAACATTTTCACATTTCATATAATATGCTTTGTTTATATATTGAAATAGATAAAACATTTTATGTAAAATTTGTTATACACAAAATTTTCGTTTATATACCGAGACTATGAATTTAGAGTTGGAAGCATTTTCTCTCTACTTTAACGATTAAAAATCAATGATTTAAACATAGGTTATATAAGTAATATATATTTTCTAGAAGCAGATTTTTATAAATGCAACAAATTCAATTCCATGATTGAACAATTCTTAGAAATGTTAAGCAAATAAATTAACATATAGTTAATCTTTTTTGCATAATTATATAAAAAGTTAAGAGTTTAAAATGACATTAGTCAAAAATGTATAATGTTTGCTATTAAAACTGGATATGAATAACTATAACTAAACAGATTTTGAGATATAGTTTAATCCATTATATTATGTGAAATTAAGAGAACGCATATGAACGAGGCTTTGAAAAAGTAAAATAGAGGAATAAATTTTTATATCAACAATACATTCGTAGTTCCTTTACGAAAAATAAAATGCGCAAATTTTCAGAGGCAAAATACAAAAATATGCTTTGTCATTTAATATGATTTTTTATGAAATGTTAAAATTCATTGCCTAAAGCAAAAGGAATTCATACAAAAATCTGCTTGAAAAATATTTTTATTTTCATAGTTAAGAATAAAGAAGCAATGGTTACAGAGAAAAGTAACATGTTATCAAACACATAATAGTTAGAACATAATCATTTTATGCAGAATTGAGTAATAATCAAAATTTCAATTTACATTGCTGTATATGTTCAACACTCTTTTTGACACAGTTTATAACAAAGCATTGTGTGTGATTTGAAATCAGTCATTCGTTATTTTTTTTTCATCTGTCATTTGTATTTTTTCACGGAACATCTGCTCTCATCATATTTAAAGATCATCTGCTATTTTCTTGCTTGGAAGCTGAAATGATCCTTTTAAACTCAATATCATCTTGAAGGTTATATAAATGCTTTTCTTCTTGGTGTTTCGTTTTCATACCAATATGATTGATTAACTGACTTGACACTCTGGTTACTACATTCTCCTTTGAAGTAGTTTGTTTTGGACAGTGTATCGATTTTATGTAAATTAAGATGCTGATTTTTTCACAGTCACATCACTCCAAATTAATCTGTTTTTGATATTGTTTTACTTTTTCTTGAGATTAATTTCACGTTTTTTTTTTTATCTTACTTCAAGATTTCTTTTGGGACTTTTTCTTCTGAAATTCTTTCAGTGCATGGATTACTCTCTTTTTAGCGATGTATATATTAGCAAATAATATTATTTTCTACATATTTCTAGATAGTTAAGATATATTGAGGAAATATTTTGCTTGCAAGTGATATTTCCTTGGAAAGTTTTCTGAAACAATCGATCATACAAATACTTTTGTTCATGAATGAAATATCAAATCGTAATGAATTCCCTCTTAGTTTGTGGAATTTTACCATTTTGAAATATAAAGCTGAAATGAACTTCATGATATTTCACACAACATTCTTTTTGTAGATCTGAAAATTCCATTTTGTTTATATTTCTAAGAACTCTAAATGAGAACAAATTCTTTTTCCGATGACAAATATTTCTTATTTTCAATTCATAGAATGTTTTGGTTACTATGATCACATTGGCATTTTCGCTTGATTGACTTAAATAATCATACATTTAGGCAGTTATTTGATCACAACAAATATATATAGCTTTATAAAATACTTAAAAGTTTTACATTATTGCTTGATATATTTTGAAATGAAAATGTATTAATATTCAAGAAAAATCAATTATATTTAAAATTAAATACAATATGTACAGCAAGAATTTTCTGTTCAACTTTGAAAGCGACGATAATGTTTATATTTACACAATTACCAAAGTCTGAAACTCACAGTTGTAAAAGAAAAAAATTATACATTTCATATTTCTATTTGAGGTTTTAAAGAGAATTTTATAATAGTTAACAAATTGGAAAATAATAAAATGTATCATTTTTGTACAAAATTGATGATTAATATAAAGTTCTGTTTGATGTTTTGTAGTATTTACATAACTAAATAAATTACATAATTAAGGTATTTACATAATTTTCTGTAAATAAATCATTGAAATTTATATAAAAAATATGATGACTATAATATAGTGTTTTAAATAGAGTTCTTTTAAATTTGTAACAAAAAAGTAAAATATATAATAAAAAAATATTATAGTTGTTACATAATACATTATTCAATTAATAATATCACAAAATCAAACATTAAATCAATTGTTACTTAAAAATCAAAAATTATTTATAATTATAAGATGTGCATAACATGTTAATGAAATTCGTAAGAATACTTTAATAAAAGAAGTAATTGAATTATATATATTTTCATTTATATGCCTTTTGTTGAAAACAATTTTAACATTTATATAATTATAATTTTAAAATTTGGTAATATTTTATGAAAACTTATTATTATATAAATGTGATTAAAATGGAAATCATAAATCAGGTTATATTCATACTTCTATTTAAAATTTCCATTATAAAAATTTTCCTAACTCTGGTGGCAAAATATAATTCAATCACGTTGATATTACAATATCATTTATATTCATGATTATTATTGTCATATGTACTCATGATTATTATTTAATTTATTCTTGAAAATGATTCGTAAAAAAATATATATATGTCGGGTAACAGATAAATTAAATTCTTCCAAATTTTCATTTCCAAGAAATTTTCACAGTTTAAAAATTTCCTATATATCATTAATATTTCCTTTCATAAATGAATAGAATGGTATAAATATGCAAATTACAAATTCTTCCTCAAAAAGATTTTATCCTTGTTCCAATAACAATATTTTACAACAATTTAAAAATTGCACAAATAATAAATACATATATTTACTAATAAAATTATAATTTACAATAGTAATAAATACATATCTTTACTATTAAATAAGATTTCGAACAATACAAATATTGATGCCCCATTAATATTGAAAAAAATAGAAGTAGAATCTATTAACAATAATATTTTTAATAAAACATTTCAATTTGTTTATCTCTTCCATACTGTATCACTATGACTAAGGCACTGATTCTCATGCTTTTTGATTACGAGTAAAGTATTAATCATACTGTCGTTTTTGTAGTATATACAATATAATATATATTATTTTACATTCAAAATTATTAACATAAATTATATTTTACACTGTGTCTTAAAGGTAAGTAAGCAACTTTTACTTTGTATGCCATTAAATTTTGAAATCATTAAAAGTGTTCCGTGACATAAACAGGTTGAGAATCAATGTATTAATGTTTCATAAAATTTTACTAACTTAAATATTTGCAAAATTAAAATCTAGTAAAATTTTATAAAGCAATCTAACACATGAAAATCATTGTTTTTCATGAAATTAAATAAATTGACTGAAAACAATGAATGGTTAAATTACAATTCAAAATTGAAAGTTTTAAATTACTTTAATTACTTACAACTTTACATTATACCGATTATTTTTACTTGACACATACTTTTATTGTAAGTAAATTAAATACATATAACTAAACATTAAAATAGATTTGAAAAGATTTATTCCTTTTTTGTAAAAATCAATTCAATACGTTTATTTATAAATAATTCAGATTCATATTGCAATAAAACTTAAACTGTTTCAAAATATTTAAAAAAAACCTTTAATTAATATTTCTTTGCAACTGTCAATGAAATTGTTTACACTCTCATATTTAAACATTATTTCAAAAATACGTTTTTCAAACAACTTTAATACACTTTAAGCAGCTTCTTGTAATTTGAATGCTAATTTTAATTCATTACATAAAAAATATAATAATCAAAAATAAAGTTTACTAACAAAATAATTTGATATATTAAATTAACTATATATGACTGACAAAGTTATATTTATGTTACTGCACATATACTTAAGCTAATTAATTATGTAAGAAATTTCATTTGTAACTTATTAACCAAATGGATTTATTTACTAATAAATTTTTCTTAAATTAGTGATCGATAAAAAACAGAAACATTTAGTAAGCTATAAGCGTTGAATAAATGTATGACTGTTAATAATAATCTAGAACTTAAGTATTGTTTTCAAAAATATAGGCATTTTATGAATTGTAAATCATAATGCAAGAAAAGGAATGTAATTTGGAGGAGCTAAATTAAAAATATAAAAAAATGAATAGTAAAAAATATAGTCTCTCTCTTTACACTTTTCATAATTTTATGAGAATATTTGTAATATTTGAAATTTGTGACTAGTTTCATTAGAGTAATAGCAGAGAGCAAAATTAAACAAGAAAATATTCATTAAATTATTGACTTTATGAACTAACAAGAACATTAAATATGCATGATATATACTGTTTTAATTTAAAAGTAAAATAATTTTCTGAGCTTATTTTCAAAAAAATAAATAAATAAATAAATAAAATAAAGTATTTTCTTCCGAAAAATTTTAGAACAGCAAATTTATTGAAATGAAAATAATGAAATTAATTATAAAAAATCTAAATGATATCTATTTATTTATAAAATTGGAAATAATAATTTTAAACTGAATATTCATTAAAAGTATTAAAATTTTATTTGCATTTTTAATTATTTAAATTTGTTTGATTGAATCCATGACATTCAACAACTTCGAGTCATTTTATACGTTATGCTTGATTGAAAAAATTGCCTTTAAAGTCAAATTATCATAAAGGTACCATAAAAAAATTATTAAAACAATAAAAATTTAAAAAATATTTATTAACGCACCTGAATTCCATTCTTTTTTAGAAATTCCATCCTACAAATTAGTTTGAAGAAAATAAAGAATAATAACCCAAAACCATAACTAATGTAATTCCAAATACCTAAAATTCCTTAGAAGAGAAATTAACTCGGAAGTGATTATCAAATAATTTCACTCAAAAACACAGAACAACGAAATAAACAAGAAAGATGTGAGAAACTCTCAATCAGAAATAAATCATTAAAGTGGAAATAATATTTGCATAAAAGAAAGAGCCAATCCATATATTCACTGAATGACAAAGGAGGAATGATATTTTAACGTAAAAACATCTTTTGATGCGCATCTATTAATTGAGACATTTTTTCTTGCTCTAAGCAAGTTGCAGTTAACAAATGAGGAAGTTTCTGGTAATCAGCAGATGCTGACGTAATTACAGAAGGTTTGGTGGATAAGTATGTATTAACTAATTCTTCAATTTGTTGAGAATTTAATTCAGAAAAGGTATCTAAATACGAACATAAGACTTTTGATACAGGCTTACCACTAGCAATTGCCTTATGTATGTTGGAACTCACTTCTGCCATATTAATTAGCTCTCCAGCCGGAATACCTTTAACTTCTGTTAGAAGTTCTTCAAACTTAGAAGCGATACCTAAAGATGAAGCTTTTGCTTCGAATTCTGGTATAGCTTCTTCTCTAAATAAATTGTATTTCTGATTAGTAAACTTTCTGATAAATACATCGAGCAAAAGTAACGCTCCGTTGGCATCAATATTGCTAACATAATTTTCAGATCTGTAGTTATTCTTACTTTCGGAAAATTTTAGAGAAGGGAGAAACATATTAAGGCTGTGAGAAAAGCCACTTAATGGTAAATATCTGCCGTTGGTTTCTTTTACAATTTCCGGTAAAGTACGACGGAACATATTCTCTACGGAAAATTTAGAAATACATTGCTTTGAAGACGGAGAATCGAAACTGCCTTCAGGAGCACCAGACTCTTCGCGAAGTTTTTTTAAGCAGTATTCCATAAGTTTAATTGTAGTAAGGATTGTTGGCCTTATAGCCTCTTTTGCATCACCTTCTCTATTATGGAACATTAATGCAAGCTCTAATTTTCCTTGTTCATCTAAGCGGTTGAATATAGCTTCTTCATCCAAAGTTTCAGCATAATTATTTATAAAATAGTTATATAATTCAAGAATCAATTTCTGAACAATTAACATAAGTGAAGTTCTACCCTCTTCTGTTTCATCATCTTTGAGACTGGGATCTTTTTCAAGAAACAAGCGTACCATATCAATGTCATCATTCATAACAGCTCTATGTATTGGCAAATATTTATTGTTATCGCATTCTTTTAAATTTGCTCCTTTATTTAACAGAGCTTCAGCAGTTTTTATTTTACGACCAGATGCAGCTAAATGCAAGGCAGTAGAACCGTCTGCTGTTTTAGCTCCAATGTCAGCTCCTTTTTCTAACAAGTAAAGTACTGTAGATTTCCTTCCTAGTTTTGCGGCAGAATGTAAAGGTGTTAAATTATCTGCTGATCGAGCTTCTATGTCAGCACCGTTTTCAATCAAAAGAACAGCTATCTCTGGTTCCTTTCGCATCGCACCGAGGTGGAGAGATGTATATCCTTCTCCAGTTTTCTCTTCTATATTAGAGCCTTTCTTCAATAATTCTTTAATAATATTTGTTTGTCCCGTCGAAACAGCAAGATGTAAAACAGTAAGATTACCATCTGCAGCAATTGTTAAATTTATGTCATCTTGTTTCAGCAATTCTTTTGCAGCATCTTCTTTCTTAAAATATATAGCAAAATGTAAAGGGGTCCAATTATTATTCTCAGTCACAGAATTAATACTAACTTTATCTTTTATAGAAATGAGATATCTAAGCATTTTAATGCTACCCATTGAAGCTGCAAAATGAATAGGAGCCATATGATTAACATCCTGAATATTTAGATCAGCATTACTTTCCACTAAAGATTCTGCAACTTCTTGACTTTCATTAATTATGGCTAAATGGAACGGAGTCAATCCTGACACAGACTGCGCATTTTTATCAATGTCTGGATGATTTAGCAAAGCATCGACCACCAGATAAGTACCCATTACTGCAGTATGCAAAGGTGTAAATCCATCATCTTCCTTTTCATTTACCTTAATATTTGGGCTTTGCAGTAAATTTTTAACAGTTTTTGAGAATCCACTACGTGTTGCAAGATGTAATGGCGTCAAATTTGTCTTTCCTGTTTTAGCATTCACATCAGCTCCATGATTTATCAGTAACATAACGAATCCCGCCTGACCTGCTTCAGCTGCAATGTGTAGAGGAGTAAAGCCATTTTTATCTTTTAACTCGATGTCAAGGAATTGATTTTTCAAAAGAAATCTTAAGGCCATTTTGTTATTTCCTCGATATGCAACTGCGTGCATTGCACTTCTGTCATTGTCAAATTTTGCTTCTATGTCTGCACCCTTTTTAATCAAAATTGCAGCTTCATCCACTGCTTTTAACTTATTACTATTTAATGCTGCATCGTATAGATTACGATCAATATCTCTAAAGTTTGTTTGCGAGTGACTCATAGATCCCGCAAGTTGAGGTTTTCCTGAGTTGAACTTCCTAAAAATAAGTCTATTTCTCTTTTTCGGATCAACAGGAACTTTTATAGTCGGACAAGCGTTACCTTGAACAGTAAATGGTTCAGACCATTCACTGAATTTCGAATACATGCCTTTACTTTCATATTGTACTGCGTACCTAACTTCTACGCCATCAACCCAATTTCCTATTGGTGTAGGCAATTGATTTTCATCATTGGGAAAGTTGATTTGAACCAAGTTTTGTGGTACATCATCTATAAGAGGCAAATTAGTCGTTTGGATTTGATTCTTAAGAGTCTCTAAAGCTTTTGTTCTAGTTACTAATTCCCTATATAATTTACTGTCGGCGTTCTTTATAAATGGTTTTAATTTTACGGTGTTAAGTACCTCAATGACATTATCTATTAATCCGTCATCTCCTCCAGTTAGTGATGATTTAAAGTCATCAAAAATAATTGCTACAGTATTAAATTCTGCATTAAAATTTACATCATCACCTTTTTGGTAATAATAATCAGCCAGATAAGAATGTTGTTCGAGTAAGAAAAACATAACGGCTGCATAAGTTTGAGCTCCATAAAATAAAGCATACAACGCCTGAAAGGCCTTATTATCATCAACCACTTTTGGGATGGCATAGTTGTTGTTTTTGTCTAAGAGTTCATTTAACGCGGAGCTTAGACTGTTTCCAGATGGTTCTCTTACTTCTTTTAAAGAACTTAAAATACCTTTTTGATCTAGAAGCTTAGCAACATACCTATCTTTAGGCAAACCCTTAATTCTTTGTCGTTCTTTTTCAAAAAACTTTTTAAAATCATTTATCTTGAATACAATTGATTTTATTTCCTTGCTTTCTATAGTTTCCAAAACCAGCTTAAAATTTTCGTTCATTTCATTTCTTGTTTTCTCCACCGTAACAAAAGTTTTACTTACCAATTTAGAGACCTCTTCCAAAGCAGCTGTGTTCTTGTCCAATTTCCTATCTATTTCATTGAATCTTTCTTCCAATATCTCTTTAATCTCATCGAAAGGTATATCATCACAATCTAATGCTGTGGATGCTATATCCAAACCTGTGCTAGTAATATGACTTACGATGGCAATGGGGCCAGTTATAATGCCAACTGCTTCGCCAATTACGGGAATGGAACCGATATCGTTAGCTACATCAGCGATCATACCAAAAACTGAATTGCTGTACTCTATTGCTTTGCATTGTGCTTGCCTTTCTTCTAGAGTCATTTCTCCATCTTCTTCATCTCTTTTCAATCTAATAACCATAGTATTGGGTACTTCTTTTCGTGCTACCGCTGCTGAAATAGTTGGTAATTCTTTGGAATGCATTTCTATATAAGACAGTAAATCCTATAAGAGAATTTCAAATGAGCGTTCTTCTAAGGGAGCGAAGAAATGTGCAAGGAAGTACCAAGAATTACTTCAATAAATATACTTTCTGGCCATCTGCTGTTTCATTGTATTCAGTAACATATGTTTGTGATTTTCAATGAGTATGTCAGACATCAGAGCAAATTTGAAGACAATATAAGATAAAAACATAATATGGAAATTCTACTTGACATGCTGAAATACAAATGACAGCTTATGTTGAAACGATGAATAAAATGTTACATTAAATGGCAGATTTGTTGTATAAAATGTAAACTAGTATGCTTAAAATGGATTAAAATAGATTTTTTATTTATTCATATATTCATCCATTTAATTTTTAAAAAATTTTGATGCTTACTCTCCTCTGTTGTTGTTCGGTTTATTTTTCAAAACTATTTTCCAAACGTTTACAATACAATGAAAATATTCCAAACAATATTATTTAAGCATTGTAAAATTTCAACAGAACTTTTGTAATTTATTAATGAAAGCGAATTTTACTATAGCATAATATGTTTTTATTTTTATTAACAATAGTTTTTTTAAATAAATTATATTTCACACATTCCATGCATTTTATTTAATTTAAATATTTTTTATGCAGGTAGATTTTTCATAAATGTATTTTTATGAACAATATGTTTTGAAATTAAACATTGAAATAAATTAGGAAGATTGCTTAGGATAATTCTGTTTTTACGTTGTTTTAAAGTTAAAATAAATATTGCTAAATTTAATTAGTTCATTCATAAGGGCTCTTAAATACTTATTTATGTGGACACACATACTTAAGTTGAAATAAAATTCAGTGTTGTGTTATCATTTTTTAAACAAATATGTAATTTTTATTTTGCAATATAACTAAATTGTTTATTAATTTTATCGAATTTTTTTTTACAACATCAAAATTTTAGTTTTTTTAAAAAATTCAGCTACTGATAATTATAATGCGTTGCTAAAAATATTTAAAGATGTTAAGAATTCGTAAGTTCAAATTTATGCATTTCTCTGATAACTATATATATAACATAAGAAAAAAACTACGCTCGTACATAAAATTATTTATTAAATTTTATTCTTAATAATAATTTTATGTCAAAAATACACAGGTTAGTGCATCATAAAATACCATTATAACTTAGATAATAAATTTATGGTATGTAATGCCGTGTAATCAAAAGTAGGGTCTTTCCTGTAGAAGTTATCTAATTAGAAAAGTTATCATGTTGAGGCAAACATTTTACAACCCATGAAGAGTAAATTTGCTGCTACTGAACTGTTGCTTCTGAGTTATATATCCATTTAGTAATGATTCTGATTAAAATAGAAAAAAAATTTGTTTCATTTTTTAATGTATATATTTTTTGAATGCATTTATTTTTCTTGGCACAGGTGCCGTATAACCCATGATGCCACATTCTGAGATTGGTGATTTTTTTTTGGATATTCTTATGTATCTGGCAACCTCCTTTTTATTACGTCATACATATGGAGACCTATAAGAATCATGCAAAAAAAAAAATCTATTTTGGTAACCTTAGTATTTACGTCATCGCACACGTCCCGATACGCCATCTTGGCAATATTTCTTCATCGCCAATAAAATTCAGAATTTGGAATCATTAATTATACAGCATCTGTGCCATTTTCTTATTCTAAAAAACTTTAAAAATAATCATGCGAAAAAATTTGGGCTTATCATCCACGATAATTGCTCTTTTTTAATTGGTGCTGCATAAATGTTAAATAAAAAAACAAGAGCAAAAATATGTTGTAAAATTATATGAGATTTCTTCCTGATCAATTTACTAGCCTTTACAGTTTTCAATAGCGGAAATGAAGTGCAACGATATTGCTTCACTTTAGCTGCTGCACTTCTATTGCTTTTAATTTCATTTAAGAAATTCAGTTCCCATATATTACTTTCACAATGAAGATGTTAGTATGAAACTTAGAGAGCTGATGAATTTAATGGTCTTTATAGGTATTAATACAAATGAAGTAATACCGGTCATGCTTCATTGGTGCTGCTAAGCATCTGCATCACTGCTTTCCGATATATTAGTTTCTTTGTCTGAAAAAACTATTAATGGATATTCTAAATGTTTCTACAATAATTTTACTTAAAATAAATAGCAGGTAAAATTTTAGACTGCTGATTTATATAGTTGATGTCATAAATTTTTGGGATTGCTTTCTATTTGTATACATAAGTTAAAATAATTTTATTGTATTATTTATATATTATGATATATGTGTTTGTCATGTTTGGTTTCTTGTGCAGCACTATTCATATTTACTCTCAAATACCATTTCCCCATCCATTTCCATAATTAATAATAGTATTTTTTCAGCTTAATGCAATCTTGAAATAAATCTTTTACGAGTTGAAAAATAATTGTATCTTACTGCGTATTTATTTGCAATAGAGGCTAAATTTTGCAGAAAACGCTTAAATGGTTACTGTATAACGTTTATAATTTTATATATGAACTGCCATTCATAAAAAGTGAAAAATTGAAAAGGTATGTTTCACACATATTTTTCACAAAAATAAAAGCAAACAATTTTTTGAAAAATAATTTTTTTTTTATATTTTAACAAACAATTATTTTTTTCAAACTAAAAATAAATTTATTGGATTATTAGAGATATTTTGAATTTACAAATTTACCGGCTTTAAAAATAATAAGATTTTTTATAGTGGTACTTTTTATGATTTAAGGTTTATTTTTCATTACTGACAATCTGGATAAAATTAAATAACAAATGCACTTTTCAAAAGAAAATGAAATTTATTTATTTTTTGCATAAAATTGAAATAAATTATAAAATTTCTTTTATAGTGTTAAGATATTAGTAAAAAACGAAAATACATTTACTAATTCGCCAAACGAATGAATCGGTTGACGTAAGTAATGATCGTTAAAAAACTTTTACGAATGAAAAAAAAAGAAAAGAAAAAAGTTAAATGATTAATATCATTGTTATTTTCCAAAACCCAGCTACAAGGATTTTCACCTTTCCGCCTTATAAGGGACGGAAGTGATGACATCCTTTTTATATAGAGGCTCACCCAATATGGCTCACCAGGGCATCGTGACCCGGAAAAGTTGGGTCTTCGTAATTTAGAAACAACGACCAAATAAACGTAAACACCAGCAATATCCCCGTATCTAACCCAAGAAGGTTTCTACCAGTTTGGATGGATATTGCTGGAAAGAAATGTGAGTGACACCATTGGAGGGACGTCCAATGGACGAATTTATTAGATGAAATTGGGGGAGAGGAGAACCAGGCACAAATGAAACATAAGTGCTGGAACATGATGGAACAGGGCAGTTTAGATAATCAGAACTGTACACTAAAATGGTGTGTTGTACGCAGATTGGGTGGTAAAAAACAGTTTGTGACAGTTTACAAACAATTGAAGTTAGAGTCATTAAGTTGCCACAGGTATGGACTGAAACATAGATGCTCATGGTTGACTAAGCAGAGCAGGGCTGTTCATCAAGTGAGTCATCTGCTTCTACTTCGTCTTGCAAAAACAACGACCAAGTAGTAGACCTCTAGATTTCACATGCCACACCAAAGATATCATTTCACATGGAGGACACTGCGACCATGACATATTTTGCTTGCCCCAGCAGTCGTTAGAAAACAAAACGGATCTTCTGTTGGATCAGATTCTAATTCACTTCTTTTCGATCTCGAGAACGAAGCCATAATACACCAATCTGACAACCACGGCCTTAAATCTTAGCAATACATTCTAAATATTAACGAAGTAGACTTATTAATCACCTTTATTCTATGAAAATTTTCTTTCAGTTTTCCCGTTCATTAAGTTCTACAACTTTTATGAACAACTTATTGACTTTTGATCCCTGTGTTGGTATACAATGATACAACGAACATAAATAAAAGTTTGATGTTTTCTATCATTTTCCCTTCTTCTAGTGGAATTTTTCTGTCACATTACTGTCTCATAAATGAATCTATTTTTGAATATGTGCATTAGTTATAACTATTGCCACGTCTTTCTTCGGGAGCATAACAATTTTTATAATATTTTTTATGAGCAAATTTCTGTTCTTGAATAAAGCCCAAATAGAAACTGAGTATTCAGTAAAAAGTCATTTATTTTCTTTTCATTACATATTTCACACTAAATATGTTGCATAAAAAGAATGTCGAGTGAAATGGGCTCTTTTATATTTTTACAAATAAATTCTTTTATATCTCAATTTGATGTTCTCAATATTATTTTGTTTAACAATATTACATATATATATATATATATAAATATATATATATATATATATATATATATATATATATATATATATATATATATATATATATATATATATATATATATATATATATATATATATATATATATATATATATATATATATATATAATATATATATATATATATATATATATATAATATGTACTTCACTTATTATTTCACTGTAGATATTTTACTTCGTTTTTGTAGTTTAGAGAACTTTATCACCAGACCTGGGAATTTTTGGATGAACGGCATCAACAAATTGGTCGAGAGGTGGGAAGAGGTTGTAAACAGCAACAGCGAGTACATAATTGATTAACTTATTGATATAATTATTGTTTTTTGTTTAAATAAAAGTCTTTGGTAAAAACGGTACGAACCTACTCTCCAACCTAATATATACTGATTTTCAAATGACTCATTGAATCGATGGAATTTTGTTACCAATTTACATGAATTTGCGATGATTTTTATATGGTTTGATTGCTGTGTATATATTGCTCTATTGAAATTTAATTTTTACATTATTCCAAACACTGTCATTCTTAGTTAGTGTCAATATTACGAAATCATCCTTAAATTACTTGAGTATCATTGAAAATATGTGTTTATGCATATAAAATGTATATTATTAATATTTTCTGTTTCACCATTTATATACATATAACTGATTGAACACTTTAATAATAGGTATTTAACACATAACTTTAAAAACATTAAATATGTACTTACAATAAGATTAAATATTTTTATTTCAAACTTTCCCTTCAGAAGTATAATATTCATTAGGCATATTTTTATATTGCATATTTATAAGAGTGCAATTAAATTTATTTTAAAATTGAATATTATACATTTATACATGCATTGAATGTATGTTATATACACTTCATTTATTGAATAGATGTTTGGACTATTTTTCTGCTATTAAATAAGTGATTTTACTATTTATCAAGAATTTTATTTATATCTTATCGATTATTTTATAATAGTAAAAATGCAAATTTTTTCATCATTAATTATTAAATAAACAAACACATTTTAACACTTTATATTTCAACTCAAATGGATAGAATATATCTGTTTATTTTTTGAATTATTTTGTTTCTCATGCTTAGCACAGAGAATAATTTTATATTCTCTAGTAAATTCAATAATTCGTTGATATTTATATGTTTTTTGATATAATATGCATAGAGTATGCCACACCCACCCACAATTTTTGTGTTTGATGTTGAAGCCTAAATATTTGAAACATAATTTACGCAATAATGTGTCCTTTTAAAAGTTTTCTACAAACTCTAAGATGTTGCTAAATATAATTTATCCTCTTACATCAGGAAGTTTTTACAGAATACAATTTTTTATTTGATTCTATTCTCCATTCAAATAAATCATAAATATTTTTTCCTCTAATTATTTTCCTACAATATTTGCTGATAAAATTTATTATCAAACAAAATAATTCATTTTTATTGAAAATGTTGACTGAAATTCACGAATGACTTTTTAAAAGAATGTCAACAGCAGAAATAGAAAGCATTATAAATGAAATATGTGCATAATTTATGGTAATCATGTATTGTGTTTCATGTAAATAATCAAACCTAAAACTTTTCACTTCCTTAACAGATTTTGATTTATAGGAAAAATGAATATTTAGATTTTTCTGGTACTATAATAGTCAAGTAATATATTTTATAATTTACAAATATATTTTTATTTTGAAATAAGAATAAATTTTATATCAATAAATTTCCTTATATTGACAATTAATGCAATTTTATTTGGTAAATTAGCTTAATTTGAATTTCAAAAATAAATATTGAATCAAACCAAGAAAATATACGACTGAAATTTATCAAGACATTTGTTCTTCTTTTCCATGTCGGCTCTTCCATCCCCATGTATCTTTGTGCTGACATCAAATCTCAAATATCTCAAGACGTTTCTTTGAAAATAAGAATTATATTTAGAATTATAGATTGTTTAAAATGTCCTTGACTATTACCTTAGAGTATTTTCCCTTGTTATCAAGTGGTTCACTTGTTAATATGTGAATAAGATTATTGACTGTTGTTTCGGTATAGATATTTATAGTTATAATCCTGAATTGTTGATGCATAAAATAATTTATTTTGAAATTAATTTCTTACACAAACATTTATTATTATTCTCTTACATATGACTTTCTTTTCTACATACACATTTATAATATATTAATTCTACAAAAAAATTATCATCAAAGTTGGTAATTTTTTGTCTTCTCCTATAATCATTTCATCATAATAATGCCACTAAAATAATAAGTTATAAAATTAGAGTTTGAGTACATTTTTCTCATTTATCCGTAAAGAAAAAAATTCAAATAATTGAAAGTAAGAAAATTCAGTGAAAATAGAAGCGCTTTGCTGTCTATATTGATATTTTTAGCTAATTCTAAATTTTATTTTGAATTTAAATCTAGCACTTGCTATGTATTCATTATTTTCTTTTCATTTATTAGGAGTATTCCAGTTTAATTAAATCTGTTAGTACATAGAAAGAGCATTAGATTCCTCCTCTTAATATTAGGTCTACCGGACAGTTCTGTCCATTGTTGTTGTTAAAACCGTATTAAAGCAAGATCTTTTTCTGACAACATCGGAGATCGCTGAAAGCTTAGCTCAGCACACGATCCCGGACCATATTTGGAATATTCAAAATGGATGCCCCATAAATTAAATCAGAAGAATTTTGATGCCTATCTCTGCTTGTTCGGAACAAAATCAATTCCTTCTTGAACCGCATGATAACTGGGTATGAAAAGTGGATTATCGACCAAAATATCATAAGGAAAAGGGTATATTGTGCGGAAAGCCAAGTGCTCAAAACTCTGAATAAGAAAATGTTGTGTATATGGTGGGACATTTGAAGACCTAAACATTATGAGCGTTAAAAATTGAACGAAAAGCTGAATTCGGAAAAGTATTGATTGCAATTGGATCATTTAAAGGGAGCAATTTAAAAACAGAGGGTGGCAATGTTCGAAGAAAGGGCACTTTAAGAATAGAGGGAGGTGTGTCTTCTTTCATTAATAAGTCCTATTGCCTTTAATATTTTATTTTAACAATAACAATTAACAAATAATAATTTTCATGTTTATATTCCATAAAATTAAGTTCCACACCACAATACACTGGTGCCAATACGGTCTTCATTCGACCGCATGCAAATAGCAACTCATCTAGTTTACCCATCGGATAGGGAAGATGCACTTCTCATTCCCCTTTAGGGATTTACTGTGGCTGAGTTGCTACGGGAGGCAATGTTGCAAGAAAGAGCAGTTCAAGAAAGAGGTCAAGAAAAGAATTCGTCAAAATTTGCAGAACTAGGCTGAGAAATTCTAACCCATGCATCATATTCTTCGGATTTATCACTACCAACTATCACTTGTTTTTGTCCTGACATAATTTTTTGAAGGGCAAAAATAAAAAAAATGAAGAAGATATTAAACACTGTTTTCATTTTTATGAAAAACATTTTTAAAAAGTGGGGGTATACAAATTGCTCTCATAGGCAAAAAAAAAAAAAAAAAAAAGCAATTATACCATAATAAAAAGTTTTTTCGAAAAATTTCCATTTTGTTTTATTCTAAAAATGGTTAGAATTTTCCAGTAGACCTAATATTAAATTATTTAAAATTTTGGAGAAACATTCAATGTTTATCATTTTATTATCTGCTTATTATCTATTTTGATTAGCAGCTATACTTCGTCTGATGATTGAAGGGTTGAGCTATTCACTTAATTTGATATAGCATAGACAACTTTGATTTCAATTGTTGTAATGACAGCATAGCGGTTGAAAGTCATTGTAAGGCATTTTAACACCCACCAAATAATAATGCCTTCTGGAGTAAATTTCCATACATAGTGGTTCATATGAATGTGTTCCAAAGGAGAAAACCCGGAAAACTCTTAAGCAATTCTACAGATAAGTGTGTCTGCAGAATCCAGTAGCGTAACCGTCAACCCTCATTGTGCAAAAATGATTACTACTGAACTTGGGACCTTATTCTTTAAAAAGGTTGTCTTACAATTAAATTGCAATGAGCCCAATTCAACAGTTTGTAAGCTCGAATTCCTTTTGAGAGTAGATGTTTGTAGTATTTCAGAAACTATTTTATATAGATTGTTGTGTGTGTGCTTATATCATGTAATCATTTATGGGGTTCTGGTATTTGTAAAATTAAAATGAATGTATAAAGATGATGTTATGTCATGTTTTGTCTCTGTTTATATTCTGCAATTTTATAAGCAATGAACTTAAAAATCTGTATTCAGGGAATATTTTTTTCTATTTATTAAATCATGTATAATTTATTGGAAAAAAATAGAGATCTAAATCCATTGAATATAATATATTCAAACAAAAAAGTTCTCATTCATCATTCATTTTGATGTAAATAAGAATCGGATTACTTTTAAACACCTGTTGCCTATACAAATGTCACAGAAAATGTCATTTTGAATATTTTATTCACGTAACATTTACAAGCGCACCTGGCTAAAGCGATCATATTTACAAAAAAAATGTCGCTAAATGAAACATTTCTTCTTCATTGTGAAGCTGTATTATATAATATTTAACGAAAGGCTGATCTTTTCATATGACATATATTGGTAATGGAATGTTTCTGAAAATTTAATAAATTAACGTATTTTTTAAACATTGGAATAAATTAAACATTCAGGCTAAAGAAAAATAAACGATAACGAAATTAATGCCTTTGTTAGAGATTTTATGATCGTTTACAAATATGCAATTATGAAATAAACAAGCGCAAATTACGTAAATGATTGTACTCATCTGCGAATAGTTATCAAAAAAAAAAAAGGTTCAGTTAATAATGTTATAAACTACACACATAGAGTTTTCCTTCAGAGCTCAAAGTTTTTTAATTATAAAATAGCCTTAAGTTTTTTAGATATAAAATAGCCTAATCTGATACAAATATGTAAATTTAACTGAAATACCAATAATTAGGCAGAATCTGTTTAATTTTAAGCAACAATTTAAAAATAAAATTGTTAAATTAAACATTTTGTTGTTATTAAGTAATTTAATATTTTTACGTAAAACTTAAACAAATCATTTGCTTTTTTAACTTATTTTTACACTCGAGAATATCACATCATCATTCATAAATTATACAAGTATATTTATTTTACCTCTTGATAAATAATATGATATGAAATACAGCTATCATAATAAGGAGCTGACAGTAACAAAATTTCAATAAAATATTCATAATTTAAATTTCGATTTTCATAAAAAAGTTTACATATATTTTTAAAATTTATTTTCGATTATACATTTTGAATTGTAAAATGTAGGTAATCCTTCTATGATACGTTAGATAATTTCTTAATAAATAACATGCTGCATGAAAAGATGCCATATGAGTCCTGGATCCAATACAAAATGAGGTTTACATTAGAAACTGATTTTAAACAAATATGTTTTTGAATTCTATTCAAGCAAATTGATGTTTTTATAGTATAACACAGAAATACGTTGTTAATAATAGATAATTTGGTTTGCTGTATATATATATATATATATATATATATATATATATATATATATATATATATATATATATATATATATATATATATATATATATATATACACATAAACAATTTATTAGTAATTCCCTTTTGAGTTGTTGTTTTCTTTCAGCAGAAACATCTATATTCAACAAAGTACGTACATTTCAGATTTTCAGCCAAAACTTAGGATTCCTTATATTTTTTTCAGCTAATTATTAACTTTGCAGCATTGCTTAATCCCTTCCACTACAGAATAAATTAATTTCTAATTTTGATGCAATTTTTGCCCTATACACTTTAATAACTCCTCTGCGTGTGGGTACATTTTAACTAACTTTATTAACAGAGTTTCCGAAATATTTTGCACAAGTTATGGCTCCAATATCATGCACAAACTCACATTTTCGGGCGATTTCATCACGGTTTAGCTGTAGATGGCAGTAAAAATTTATAGTATAAATGGCTTGAATTTCTTTTTTGCAATAGAAAATAACCAGAGTTCTTTTAATGTAAACACATTTGATGTTTTACTAATATCAAAATATTATATAGTTAAATTATTTACAAGATATTTTATCAAAATTATAGCAATCATTTCAAATAGTAATATTTTGTTAAAAAAGATAATGAACATAATGGTTGGTTTTGTTTTCTGGCGCAAGGATCAAAAAGGACAAATTGTGAATATCATAAAGCAAACAAAGTAATTAGTTACAGTTGTTCATGACTGCGAATGAAATATATTTGATTAAAATTCTTTTCATTGGCTTATGTTTTTTGAGGTTAAATACCTGTCTCAATTGAAAATAATCCTGCTAGGAGCTATGCACGTTAAAAGTACTGTAGGAATCATTGTATATCCGCTTACATGAAATGTACCAAAAAAGAAGACACTAGTTCGCATATCAATTTGATCCGTTAAAAAGCTGAGCTGGTAGCTAAAAGTTTTTTATTTTTTTATTAAATGCTTTCTAAAATTGGATTCCGTAGTCAAGTAATCTCTGCTAAAAGTATTTTGTACTAAATTCCAGATCAAACAACCTAGAGTCAAGCTGACAGCTAAGGAGTTAGCACTCTTGCTTTCGATTCAACAGTTTGTGGGATCAAATCCCACTTTGTGATACGATGTTGGTAATGGTTTGAAATCCACTTTAAACGTAGGTCCCGGTCTAGTTAGTCATCTGGTGCAAAATATGACCACTGAGCGACAAACAAATCAATTCTTAGTTAAAAAGTAATTAGCTGTATTTAATGGTTTTAGTAATATTCCGTTCGCACCACACTTTTGAACGCATCTAAGACTCAAATAAACTTTCTCACCTTTGAAATTCTTAATTTAAATTAGTTGGAAATGATTTATTTTAAATCAATTTCGTGAACTGATGTAAATCCGGAACAACTTATGTAGTGCTATCTTGTTTTCAGCTACTTTTGTCAACGTTTACTGAAGCGAACAAAATATAAATGAAGCAATCTTTGAAAAATTGATTAAACAGAATTATTTGTAAAGAAATTAACTACCTGGCAAAATTATATTAGGTTTAAGGAAAATATATTTGTCAACGTCATTCTCTATGTTTCGTATTTATCATTCGAAATATCAAGTTTTAAATATCGTCATTTCGGTCAGTAAATGTTTAGAAAGCATACTCAAAAAATAAATATTTCAAAAAAAATAATTTAATTCATCTACAAGCATTAACTAAGTTTTAGAAATTAAACCAACATTTCTTAAATCAGTTTCGACAAAAAGCCAGTGTGAACACTGTTTACAGAGTGGCATTTATAAATTAAATCAATTTAAACTTCAAATTGATTTAAAACGTGCTGTGCTAACGTGGTATAAATAGAAATGGACAATGTAAAACGTCAATGTCTATTTCCATTTATATTTGATAATAGACTAAGTCAAATAATCATATAAATTATTTTACTTAATCTACTATCTAGTCTATCTGGCAAATGAATCGTTAACGCTGAGTTTCAATTGCTGTTCGGGCATTTCATTACTATGCATGATGTAAATATTCTTTCATGTTCCGAACACTCTTTCAGGTGTATTTCCAACTTGAATTAAAAATCCTGTGATAAATAACTAAACTTTTACACTAAAGAAATTTGGGGACTCAAGACATATTATTATTAGTGTTCCACCTAATATCCGTAAACAAATTTTAAGGTTAGGATCTCTCAACCTTGACTGGTCTGTGTGTGAAGTTGATGATTTTGTTATTATACATAGATGTTTCAAATGTTTGAGTTATAATGATAAGGCTGCTGATTGTGAAAACCAACTTGCTTGTTTTACTTGTTCAGGTAACCATAAAAGCTCAGAGTGTTCTAATAGAAATCATCGTTTGTGTCAATTGTGCTAGATTTAATAATAAAACTAAAAATCCTTCAAAAAGAGTTAATATTTATCATAAACCTTATGATAGTTACTGCCCGAGTGAAATTTTCATGAAGAAATTATCAATCTCTCGCATTGATTATGAATAATAGTTATTGTTCTCTTTTACGTTTTGTCCAATTAAATCTACATAAGTCTAAAATATGCTACGCAGCAACTCATTCTCAATATGGAAACTGATAATATTGATGTTGCATTGATTCAAGAACCTCACTGTTACAAAGGGAATCTTTCCGGGTTTCCTAGCCATTACAAAGTATTCTTTGATTCCCAATCAGATGTTATAAAATCAGCGATCATCATTCGCTCGAATGATATTTCTACCTTTGTTTATCATAATTACTCTGATTATAACATGATCTCCGTTGAAATCACTGTAAATGATTTAGATTTTATTCTGCTTTCTTACTACTTTGAGCCGGGCAGAAATATAGATGCTGATTTATAAAAGATTGATTCTTTCATGTTTAATGTTAATTCTTCTCAACTTATTTGGGGAATGGACTCTAATAGCAAAAGTAATGTTTGGTTTAGTCCTTATTCAGATGCTAGAGGAGATAAACTATGTGATTTTTCAGTACCAAACAACTGTTTGTAGTTAATGAGGATTTCGGTCCTACCTTCTGTTCAACTCAAGGTTCTAGCTACGTTGATATTACTGTTGTTGGGGAAAGTTTATTGCAAGATGTCATCAATCGGTCTATTCCTGACTACGACTTGCTTTCTGACCATAGGATGATTTATTTTGAAACTGTCTTGGCTGATAATACTACGAACTCTTTACACAAAAACAGGCCTCAAATCTTTGACTGTAGAAGAGCAAATTGATTTCTTTTTCAGACTAAATGTTATGAGGCTATAAATAATTGTAATTTTGAGGAAGATAGCTTTCTTTTTGTAATGACCCTATTTGCCTAGAAAGTGTTATTTCTGAGCTTCAAAATGTCCTGATTTCTGTCGGAAGGATAGCTATTCCATTCAAGTATTATGATAAAAGAAATGTTCCTTGGCGGACTTCTGAAATAGCATGCATGCGTAAAAAGTTAAATGCTTCAAGACGTCGCTTTCAAAGAGCCAAAAACCCATTGTCAAGGAAGTTTTTAAATCCAATTACCTCCACGTTAAAGAAGTGAATAAGAACTTAATTAATAACTCAAAATTAAATTCCTGGAAAGACTTTCTTTCTGATGTTACCCCTACAAATGTATGGAAGAAGATTTATAAAGGCATGAATAGAAACTTTAGTAAAAGTGTCGAGATTACTGGCATTGAAACCACTTCAGGTCACTTCACATCCTCTTTTGAAGAATCTCTAAGTACAATCTCAAATTTTTCATTCCTAGAAGACAATCCTTCTAACGATAATTCGTTTCAACAAAACATTCGAGAACACTCTAACAAGGCCTACTCTGTAGGAAATGATGTACCTTTTACAATCAATGAAGTTAATGCTGTTTTTCACGGTTTGGCCACTGGAAAATATCCTGGCCTGGATTCCATCTCCAATGAAATGATTAAATACTTTCATCAGTGTTCTCCTTCTGTTCTTCCTGCTGTATTCAATTTATGCTTAAAATTTTCTCTCTTCCCTGCTCTCTGGAAAAATGCTAAAGTTGTCTTAATCCCAAAGAGTTTGAACTCTAAGCGACCGTACCTTAAGAATATTAGATGTATTAGCTTATTGCCTTGCATTGGAAAATGTCTCGAAAAGTTTCTTACAAACAGACTAAGATGGCATCTTAACAATCGCAATTATACTAGTAAAGACCAATATGGATTCACACCACAGAAATCTACTGAGGATGCACTGCTGCGACTTTTTCACATTGTAAAGGAAGGGAAAAAGAAAAATTTGTTCACTATTCTCCTTTCATTGGACATAAAAGGAGCGTTTGATAACGCGTGGTGGCCCTTTATCATTTCCTTAATGAAGGAGGCTTATACTCCTTCAAATATTCTCAATCTCTTCCGCAGTTTCCTGAACAACAGAACGGCTGTTCTCACTCTTGGCAATAAGTCGAAAGTAGTTAACATCCAAAAAGGATGTCCACAAGGCTCTGTTTCTGGCCCATTTCTTTGGAACCTAATTATGAATGATTTACTAAAAAAATTGAATGCACATTTAAGTGCTGGAAAATTGCTTTCGCAGATGACTAACTCGTAATTGCCCAGAACAGAAACTTTCCCGATTTATAAAGTACTGTTCAAGATATTTTTTATTTTATTCATGATTGGTCTCAACATTGCAAGCTGGAATTCAATCATACGAAGTGCAAAGTAATGATGATTCACAAAAAGGCCAACATTGATGCCACAATCTATCTTTTTCTGGAAGTTGTAGATAAAATTAAAAATCTGTGGGTGTTGTTGTCGATAGTAAACTTCACTGGAAGGAATATTTGAAATACATTTTAGATAAGGTTAACATTCTTACTAATGCATTGTATAGAATTTGCAATAACAGTTGCGGTATTAAATTCGAAGTTTCAAAATTGATTTATAAACAAGGCATTGTTCCCGTTATTCTTTATGCTTTGCGAATTTGGGGAGACAGTTTGAGGAAAAAAATAAACTGAAAACTTATCAGGAAAATACAAAGAAAATTGCTCTTGAGAATTGTTAGAGGATATAGAACAATCAGTTATGATGCTCTTTTCATTCTCTCTGGTCTTCCACCTCTTGATGTTATCATACTTCATCAAAATGAGGCTTATCGTTATGCTCAAGACTCTTTTTCTAATCATCTTGATGGTGATTATGACTTTTCTTCCCTATCTCATCCATCTACAAGATCTCCTGCTCCTCTTGCTGCATTTGATAGCGTTAGGGAAGAAGACTATGATCTAATTTACTTTACAGATGAGAGTAAAATTAATGAAAAAGTAGGTTTTGCATTCGTATGCTTTCAGAATGGTTTTGAAGTGAATCATCAGGTATACCGCATTAGTGATTACAGTTCTATTTTCCAAGCGGAATTACTCTGCATTAATCTTGCTGTTAAAGATGCCATAAGCAAGTCTTTTCAAAAATTTCTAATTTGCAGTGACTCGATGTCATCCCTACTGGCTCTATAAGATGTAACTAGTTTTGAAAGACTTATAGTAGAAATCCAGACTTAAATTAATATGTGTGATATTAAAAATATTTCCTTCACTTTCTCCCATGTCAAGGGTCATAGTGTTGTGTATGGAAATGAAAGAGCGGATTTCCTGGCCAAATCTTCTCTTTCACTTCCAAATAAACTCAATACCAGCTTACCCAAGTCGTTTTTCAAAATCACTACCAAAAAGAAGATTATCACAGAATGGAACTCAGGTTTCATATCCTCTCGTAATTGTAAGTGGACCAAATGTTTTTTCCCTTCAGTTCAATGCAGAATTAAGAACTACTGGTTTAACACTGACTTTAAAATTACGCAATTCCTCACTGGACATGGGAAATTCAATAGTTACCTACACCGTTTCCGCATTAAAAACAGTGAGGTGTGCAAGTGCAACTCTGGGAGTGATAACCCTTCTCACATTCTTCTTGAATGCCCATCTGTTTCAGAAGTAAGGAACGAGCTTTGTAAAGACTTAAATAACAGGTGGCCCCCGATTATGGTGGACCTAGTTAAGAAAGAGAATTTTGAATTTTTTGTAAAATTTATCCATGCTGTTATCTAATTCATTTTTCATTTTTATATCTCTTTTTTTTCTCTCTGCCTTCTTTTATTGCTATTTTTTTTCATCTCATGTATTTTTTGGATTTGTTTTGTAGTACATTTGTAGTACCTTCGGGCCCTGTGTGGTATTCCTTAGTGCACAGGGAGATATTTTTGTTTTCTCAAATAAAAAAAAACTGTGAATGAAAAATTAATCTCACTGAATCTATTATCGATTAGAGTATTTTATTCAAACATACATACTAAAGTTTTTCTCTATATTCTCTCATTATGATTTCTGATGCCCTTATCAAGATATGAATTTTCGGAGATAAAATTTCCAATCTTAGCGCTTATATCGTTTCAGTTGATTAGTTTAAAAATTTTAGTTTCATCGAGACTCGTGCTTATTTTTTTTCGCAACCAGAGAATGATCTGATTATAACTTTGAATGTATCGCGCAGAGAATATCAAGAGCAACTCCTTCCTAATTATGAAGAAAAAAAATTTTTTTAAATCAAGCTTTGATTAAATTGTATGTTTCGAATTTTAAAATAGGGTATTAATTCGGCATTTAATCTCTATACAACAAATATGTGCTGAAGATACAGTTTGTTTGTCGCTCAACGGTCCTTTTCTGAACACGAGGGCTAATTAGACCGGGACCTACGGTTTAAAGTGGATTCCGAACCACTACAAACATCCATGGCCAAGGTGGAATTTGAATCCATGAACTGTTGAACCGAAGGCACAAGAGCGCTAACCATTCGGCTGCCAGCTCGGCAAAGATACAGAGAGATGGCAACAGAACCTAACATTTCTGCATTACTTGCGATAATATTCCACTAACACCAAGACACTTTTTTGACTATGTACATTTTAAGATCTGTAGCTCAGCTGGTGGAGCTCCTCTTCCTCAACATAGAAAAGTGATTATACTCTGAAAACACCAAGAAGATAACCAGCTGTGTTCAGCACGCTCATGGTCACATTTAGTTCTCTCTATGGGCACGACACCAACCAACAACAAATATGTATAAAGTTTTCCATAAATTTATAAAAAAATTAATAGGTTTTTTAAAATGATAAAAAAAGATGAAATTGAGCAATAAATATTTATAGAATTAACATTTAAAAGTCGTCAATGTTTGAACTATTCAAGAATTGTTTTATCCAAAGAATTTGTAAAATTATATATTATATAAAAGTACTATAGCTATGTTTTTGCATGATACACATTCCACTTGAAGTATTTATGGAACAAAAATAACTCTTAAAATCCTCGCTTTAAAATCGCTTTTTAATCGAAAAATCTTCATATTTAAATATCTCTTAAAATCGCTTTTTGTAGGAATTCATTTATTTTACGAATTTCATTTATTTGCTTACTCACACAAATGTATCAAATATTTATAATTTTTAATGAGACGCAAAAAATATATTTTTATATCATTATATTTTCACCTTAATGTTTTAGTTACAAATTGTTTTAAATTACCAAATATTCACTCTTTTTGAGTGAAACATGATTTACAAATTCAGGGGAAAACAATTCAACATTATACGATTTAATGTCTAAAAACAAAAATTACATTTGGGTTATTTAAGATTCGGTTTCAATAGTATTAGTATTCTAAAAGCTTTTGTGAATTTTATTTTAAACGCTATTAGTAACTAAAACATTTCAGAGTTTTCGTTAAAAAAATTACCATCTTACGCTTTAATAGATTAGTGTGAACAATTTACACTTTAAATTATTGTTTCTGATAAATAGCTCATCTTAATTGTGAAAATTAATAAATATATATTGACTCAGGAAAAAAACTAACATGTATAAAATATGCGATTCCTCAGTATAAATTCAAAAAAGGAAAAGCATTTCAATTTTTCATTAACAATATAATTTCGTTAATCTATTTTGTCAAAATTAAAACTTGTATTTTATGCTTTTTTGGTAAAAAATTAATCAAAAATATTCAAAATATAATAAAATGCGAATCTTAAAACTGAACAGAAATGAAATATCAATAGTAAACAGATATTATAGTGCAAATTCCTATAAATAACTACAAATTTTTTAAATTTTAAATCATTTGAGTCGGGTTAGTATTTACTAAAGTTCCTTAATTGTACCTTTAAAAAATGTCATTTAAAATAAGGAACGTAAATTATGCAGATGCTATGCTTGCTTAGAAAATTAAACGTTATAATTTAAATTTACTTAATTGAATTTAGAAACAAAAGAGTTGTTCGAATGTTCAAAACTCAAAATTTTAAAGTTGAATTGAAAAACTCACAATATTTTTACAGTATTCGAAAATGGTACAATTTTATTGTTTAAAGTATATAGTTTTAAGCTAAAATATAAAGATGCGTTATTACAATTCTAATTTTATATTTTGAAGAAATAAGTAAATGCAAATTTATCCCAATTTCTTGAAAATGTTTTTTTTTTTTTATCAAATATATTTCTCTGATTTTCACATTTTTGTAACTTAATTTTCAGAGATGAGTCAAATTTAATATTGCATACATTTCCTTAAAATATTTATAAGAAAACAATACAAAACTTTCAAGCACATAATTCTATTTCATTCATCTTTTTCATAAATATTAACAAGCATTTATTTTTTCCATATGACAAAACTATTTAAGCACAGTTATTTACATTTATCAATAATGATAAATATTTTTTAAATTCTAATTTATTAACAATAAACTCACATATGTTTTTCATACAATATAGAAGGATTTAAGGAGTTTTTCTTGTTGCTTAAAACTTTGAATAAATTAACTTTTGCAAAAAAACTCCCTAGGTAGATAAATTTGGAAATTTTAATAAAAATATCATTAGCAATTATAAAATTCAAACATTTAAATTAAATGTTTGATGAATGTAATAACATTTGGACCCGATAATGGAAAATGCATTAGAAATACCGTAGATGACATATTAACAATCTAGCATTAAATGCAAATAAGTAATAGATTAACTTTAAATAAAATGTTGTGAACAAATTAATAAAAGTGATTATAAACAAAGTTTTATATAAATACAAAAAATTTTAAATTTCAAAAGCAGACATAATTGCGTTTTTTTCCCTTATAGTTGCAGTGCTTAAAATTCTCCACGATATAAAGAGTGATGTTTCATAAAATATTTTTAAACTATCGAAATCGGAGATGACGAAGTCAAAAAATCTTCTCTTTTTCGCTATTGGAGTTAATTCCCAAATCTTTTCTATCAAGTTTTCTTGCAAATACCTTCCTTCTACAGCTTTTTGTATCATCATTTGTATGATAGAATTGTAAAATTCTATTGTCATATCGTCCCAAAACATATTGATTACAGCATGAGCATGTTCTTGATATTGCCAATAATAAGTGAGTAGTTTAATGAAGAATTCGGAAACTCCATAAAGACAAAATGTTTTTTGTGCATAACTTAGCTCATCATACAAACAATGTGTTATGTACGCGAATTGAGGAGCCTGCATCACATTACTTTCTTCAGTTTCGCGAACTGATCTCAAACAGGGTAACAGATGATCATCTTTAGCCTCATGTATCATTTGAGAGAAATAGGACACAGCAATATAGTTGCCTTCAAGAGTTGAATATCTCAACATTAACCAGTTAATGTTACTTTCATGATAAACAACATCTTGCAGAAGCCAGTGATTCCAGTGATTTACACCATACAGTCTTAATTTTACCATAAATTCCGAAGTTTGCTGTTGTAATCTGTGTGTCCAGTAGTTAACGTAAAGTCCGTTAGCAGATTCCATTTCAGCATCAGAGTAACTAATTTTTCTTTCCGCTGACATCTTACTCCAGAGAGAATTTATTTGACTTTCTAAGCAAAAATAGCAAGCGTTGGTAAAAAACTCTATACGTCTGGAAACATTATTAGTATTTTCAATCCACAAATTGATAGATTTTCTAATATCAATAAAGAGAGCATGATTGAAAACTAACGAATTCATAAATTCATCTTTATCAAATTCTTCAAAATCCTTGACAATATCTAGCAATTCGCATAATTGTAAGCCTATAGGTTCAAATAAAGACAGCATTTCCTTTGAGAGTGACTTTGGGAATTCTGGAGGTTCAAATTTTTCTTTGACTGTATTGCATATTTTCCCAAAGTTATCAGTCTCAGGCAAGTCTCCCATTTGTCCGTAGAATTTCCACGATTCATCTTCCACAGCTGCAAATAAGCCAGCGTCATTCCAGTAGTACACTATTAACTTTAGTTTAACAATAGTATGCAAAGTAGGAACACCTCCAGCCGGAATAACTACTATTTTATTGAAAATATTCATTCCATTTGGTAAATCCTCCATTTTTCTAAACACGTTGAAATAAATAACATTAAAGTTAACACTTCTTAACTCCTGTAAAAATGTTAACACGTAAATAGAGTAAAATGGAATTCTAGCAATATTTTTAAGTAATTTTATGAAAACAAGAGGTTTACCAGTTTTACAAAACACATCAAATAGGAAACTTTAAAGCACTGAACGTAAACTTTAACTTTAAACTGCCCAAGAGATGGTTCTGTAATCAGCTCAACATTTAGGGCGTTCGATGCCAATATTTACGGTTATGATTAATCCAATAGTGATACAATTGAAAAGTTTCATTCTAAATTCTCATATTGTTTTCAAATACACCCCATATCTGATAATTCGCCATTTTAATTCTCTTTATTAACTTTTTCATTTATTGGAATATTTATTGTGAGAATGTCTTGGTTTCTGCTTCTTTTGGAAATTCAGATCTTAAATATTAAAAACACCATATTTAATAAGCAAAGAACAATATTTCTAAATTATTATTGCTTGACATCTTGATTTACAAGACAACTTTCAAACAAATTTTTATGAGAATTGCGAGCACAAGTAATAACTGCCCAAGTATTAATATTTTATACATTTTCAGACTTTAATGTAGATGGCTCTCTATTAAAATCTGAAATTTATTTGTTATATACGTTCCATACAAAATACAAAAATTAATTCCTAGTATAGATAATAAGATCAAATAGGAAACAATGCCTAGTTATTTGGAACTTGCAATAAATTGCGCAGTCAATATTGAATCTGACATCTTATTTTCCTTAGTATTTAAAATTTAAAGAATCTTCGCTACTGAGACAACCATAGAACATTTTGTCCAGATCAAATCTTCTGGCTTCTGGAAACTAACAGCATCTTGTAATAAGCTACGAATAGTTTAAGAAATGACATTCCTATAATTTCATTTTTTATTGTTGCTCCAGGAACAGTTAACCATCACAACTGTAAATAGGACTTCAATAGTTGATAAAAAATGTATCACGTTAGTTTCCAGTAGACAGTGGATTCAATAATGACCTGACTGAAATTCTAATGGGCTTATGAACGTCAAAAATTCTGTAAGCTCATGTACAGAGTTCAACGTCAACACAAATGTCCACCTCATCAGATAGCAGCGGTACCAAAATATTCATTTCTTAAACATTCGTAACGGTTGTGGTTGGTAGAAGAAGGCATCTGAAAACTTTTGTCTATAATGTAGTAATTTGCTTTTGGCTACATTAGGATTCATTATTCAGCTGTCATGTTAGAAGAAGATGTAATTGTACGAAATGTTGAAAAAGGATTACAAAATACCCAAATCTAATTTTAATGTAATAAATGGGCTTGTGATCATACTAAACTTTGATAAAATCTAACTTTAAAAAATGCGCTTACAATCACTATGCATACTTTTTCAGTTGTAATTCTATGTGCAATCCTTAGAATTTACAATTACAAGGTAAATATTTAAAGCATTAAGTACTGCCACTCAATTGAAAAACAATCGCGTGGTAAAGGAGTGGCTAACTATTAAATATTCAAGTGTTCTTAGTTGTAAACATGCACGCTAAATTGTAAAAGTTAGGTAACAAATGCATATTGTTACGACAAGCCATAAAACAGTTTAAAAGATTTTTTATAATCAGTATCGTGAGAAATTATGTAGTAAAAAGTAAAAAATAATTCGTAAAAAAATGGTGCATATACAAACATCAGTCCAAAACATTAGAAGTTCATCACGGCATGCAAATGAGTGAAATACACTCATGCCTATAAAATAAGGATAATTCAGAATTACACAGAAATTGAACTCTAAAATAAAAATTTCACATGTAGAATTGGCACACATAATGGAATATTATGCAAATTACAAGAAACCACCAATTGGCGCCGACAGTACGTCACAATGACGAGAATGTAAGAGAGGAATATATAAGGAATGGTTGCAAAGAAGTAAAATTGTTCACAAGCGTTTTAAAAGTCTATCAGTGCAATAACCTCATAGTTATGGCACAAAGGAAGCAATTGCATGATGTTTTATGTGGTAGAATTATCGGTCGTCTGGAATGTGGGCGTACCCGCTGGAAATATCTGAGGAAATAGGAATTGCCCAGAGTGTCATCTCAAGACTTTGGCAATTTTTCCAAGATGATGGTAATGTGAGTAGACGTTACAGCACAGGTCACCCCCGAATTACAACGCCGAATGAGGACCGGTATTTGGTAGTTACTGCCAAAAGAAACAGACGGAGCACAGTATCAGACCTGTGTCGTCAGCTCTCTTCAGCTACCAGTACGATAATTTCAAGCAGACCTTGTACAGATGCTTAGGGCACATTGGTCTATATGCTCGTATAAGCCTGTCAGATGTATTCCACTTACCGCAACTCACTGACGGCTGTGGATAGCCTGGAATAGAAAGCATACATTGTGGACACCGCAACAGTGGTCTTGTGTAATGTTTTGGGACGAATCCAGAGTTAGCTTTCAGTCTGATTCTCACGGGACTTTCGTATGGAGAGCGCCAGGTACTCGTTACCACCAAGAGAACACAATTGAACGACACCGTAACAGTGGTGCAGGATTGCTCGTTCGGTAGGAATTATTCTGGGTTTCAGAACTAACTTGCATATTTAGAATGTAACTATGACAGTTCACATCTATTGGGATGTCATTCTGGAACAACATGTGCGTTTGTTTTGGGCGCCAGGGGTGCAGAATTTCTGTTTATTGATGACAACACCCGTTCTCACCGTGCAAGCAATATAGACGAATGCCTTCAATCGGAGGATATCACCCATATGGACTGGTCAGCATACTCACTGGACTTGAATTCAATAGAGCATGTGTGGGACATGTTTGGCTGAAGAATTGCAGCTGGTCAACCCCCTCCCACATGTCTACCGGAACTTCGGAGAGCATTGCTTGATATGAGTGGTGTAATATTCCCCAAGAACAGATCGATAATTTGATACTCAATATGCCTAGCCGTTGTACGGCCTGTATTGCATCGTCTGGGGGTATGCTATCTATTAACCATCATACCAACCATGTTATATTGGTTTTTGTAAATAGGTTCTTTTTTAAAATTGTCTCCAGGGAGTGAAAATCACAATTTTTATTAATGCTATCAAACATGAAGCATCTGTTTTGCTTTTTACCTTTTGTTTAATAAATAGACTTTACAAATAAGTCACATTTGTTTTGCTTCTTCTCATTCTTTGCCTGAACTTGCATTGTCCTTTATTTATGGACACGAGTATATATGATTTCAATGCCAATGCAACTTTTAAAGAAGGAGAAAAGATTATTTCCTGGAAATATTGCGAATGAAAGTAAAATAGCAAGTTTAAAAAGTTTTAAAAAGATCAAAATAGTTTTACACATGGAAAAATGAACTGTAAGCTTGAAAAGTACTATAATTTGATGATAAGAGTTTGGAAGAATTGACAAAAGTATAGGTTTTTAGATTTGGGAAAGCTTTCCAAATGATATCTACAATACTAAAGAAAATTGAAAGTGGCCAAATGAAGGAAAAAAACGGCAAATTATAACCAGCATATTATTCTTCAGACGAAAATGTATCTGAACAAGATATAGGGCAGCATTTCTTAGCAGTTGCTGTGGCAATTTGATAACAGGTAACGCAACTTACTGTTTGCCAGGAGTCTTCATTAGCTTGGACTATTCACTCGTCATTTTGAACAGCATCTCATTGACAACAAAGTTTATTATAATATCAAAAAAGAAAAAAATAGAAGTCTCATCAAAAGAGAAAAGTTCTGTTTAATTATAGCATATTGATGAGAGTTCGGTCAAAGTAACAATTATTAAAAACGGTTGATATTTTGTGAGGGAGAGAAATGGTTTCCTCTTACTAATATCGAAGACTATTAAGTTGGTCCTGGAGTGTTTTTAGGATAAAATATTATGTTGATAGGATAAATAGAGCAATTTATTTTTTGACTTTAACTCACTTACCGGAGATACTTGAGTTCGAAGAAACACAGTTTCCTCTTATTAGCAACACGGACTGTGAGTTATTCTGGAATGCTTGCGTGAGGAAGCATTATGTTGAATGACATGTGAAGCAATTTGCTTTTGACAGTGATTCACTTACCGGCTATCGTGATTGTGGTAAAATTTTCCTGCAACACGTGTCTGTTCCAATGTACCACTAGCCCAGAGCTCTTTTTAGTAGATGACAATGTATGTCCACACAAGACTTCTGCGACTGAGGAGATTCTAGAAAGTGAGGATATTTACAGTGTATTATCCAGGATCTAAATTAGCTTTTAATTTAAATCATACAGAACTTGTGTAACATTTTAAGAAAAGACGCTTGATGCCAGAATCATATTCTCCAGGAAACATCCTGCAAATGATCCATGAAGAGTGGCAGCTCTTAACTTAAGATCTATTGGATTATCCATTACCGAATATGAAAAGATGGTGTCACGCAACAATTCCAGTTAAGGGAGATCATACGACAATATTTTGATTTAATGTTTCTACTTATGGCCAGATAACGGTTTTTATTAACGTCATTCTGTCAATAAGGTATTTGATTTGTTTCATAATATATGCGTACAATGCAAACAATTTAGTTTTAACAAGAATACTCATCAAGGTTTAAATGCTTCATTCCCTTTTTAAGTGTCAACTTAAAGCCATCCAGTTGATTTTTAAAATAATAGTTTCACTAAAATTTCCACAGTAAACAATGTTCCTTGAAATTCGAATACTAGACTACTTTTGAATTTAACTTATTTTGGTGTATTAAAGAAAGCTTAGGAACTGTTGATATCGTTGTAGAACTGAATATTTTGACATCGCTTTATAACAACCAAAGAGAAACGCAAGGCATTTAATGTCCACCATGTAGATTGCTTTTGGGAGAGCTTTTTATAGATAGTGGACCGTATTGATTTGGCACAAGGGAGAAAACCTATAAGCACCCACGGAAAACTCACAAATGCCTATCCTGACAGACGATCATGCAGAACAAAGAGCATCTGTAAAAATTAAACAGAATTCATCTCTTGCAATTAATTCTTCAGCAATCGAGATCACATCTAAGCCTCTTTACACTGAAGAACATTTAAAATTTTTCAAACATATCTAAAATTATCTCTGGCTTTTTACTTACAATTTCACTCAGTATTATAACTAACAATCAATAAAATAATTTATATTCTGATTAGTATTTTTTTTAGTTGAGGAAAAACGTTTTCAAATTTAAAGCCCTGTAATTTTTTAAACTATCATATAGAGCTAAATTCATAATCTGCTCTAAAATTATCGTTTTCTAATTAATATATTAAAAGTAGAATGTTAATCAGAACGAGTTTACTATTCACATGGTCCTCAATACTATTTTTTCGGCAAGTCCAAAATCAAAAACACAACATTGCAATTACCATCATAATAACTCCGTTTTAACTTCATAAGAAACGTCATTCACTCAAGATTGGTAATTCTGATTTTGATATTTAACTCAACAGATGAGATTTATGATGAGAAATCCTATGTAATATACACGCTACGTGTCCTTTAAATGATGTGCTATAGAGTCAAGAGAAAAAAGAGCTCAAGTATGGAGCTGATCAATTTATTGTAGCTTTTGTGAAATCATTGATTGTATTTAGCCCATTCGGTCGCCAGAAATGGACAAACACAAATTAAAATAACCCTACCTAATGTCCCAAAATAAGCCTGTTTAATGTATTTGAAATAAAAAGGTTTTAAAAAAGTTATTATTTTTCTATACATATTTGCAATTTTTATGTATAAAATAGGTGTGTAAATACATTTATCTTTTCTTGTTACAGTTACTTACATGAAATAAAAAATACGGTTCATTTGAATTAGATATTCTTAATTTTTATAAAGCTGCTGCCACCCTGAGGAGAATAAAATTCTCAACGCCTTCTTTTGTTGCTTTTCAGATTTATGTCTCTTTCTTCGAAAGAATTTAAATAACTCGAAAAGATTCCAGATCAATTGCAACGGGTTCCTGTTTAGAGAAATTGTATGGAAACAAGTGAGTGAACTCTTCATCACTTTCCACATATAGTTAATTGAATAATCGATCATAGCAATATTTATTACGAATTATGCTCACATCAGCGATAACATTAAGACAGTTTCTAACCTTCTGGGTTTTTTGTAAATAAATATAACTTATGATTTACACAATGAATAGCTAAAAATCCGAGTACATATTTGGTAAAAATGACGATGAAACCGAGGTGATAGTTCGCCATTTGAAGAACTAAAGTGTTAGAAACAGACGCAATGTTTACTGTGAGAAATTTTTTTCTCTATAAAATAATTTTTAACATTAATAAAAGAAACTTCAGCCTTAGTTTTTGCAATTAAACACCCAGCAAAAATCATAGCTTGAATAATTTTCTTTTTTTTATAAGTTGTACGCGTATATTGTTGTGGCACTATCTTACTGGAATGTGTTTAGTCAACCCTATTACAACATGCACATGCATATCTAAATAATCGTAACTGACACTTCCAACATCTTTGATGTTAACTCATGTAAATAACGAGGTTTATGTCTCCAGAAATGTTTTTTTTTCTAAGTACAAAATCATATATTTTCTCTGACATTTTTCTCAAAAACTATGCATTATGAGTTATAATTTATGACAACTTCATATAAGTTTATAATTTGTATAGGTAGTCCTGCATATTCCCGTATTGTAAGGGAGGGATTTCGGAAAAGTCTCAAACACCTACATAGACAGAAGTGCATGAAGAAGTCAATCACAATGTCCATCTTCCGTTGTACAGCAGTGGCTATAATAGAACCTGCCAATCAGAAGAGCTCTACCGAGCCATTTGGCCACTGTGATCTACATAATAATGATAACTCTAACTTTTCAGAAAATTTGAGTTTTCCCTACAGATAAATAGCTATATAATAGACAACAATGCTCGATGAACTTTAAAAAAAGGAATTGTAAACTTATTTTAAAAATGCATTTAAATTGACAGCAAAACATCTGTTTTCCAAAGTGTGATGTTAGTCGTATTAAAAAATCATAATACCACCTATTAGCTAGTAGCTCTTTAATTTTGCTTTATTGCCACTGGTAATTTATCAAAAATACTGGTTTTCAGCTGTAATGCGAATAATTTGTCACCTCCCCCCTTATTTTACGCTGTTAATATTTAACATTCAAGTGAAATGCAAAGAAACATTGTGAAGTCACACAAGAATTGTTTCTACCAATTTCAAAAAAGTTCTATGGAGAGAGAGAGGATGAAAAGATTCAAAATATTTTTCTGAGTATCTTTTCATCATTGCTGGAAATAATTAAAATTTAATGTTTTTCTAAATGAAAGATTTCTATTCGGAAGGTTTATAGCGTTATCATGTGTTAATCGTATGAATACTGTTTACTGGAAAAAATATTTTTTGAAATTTCAAAGCACAGAATTCCATCAAATATTGCAATTCTCAGATGAATAATCATTGTGCTTATCACAAGAACTTGCTTAATTTAAAAACACTTCATAAATTATCTCGAACCTAATTCGGTAAATCATTTGACGTCGTTTTAAATTCAAATGTACGCTAACAACAACAATATAAATAATACAAATAACAATAAAATACCTTTACACAATCATCAATTTAAATTAAAAGTTCAATTTTTAAGAACAAATATTATTGTCATATCCCTAATAGCAGAGGCTCAATGGTATTACAGTGGCCATTTACCGGTTTCACTAGTAACTCACTGGACACCGAGCGTGAGCTTTTTCAGCGGTCCGTGCCCAGTAACTTATACATGAAACGGTCACTGTTTTTTCTACCGCATATTGTGAACGACACCGTCGTCGGCTGCTGATAGAGTGGTCGCTGGACGGCTGCTGCAGCATTTACCATTGAGATTGAAGAAAAGTAAAATCATGCGCAATCTTATTAATAGGTCTGCGCATGCGTGGCGGCCATATTTGAAAATCATAGTATTATTTAACTTTTATGAATGTTTATTTAAGATCTTGAAAAAAAAAAAAAACATTATTTTTAACAGAATAATTTAGTAAGTACTATCAATTCTTTTAAATAAATAAAAAGTACATATCTTTAAAATATCTATTTATTTAATTCTGTCACATTGTTTTAACGAAGTTAAATTTTATTTTGTGTTTGTAAAATTAAGTCAAAATAAGCATTGCAAATAATAATCTATTTTAAATAATATAAATTAATTTTAGTATTAAATTTCACTTTAGTTTGTTCATTGTTTTTGATATTGAATCCATAATATTAATAATCTACGATTATTATATGATTAAAAACCAATATCCACTCTAAAAAGCAATTTTAATAATTTCTTTTGTATAGTTTTCGATGTATGCTATAATTAGATTTCTTTTTCTTTTTTAGCATTAATATGTGAAACTTGTTATTAGTGTTAATATGTGAAACTTTAGATCACTAAATTTATTTGAAAAATAAATTTAGTGATCTAAAGCTTTATTCCAAAAGAAATTTCGTAAAATCTAATCTAATGTAAAAATACATCTTAGTGATAAACATCAGGATAGATTATATATTATTATATTGTAAGGATTTTCTATAAATTGATAAGTAGCAAATGTCTTTAAGTAATTTCTAAATTTCCATAAAACTTAAAGTTGAATTAATCTTTTACATTTGAAATTTAATCATATTCACATAATAATTAATTTTGATACAATAATTTCCATGATTTCATAATAAAAATAATTTTATCTTTGGATTATTTGCAGTAGATTGTTGAAATTAGTCCATGTTGATGAAGTCAATTTCCAGCATAGGTCAAAGTACAGTTTTTGTATTAATATTAGTTTTTGTACTTAAAGAAATGAATAACCAAGATTTTTATGCATATATTATATGTTTTTATTTACAAATAAATTCTTCTGTTGAACAGAAAGTTAAAAAAGGCACTTTTCTATTATAAACCTGAAGAAATAGCTTTGATTCAACAGTTAATGGGTTTGAATCCCACCTTGAGTTTGGATAGTGGTTCAGAATACACTTTAAACTATAGGTCCTGGTCTAATTAGTTTCACGTGCAAAAAATGTAAATAAAATGTTTGTATTATTTTTAATATTTTCTAAAAATGTAAACCCTTTTAAACAATACACTATGAAAATGGAATATTTTGGGCTGATTTACGAATTTTTTCTTCCCATTATTGGGATTATTGATGGGGTAGAATGGATAAGTACCGTAGTAAATAATATTTTAAGTACTGGTATTTTATAAGTTGGGGAACTTAATTGTTAATTGGGCTGTATTATAATTTTTAGCAAAATTGGTAATGAATAAAATATGTCTTCAGATTATAAAAGTGATCAAATCCTTAGGAAAACATTAACTTATTTTTAAAGAGTAAGTATATTTAACCTTTAAATACCTTATAAAAATATATATGAACTGAATAATCCTTTTTAATAGGAGTGACAAGTTTATGTTTGATGACGAAATTCCCATCAGCAAACGAAAATAGCAGAACATAAACTAGAAAAATGTTTATCAGTAATTTCTTGACTTTGCATCGAAAATTATAAAAATAAATTTTTGAAAGCACCTCTTCAAATTATAAATAGGAATGCCATATTTTAGTTTCATAATCATTAGTGATCATTCTCATGAAATAACACTTCCAGCATTTAAAGCTTGAAACAAAAATACATCTATTTTAAAATTATAAAATGTTTAGTTAATGAATAAGATTATATTTGAAACTTAATCACTATTTTCTTCATAAAAATGATTAAAATTGCCTTGAGCTTGACATCACAAATATTTACATGTTACATAACAAATGGTCGGTTTATCATGATCTAGGTTTCAATTCTAGATTTATCTAGGTTTCAATGTAAATAATTGTTTTTATAGAATGAATTTTGATAAATAAAAAAATAATATACATAAAAAGATATCTGCCAACAAAATGGCTGATAATAATCTCTGCAGTAAAAAAAAATAAAAACACAGAAATCACAACAAATGAAAAATTATACCAAATAAGAAGTCACCAGATATAGCAAGTATCCTATTTGTTGAAAACTTACCCATAATTTCAATATTCATTTGAAAAGTATAAAATTATAAAATTAATTTTATTGTAAAAATTATTATATTATTAATAAAATTATTTTATTATTAATTTTATTGTAAATGTTTTCGAATAGCTTTCTATTTATAAAATTTATCAAAGAATGGAGATAAAACTATATAGATGGGGAACTTTAAACTAATGGCCTTCTTATTGAACATATTATTCTGATTAGAATTAGAAGATTTCAGAGAAAATATGAAAATAATATGCCATTCTGGCCATTGCCTGTGTTTTCCTTTGATAAGTTATTCTCTGGACACAATTAAGTTACTCATATTTCATATATATTTTTATGTTCTTTATAATTTTATATAGCATTTTGTTAAAAATATTTTTGTATTTATAAATTTCATAAGAAATCTAATAGTTTTTTTTAAATACAATTTTTAAAAGCTTATTCTGCTTATATAGTTCAATTTTAATGATTTGACATTTTAGTATTTTATTTTTGTATTATAAATGACAATTTGTGTAGAGAAAAATATTGTATAATAGAATAGCAAAATAAATAGTAAATATTACAAATATTATTAAATCGAAAATCATTCCAGAAACCTGGTCTGGTTTTCATCTTTCTTGAAATTTTTCCTGACATAGTGCAAATTGATGTTATAAATGAAAGTTCAATTGATGTTATTTAGATGAATTTTGATACAAATAATGACAAATGATTTGTTAAAGTAGTATAACTAGACGGGGAGTATATGTGCAAAATATCCATTTTCCAAACTTCAAAATGTTATAAATTGGTAACATGATAGGATTAGATTTTTAAGCTTTCTAAGGATAATTGCTTATAGAAGTAAATTTTAAAAGTAATATAGTGTAAAATATAAACATCATTAACATCAAATGTATAAAAATTAATTTTTACTAATGCAATTAAATCTAAATATTTCAGAATCATAACCATTGTAACAAATCATAAGCACACGTGATTTCATGCCCCTCGTATAACACGTGTTTCCCTTCATATTATGCGTTTCCCCGCGTTATATTTCTGTATTGCGAAATTCATAATGATTTATACAATTCACAATCAATTTCACGTATGTTTGAACATTGTGTTCTTATAAAATTAAACTGCCGCCCAACTTTTCTAGTGGTCAGCGTGTCTGACTGTGGATAAGGAGGTCCAGGGTTCGAATCCCGGTTCGGGCATGGATGTACTTTCTCTCTCTATCCATCCTGTCTTTGTCCTTTCCTTCCATGAATGTGGAGTGAATGGTTGCCTACCCTATAAACGGGTACCAATGGCATGTGTGTACTGAGGAAGTTGGACTCCACATCAAAATATGGTTCAGTTGGAAAAGTGGAGCAGCGCGCCCCATATTGCCAACCTGGCTGGCACACGACAACAACAACATAAAATTAAATTTAATTATATTATTCACTTTTGAACATTTTGCTAAAAAAAGGTGTCTGTTGAACACTATTTCAGTTAGCTCCTACAGTGAATAAAAATGTAGTAAAACTGATTTTGAAATTATTTGAAATCAACTGTTTTTTTAACTTTTTCCGTACTATTCATAAATGTATTTAAAATATTACGTTTATAAGTGTTTAATTAAAATGTTCTTAATTTGATTTTAATAAAACGCACACATTTTGTTCGTTACGTAGTTTTTTGCTAATATTCGATTATACCCCCATTAACGAGAAAAGTTAAACGTGAAACGTGTGCCAGCCAGGTTGGCAATACACGCTGACCACGAGAAAAGTTAAACGTGAATCATTTGTACATAACGCGTTATACGAGGTCATACGAGTGCGTTCTACGAGAATGCTTGTTCAATGCATTTTCCTATATCGCGGAAGTAATACACCGTGATATAGGGGGATTACTGTATATTCTGGGCTCATTATTAACAATTACTAAACAATAGATGAAATGATTTTGCATTTCTATTTTTTGCTTACATATCTGCCTGGATATATAAAATGCTTACAGCTTTTCCTTCTTTGGAACATCTATATTATCTATGAAAAGTTCTCCCAGCAGCCATTATATAAAATATAACTTACAGTAGTTTTTGATTATTTAGCCATCAATTATGCAGTGTCAAATAATATTTAAAACAAATATTTTTAGGAATGGCTCAAATCAGTAAGCTTCTACTCTCAATAGATGCCCAGTTGATTTCGTTACATATCTTAAAATAGATGTAATAATATAGTGATACGCATGCACTTTTATGCACATAAATTCACTTTTTATTGTTTTTATTTTTATACCTTAGCTTTATTATTTAAAGTATTTTTCTAGATAATCTTGATTCAAATTTCAAAGGAGAAATACGAATATTGATCAATGCAATATTTCTAATTTTCAACTGAAGAGTCAGAAATAGTAATCAGATTTACTCATCTTTCTTCCTTTTAATAAATATTATCTATTCATTATGTGTCTTAACACATAAGTAAGAACATTTCCCATAACTTAAAAAAATTATGGTTGATCTTTATGCTTAAAATCTTTTTCTACTCCGTAGCTGATACACATCAATTTAAAAATATGTGTCAACTATCATATATATTAATATATATTAATATATCAGATAAAATATATACCAACTACAATCTACAATATATTGATACTATAGGTAATGTTATTATAATACAATTTCAATATAAATTCACAAAAATAACAATTGTAAACGAATACATAAAAAAGTCTTGTTATATAAAGCATTAATTTATGTATTATTCAATGAAGTATGAATCCATCGCTAGTGCATTTCATATCGACAATGTACACGCTGCTTAGTTTTCAGGAATTTTGAAAACATAATTTATAACATGATGTAGCAAAATTGAAAACATAATTTATAACATGATGTAGCAAAATTGAAAACATAACGTAAAAACATAATAATATATAATATATGCAAAATTAATGTCAATGGCTTACAACTTTTATAGAAAACCTCACAATTACTCTAAAATGATATAAATTTTTTTTATCATTGATTATTTCTATTTGATTTTATTCAATGGTTTTTCCAATTTCAACATTTAAGCTAATTTTTTAAAAAAATTGTTAATTAAATAAAATTTTTTATCATGTCTCTGATTGTCGTATCAAATAAAGCCGTGAGTTCTTATAAAAGCTTCTGCAATTTCTTCAATGTTTTCGGCGTATAGGTCTAATAATGATGGCAAAGCACTGATTCTCTTTAGATTACTGTGATGATTGATTCTAATCCTGATAATAGTTTTTGAAGTCAATCTATTGATATTCATATTAAAAAGTTAGAACTGTGTTGGAATTATAATTTCTTTTAGTTTAGATACAGCTATATCATTAGCATCTTGGAGAGTAACTTTATTATTGTTGATGTTGAGATTTCTGACTTCTTCAACTAATTTATTAGCATTTTCATTTCCTTCTATAACATCATATGCGGGTATCCACTGAAGAGTTCAGGTTTTGCTCAACTCTTGAATGCCATAAAGATTTGAATAGATTTTTTGAGTGATAGAAGAGTCCCCATTGAGAAATGCTTGGAAAGCAGCCATCGAGTCACAGAAGACAACAAGGTCTTTTGCCTGCTCTGAAGAATGGGAGGACTCTATACACGTTAAATGCCTCTACAATTGCTCAAAGTTCGCAAGTGAAGATTAAATAACACAGTAATTAAATAATAAAGTATCCCTAACAAAGTTTGAAATTGAATATAACAAATTATATTGGTATTTCTCAGAGAAATAAATGCAAAAGTTATTTTTGGGCTAAGTTCGTGATCATAAATATAAAATGTTCAGGGCTTGTGTTACAAAAAAGACATAAAAGAAAATTCAAAGGAAGTATGTCTTATAAAAAGAAAGATTTATAGTATTTTTTTCTAGAACAGCACTTTATTTCTTCTCATTCTTCTAATTTATCGCTATCGAAAAATATACACACATTGATTTGTTTGCAACAAATTAAAATCAAGTTAAGAAAACCAGTATTTAAGAAACGTTATCGTAGAAATTATTACTTTCAATAATAAATGGTAAAAAGTTACTGAAAAAATCAAGGACGTAATAATTTAACTTAATTATTTCCATAATCAGAGAGGCTGACAAACGTAAAAAGTTTAAATATCTTTTCTGCATTTTTCAGCTAAATTTTAAGAGAATTTAAAATATTTTTTTTACTTTATTATCTCTTAAAAAACTTTGAGAATAATAACACAAATATTTTTAAAGAAAAATTAATATACTATTTAAAATAATTTTAATGAAAAGTTTTTTTTTCACTTTTGTAATAAATTCTTTGTAATGAGTTCACTTCTTAAAAATGATTTCATTAAGCCTTAATTATTAGAAAATACTTTTTATAATAGTTTCTTCACTTTTTTATATTTAATTTGCTAATTTCATATATTATAAAACTGAAAATTACTTATTTATTTTATTAAACTTAGCATAATTTATGAAGTACTTAAATTAAATTAATTTCAAAAATTACTTTAATATTTTATGCTGAAATAAATATTTTAATTCAATCATGAAAAGTTTTTGTATTTTTACTGTTTTTATTTATTTTTTATTACGATTATTTCTCAAATACAAATAGGGTTTAAATTTAATATTTTATGCTTGTAATTATGTAATTCAATAGAAAGAAATTTCTTATTTCTTTCTATTGGTATTTTTATTGGTAGAAATAAGTATTTTTAATGTATCAAACTTACTTTTGCGTGATGATTAAATCATTTTAATTCAAAGGTATACATTCATTTATTTATTTAAGACGTTTTATATGAAATTTATCAAATTAGGTAACATAAAGTATGTTACATATTTCTATTTTGAATTTTTGGGAGTTTCATATAATAGTTAATTATAATATTTATTAATTTAGTATTTGTAATTAAAAATTTTTAAGGATTTCATATTTTATGTAATTTTAATGTTTTATAAATTTGTTCCAAAATTGTATAAGAAATGCTTACAATTGAATTTCAATAATTTTTTTATGAAAATTAACGTTCATAATAATTATAAATTTATTTTTCTAATATAATAATTTAAGTGTTTTCATAATGGACGACGCAATAAAGTTTTGCTTTCAAAATATACAGTGAATAATTATTATATGTTCAAGATGAAAAAATATTAAAGTTATTTAAAAAAAATTTCTGTACGTAGTTTTTAGACAGCTATATTTATACATAGTTACATACATACATATATATATATATATATATATATATATATATATATATATATATATATATATATATATATATATATATATATATATATATATATATATATATATATATATATATATATATATATATATAGATAGATAGATAGATAGATAGATAGATAGATAGATATAGATATAGATATAGATAGATAGATAGATAGATATGGAATGTAAAATGAAAATTACAATAAATTATAATAAATACTATTTTCTTATTATTCCATACAGTGATGGGCGAAACTTAAACAGTTTTTTTGCCATATCATTAGGATAAAACATCTGAGGGATATGAAATTTACAAGTCAGAGACAGTATTTTGTATTTAAAAAATGGTCAATCATACTTAAAAATGAATACAATACATACAATATAGAATAAAACAAAACAAGTTTTATTGAACTTAAAGAATCATTAAACATGATGAAGAACAACAAATAAGTGTTCCTCGTATGGAATATGCTCTTCCCTTACTGCTATGATTACCGTTTCTTTATATTCATCTCCAGGTAGTTCGACAGTTTTTGAGGTAAAAGAATTTATTTGTCAATTATCATCTATTTAACATTTTGGAATGTTCCTCAGAGGATGTAATCGTGTATCAAGCATTTCACCACAACATTCCACACATGTTCTATGAGATTTAAATCAGGCGAGAACTTAAGTCAATCCCTTCAAGTGAAATATTCCCTTTCCAGTTGTTCTTGAACAGTAAAAACTCACAATGCTTGCATTGTTATCTATAAAATTATAGTCTGCTTCAATGACACCTTGTAACACATGTACATAGGTTTGGATCACATCTGACAATAGTGATCTCAGGTTACAGAGCTACTGTTAAAACCTAGAGCTCAGACCTTTTGTTTATCATAATGTTCCCTGGATGACAACTTCAAAGCTATCATAATGAGCTTTTTCTGTGATGTTACCGTGTCCCAAACTTTCTCCATGTCAACTAGCGTTGAGAATTGCTTATAGGACTAAAATGTTTCTCATCAAAATCAGGATCCAATTGTTGAAATTTCCAATTTTTATGCTCCTTCCACCATTCCAAATAATGGAGTCAATGGACAACTTTCAAATTGATGCAAGTTTCAAGACGAGTCAATGGACTACCTTTGTGAAGGCGTCTAGACACAGTAAACAGCAACACTTGTCGCCCCACTGCTGTATCCGGTTGCTGAGCGATGGTTCTATCTGATTAATTTTGGAATTTTTTCACTTACAGGACTTGCATTTCATTCACTCAAGGTGCTTGTTTTCCTGGGGTAGCCGCCATCAACTTTTCTAACAGTTTAGAAGGCTTTCCAAGCGATCAAAATGACATTTTTATAATTCTGAAGTCTTCAGTTACAATAATTGTATCTCTTCATTTAAATCGACCTTCATTGCCAACTCAAAATACAGTTCGAGACTTATTTACTTCAGATACTAAAATTGCTGTTGATATTAACAAAAAATAATTTTCCTTCAAAAATATTTAAGAGCAGATCCATATTTTGAAATATTCCTGGAAATCTAAACAATTCCAAAGATACGAAAAATTGACTTTTTATATAAAAAGTAATTTTAATAGTAAATTTCAAGTATCCAATATTTTCGTTATTTACTTATTGAACTAAGTTGGTAATGATAATTTTACTCTGAAAATTCTGGTATTAATGGAAGTAATTATTAATATCTAATAAATTAATTTACAAAATATTCAGTGATAGAGCAAAATGATACTTTAAATAAATTGAACAAATTTGATATTATAACTTTATCAAATTTTATTCATATTTTTAATGTAAAACTGATATAATTATTTTGGAAAGCTTTAAATATAAATAATTTTTAACTTATTTTACTATGAAATTGAAATGACCAGGCAGCTATGAATGCTAATGCATTGCTGCACTATTTTAACAAAACTTTCTATATGAATAATTTATTGAATAAAACTATTTCTATTCCATTTAACTCTTCAGTTATAATTCAGGTAATTCAATTGTATTTTATTCTTTGTGTACTTTAAAATTGAAAATTATTTTTTCTATAGTTATGTGACTTGAAATTACTATAGTCACATATAACACATCAGAATGAAAAAGTAGTTTAATTTATGAATATCTTACTTGTTAAAAGAATAGGAAAAAGATCAATTTATTTTTAATAAAATATCAAATCATAGCCTTATCTAGTTCATTAATGTTTTAGCAAATATTGTAGAACTTGAAGGCATGAATAATTTAAATTCTTTCAGAATTAGTTAAAGTTTTGCTCACATTTATGCCTAAATTTAATGAGTATGGTTTTATTGTTGTCTATGTAATAGTTCAAAAAATTACTAAGCTAGGAATTTCTATAAAGCTTTTCATTTAATTTTATGTACAATGTTACTTCAATATATTATAATTCAATGCTTAAATACAATACATGTGTGTATATTATATTCATTAAAAAGTAAATTGCTTTAAAATTTTTAATGTTTGACCTTTCACAAAATTTTTATAAACGTATATTTAGATACCCAATTTTTAAATTTAAAAGGTTAATAAGTTTTATTCTGTTTCAAGAAAGTATATAGGCAAAAGATTTCAGAAAATATATATAATAGTATTTGTTAGTATATATTTGTTAACATTTTATATTGATTGAATTACAAGTGTAGCTACAATTCATCTCTACACTTGATTGTTACAGATTTTAATTCTAATTTTACAATCAAGAGTGTATTATTATAACAGTAATATTTACTTTTATAGCATACCTTTATAATACTAGTTTTCCAATCGTTTTGCATTATTTAAAAGTAAACTGTAAGATAGAATAGCACCTATCAATGCTAAAAATGTTCTTCTTTTAAAGTAAATTATTCTACATCCAGATAGACTGATGTTGGGTTTTTCGATGATTTCTTGTATAACATCATATCGATCAGTCAATCCTAAAAGAGTCTTTTTTTCTAATTGCTCCCAAACTAAATATTTAAATTGCTCTATTTCAAGAGTCACTTGGCTTGCAATCCAAATAATCCCTAAACAATTGATAACAGAAATAGCATTTATAGTTAAAAATTTCAAAAATAAATCTGGGCCTAAATTATCCACACCAGCTTTAGCAAATATACCGACCGTTGAGAAACATGACCAAAAATTTGTTGTACATACAAGAAAAATTGGAGTTGAGAAAGTGTTTTGCATCTTATTGAGAAACAGTTCAACTCTTGACTTTAGGAATAAAATTTTTCTCAATTTTAATACATTGAATGACATTGATGTACATAACTTAATTTTCTTATTTAAAGCTCTAATTTGTTGGATATAATTAAAGCAAAATCGACAATACATAATAGTCAATAAAACAGGGAATGTTGGATACACACAGTGTAGTAGTGCTGAATTCAAATAAGCAATTGCTAGAACTATTAGATTTTTCATTGACATGTGAAATAAATTACCTATAGATCCAAAAAAATTCAATGGCAGAATAAATGGAAATAACTGAATGCAAACAACTATATACTTTATACCCCTGCTGTTTTGGGGTTTCTTATTATTAATGCTCATAGTTCTTAGCAAATATGTTATTTTTTTCTTCTTAAAACACATTATAACCCAAGCAGATAAGCTAACTAAAAATGTGAGTAAATTAGATAATCCAATGTTCCAGAAATCACCAAAAATAAGCCTTTTAAAATATACAAAAGCAACAATGCATATTGAGGGTACAATACATGCTATAAAAAACCCAGTAGTGAATTTCTTACAGTAATAAGGCTTCTTTTTGTTGTAATCACTGTAATGACATAAGGAAATGTATAAGAATACAGGGTTGAAATTGCGTACTTTTCTAGATCGAGAAATAATTTCCTTGATATTCATATTTTATAAGAATTAATAAGTAGCTATAACAAATTTACGGGGTCTGGAGATTTATGGACTTCATAAGCAACCAGTTGATAATATTAAATATCGATATTACAAAATACATCGTTAAGAGCTTCTGTACAAACACTAAAATCGATTAATGTATGCTCCAAATATAACCATTTCATTTACAATATATTGATACTAATAAATGAAAAAAAATCTAATTTGTTAGTTGAATGGTCTCAATATATAGAACAAAAAACAACTATACGAAGTTTAATCATATCAAATTGTTCTTTTATCTTTATTATAAACTTCTAACAAAATTTAATTATTTTAATATTTGCTGAAAATTATTGAAAGGAAATATATTTAATCAATGAAGTCAAATAAATTTCATTACTTGCTAAAAACTACTTTTATAACAATGATAGATGAAGTTTCTTTCACTTCATTAGTTGAAGCTAAATCAATATTTTCAATAGAAATACAAAACAAATTTGCTATATGAAGAATATATTTAGTTATCGCGTTCTTTACAGAGAAAATAAAGTAAAATTTCAAATGATTTAAATTCAATCTGTGTCAGTTCTAAAAAAAATGTTCTTAAACATTTTGACAGCATATTTTTTATTGTAATTATTTAAGTTATAGAAAGTATATTCAACTATATAGTTTAAAGTAATTTCACATTAGTTGAGGGAAAAAATGTAAAGCATTTGAATGTATAATATATAATTCTTCATATTAAGTAAAAAAATTAGGAAGTGAAAGAATAGAATTTTTTCTACTACTTTAATCTACTACGAAGATTAATGTTAATCTTGACACTGAACAGTTCTTTTAATAGTTAAAAACATTAAATAAAAGAATAATATTGTAAAACATAATCACATAAGAAACCTAAAACTTCCAAAAGCTAAATTAAATGTTTTTATATCATGCATTAGCTTCGGCTGTACATTTACTGAAATTGGAACGAAAATTGGAAAGAATTGCAGAGAAAATTGGAGAGAAGATTAGCATGGCTGACGTGCTCAAGGATGGCATCATATACGATTACAAGAAAAACGTTTCAATCATGTAAATACATAAATTTAACCAACGTATTATAAATAAATTATCAGTTTCTTATGATGAACTGAAACCAGAGAAAATTGAATTTCAAACTAAAGCGCAATTAAATTAGAAAATTTGCAGAAAGGTTTTTTAAAATATTAAAATTTTGAAAGAAATTAAGATATATTCAAATGTACATGAATCGAAATTTTTAGTAGTAGCTACACATAAAATTCATAAACATTTTTTCTTTCATAATTCGCAGACATTCACTATAATTACACTAATTCTTCTCACTAATTCCTCTGATCTGAAATCAGATCAGATCCATGAGGTCGTCCGCTTTTAATTTCAACACAACCAAACCGGGCTCCTTTAGATCCTCACGAAGTAGACCAGGACAGTCTGAAAGATGTTTCCTTCCCATTGTGGCATTTGGTGGAAGCTCGGAAGGTCTTGGCACCATTTAAAAATCGAAGGGTTTTTAAATGTCCCGTGCACAGTCGAGCCAAAGCAGTTTGGGCTCTCCTGTCACCGACGAAGCCAATCCATGTACCAGGACCCTTACTTATATACAATGGGTGTTCTGGTGGATGCCTCCAAGAGATGTTTATTGAGGCCTTGCTTAATGAGTACTGCTCAAGGTAGATTAAATGGAGCCTCCTCAGTAAGTGGCATGGAAGTTCTCTCTTTTGCCAATCCATCTGCCATTTCATTATATAAATCTATGTATGTATCTGCCATTTCTATATTTATAAAATTATGAATGTAATTAACATTTTATCAAAGAAATACTGGGATAGTTTAAGTGCTGTTCATTTTTGGATGATTACAAGAATAGCCTTTAATTTTGTCACAATACTTAATCATAACCAATTTCATGTGCATCAAGAAAAAATAATAGAAATATGGGATTTATAAACTCAAAACCAGTCATGAAGCTCTCACATATAATATGCAATACCCCAATTGATAAAAATTCAATGAAAGAGGTTGAAACATGTAACTAAATTTCAAGTTTAAAACCTGATCGTATACCTGGATTTACCACAAAGCCCTTATTAATAGCTTCTCAACAAAACGTGTTTTTATTGAAAAGTTACTCACTGAAAAATATTCCAACTTTTAGGAACTCGTACCCTGTTGTGTATCAGCCTCCGAAAGAGGGATCGTCTAATTCTAAAATTATTGCACTCGATTTACTTGAATTAAAATTTATTTAAATTTTAATTCAACTAAATCATATGAAATGTTTTCAAAATCATATAGTTAAGCGTGAGATATTATAATAACAACATGAATGTCTAAAAATAATTATTTTTACAGCATCGTACCTGAATTTCTAACCATCAACAAAAATTTATACCCAAAAAGAGATATCTAAATTATATGAAAAAATATAATATATTTTGCTTGTAATACGTAACAATAAAAATTAGACCCTAAAGAAATACTTTTTTTCCATCTAGATCCAAAATGTTTAAATGAGCGTTTTAAAACAAAGCGCAAATTCTAGATGAATTAATAGAATACTAAATTCAGACACACACGCACATATATATATACATATATATATATATATACATATATATATATATATACATACACAGGGTGGGACAAAATGTATGAACCGGTTTTAAAGGAATGTAAAACGAAAACCATTCACCTTACAGAAATTATGTTTATATTGGTATCCAATCTAGTTTTATAAATTTACAAAAATTTACTTATTAAAGATGATTTCACGTAGGTGGTAGGTCAAGTATGGCCATCAGGCGTGATGCACTCTTGAAGGCGAATCCTGAAGATTTCAACTGCTCTTCTGCACATTTCGATGGGAATATGGCCGTAACTTCCTCTCTGATTAAAAATAATTGAAATTTCATCACAACTATTTTCTTTTTTAGGCAATACAATCACATTTCCTAAAAATTAAAAATCATTTTTATAAAATAAATTTTATTCCCAAGCACAACTTTCGTCGGTGTTTGATTACACGATGGACAGTAAAAAAAACCATCTTACGAAGTTATTATTTAAGTTTAGTTTTTAATCTTCCTTGATTGTCATTATAATATTTCCATTTCTTCACCATGCAAACTTGATTTTACTTTACTTCAATTTCCCTAAATTTTATGACGTATGGCATTGTTCAAATTAAAATGGCAGAGAAAATTAAATTGAGAGATCAATCAATAAAAATAATTGTTCCTAGAAATAAATTAAAAATGGAGGAGATTTTGATAAAAAATATGCAGTTTGAAGAAATATCAATGTATCCACACAGTTAATAAAATTAAATTAGAAAATATTTTATTTAAAATGATTTTACGATTGTAAAGTACGATTTATCTGGAAGACCTTCATAAGGAACTACAAGATGAATATTAAAATATTATTTTATGCATTCTATCCCTCAGAGTTAATTCAAATTTTATTATTTCATCTAGCTAAGTTTTGACAAAAATATTTTTAATTTTTCACGTAAATTTCACAGTTTTCTTACTTTGATTTCATTAAACTTAATGACTAACATTATTCTATTTTTAACTAATTAAAATTAAAAGCTTTTTTCTTAAGAATACAATTTTTTAACAATTATTTTACAATCAAGCATTTACCCAGCAAACACAAAGGCCAGGCATCCATTGGGCCGCTGCTGTCAACCGTCTTGGCTTGCAGCGGCCCGTCACTATTTGGCCTCGTCGGCTCCGTCAATAAAGTTATCGTCATCATTGCTGCTGGGTCGGCAATACGGTCCGCTGTTGGCCCAATGCCATATTGGCCGCATGTGAACCACATAATTGCCAGTACATGCCCATATACGGTTATCCATCGGCGCTTTGCCGTTTGGCCGACGATAGCCACTTTTACCAACGTAGGGCTGGTTATAGTTATTTATTCTATAAAAACGGAATTCATTTTTATCTGTGAATATTGTATATATTGTTAATGTTAATATAGAAGTATTGGAAATCCATCAAATTAATACTGAATATAATTTGGATATTTTAAAAAACATAAGTTGTTATCCACGTTATTGTCAAATGTCATTAAGTGCATTTTTAGTTCTTAATTATACAGAAGGATTTTAAAAAAATGAACTACTAATTCATATTTTAAAGAGTTGACAATGTTATCTAAATATTTTCACTTTATTTTTATTTAAATAATTGAAATAATTTTTATATTCTATGTTTTTAAGACAATTTTGCTAAAATTTGAACTTGAAGGTATAAAAAAATTCCACTTCTTTTATGATAATTTTATAGAATGATTTTGAAGCACACACACAAACATATTTTCTTTGTATATAAATCAATACTTCATTTTCCCAATTAATTTAATCCATAAAACAAGTTGTTGAGAAAATGATATGAAAAAGTATAAAGTTAAAAAATTTTTATAACTTATAAGAATTAAAATAACAAAAACCATATATAAGAAAATAAGTTGAATATTTATTTATTAATTTTAAGAGTAAATAAAATAAATTATTCTTGAAATACATAAATATAGTATAAAAAAAATTACTCACTATATTTTAAATATAAGAATATACAATATGTTAAAAAATAGCATTACAAGAAAAAGCAATAATCATTAAGTATATTTTTAGCTAATTACATATCCATTACCAGGACCTAAAATCACATAATTTCTAGCCAGTAGCATAAATATGTTTGAAAAATTCATTTAACTAATCAGTAAATTAAATATTCGTACAATCCCAATTAAAATAATCAGAGGTATAACAGTTATAAGTTGATATTTTAAATAACAATAATTTTACAAAGGATTACGATAAATAGTACGGTCTTATGATTTATAATAGATGGCTTTTGAAATTTATTACGTATTTAAGAAAAATGTGTTGATAATAATGACAATAAAATTTGTTTATGAAGTTAAGAATATCAAGATCTGTTTTTTGCTGCAAACATTATTTCAAAACAATCGTTTGAAATACTTATATTACACACATTTTTTCAGATATTTAAATATTCATAAATTTCAATGTATATAATTATATGAAAAGCATTTTGTGGACTTCATCATCGTTGTCATGTAACAATGCTAATAAACTGTGTTAATAAATATGGATTGTTCTATTTTCAATAGGCATGGTATTTGTATTTATGTTTTCCAATAAATTGAATAACTTCATTAAATTCGATTATAGGGTATTTTGGTAATCAACATTAGATGTACTGTTTTATTTGCATAGACATATTTGTGCTTTTAAAATAATAACAAACTCAGTCTATATATATTTCATGGTTTCCAATAGAAAACACATTCTAGAATTTAAGGAAAATATCACTAACACGAGGAAAAGTTTTTAATACAAATTATTTTCAATGTTATTTATTATTTACTCAGCTTTATTCAAAGCACTTTTTTATTCATATCACGTAAATTTCGTAGAGAATTGATAAAAATAAATCAAATGAGAAGTAGAATGTTTTAAAATTTCATTTACTTACAAGTTTGTAAAAGAAATCAGATTTTCCTTCATTCGAGCTCTAATGTATATCTAATAAAAACCCTATAGGGAAACAGAAATATGTTCAGTTCAACAAGCGAAAACACTTTTTCAAAAATCAAAAAATAATCAATATATAAATAAATAGGTATTGTTATTTTTTACGAAGTTCATGTTATTTTTCATGAGAGTGTAGGAAAAGATGAATGAATTGACTTATAATTAAACAGTGACTGTTTTATTATACTTCATTCTGCCATGAAAATATTTTAATGTTGCTCTCATGACACCATTAATTTTAAAAAAAGAGGTCTTCCTTTATTATGAAGTTTTCGTTAGACATAATAAATAATAAAGCATAAATGTTTTTATAAAATTACAAAAATGTCTATCAAACATCTCCCGAAATATTACTTCATTTTCTGATATATAAATGATAATAGTTTTGTATTATAATCAAATTATGAAAAAACACCATTAATATGCTGAAATTTTTCCAACAAAAACTTGAAATTTTATATTTCATATTGAGAAAGAAAAGATTAACTTGTACGACTTTCGCGACCAAATATTTATCAAATTTTGTGAAGATATTATAAAGATGCAAGGTAAATAATATACTACATAAATCCCCTAAAATAAAATATATTCAAAGAATATAGTGAAAATCTACTACTTCCTTTGAAGCTTATATTAGCGAGATATGCTTTAGAATAATAGTAATTTAATTTAATAAATGCCGACCGATTGGCTGAGTGGTTAGCGTTCCTGACTCCTGAGCTGTTGGTCCCGGGTTTGAATCCCGGTTCGGGCATGGATGTTTCTTTCCTTCTCTGTTCTCTCTGTCCTTTCTTCTGTGCTGTTGTATGAATGTGGCCCGCCCTATAAACGGGTTTGTGGTGGTTTGGCGCGGGTAACGCTACTCGCCTCCGTGACTTGGTTCACAGGTGCCCGCTGGGTAACGACAAATGAGTAGCAATCTTTGGCCTTGTTGTGGCATAGAGTTTCGAAATTAAAAAATAAAGATGAAGATTTGCTTCAATGCATGAAGATTACTGCTATACAAAAGATTTCAAGACATTCTTCATTTGGATATTCCCGACTAGGTGTCGATTCTTTTTGAGCGTAGACAGAGCCAGATCGTGTACACAGATGACTCCATACTAATATAAGAGCGATTTAAGAAAATATCCTCGAATGAGGAACCAATGTTAGAACAAGGATACCACAAATTATGTTTATAAAAACAGATCCCAATTTTATACCCTGTATTATTGGTTATTGCTGTTAATTGTTTTTCCGTCTTCTTATTTGGTAGAACGTGGAGTCAATGCCGTTGTGAGAATCAATGCCTCATCACTAAAAAAATAGATTTGTTATCGTAGCGATTTGCGGCTACTATTCATAAACATTGATCTGGTCATAAATCTTGACATGTCAAGTTCATAAATCAATAATTTTTTGATATTTTAATTTAAACAAAAGTTCTAATTTCAATAAATGCTTCTTCAACAATTTTTTTAAAATCCGTAATTTCTATACAATGTATTTATACTTCCACTTGAATGTCCATGAGTAATTTTTCACTATAGAAAGGGATTCATGGGTCAAAAAATTTTGAGCCACTAATCTAAACCATGCCATTAAATTAAATATTTTGTCCAGTTACAACAGACGAATTTTGTAGTGTATACGCTGTAAAAAAAAACGGAAGAAATACTGTAAAAATCACTGTTATTTAAATAGCTGACATAAGAACACTAATGATTACAGTAAATTTTACTGTAAAATTCAGCCGCTGAAAATTATTGCTATTGGGCATGCGCATTTAATTGGTGTGATAAAAGTTTCTTTTGTTCCTGTGACTGGATACGATGACATTTATTTGTACCTGTTTTCGTTTAGTGAAGTTGGTGATATTTTGAGAATAATTTTTCCTTTAGTTGAATTTCTATTGAAATTTAATCACCAAATATAAGTTAACGTATATTTTTCTGAATGTTTATTATGCAAATTGTTAACTAACTTTTTGATACATATAAATTATTATAAATTTGACTGCACATTTCAAAAAAAAATTTACGAATATGCCGTAAAATTTACAGCATATTGTGCTGTCGCCCAAAACGCCAGCACATTTTGCTGTAAAATTAGTGCTTTTTTTAGCGTGTACATTCAGGCAATCTAATAAAAATTTTCCATTTTATCATATGTTCACATGTTTATCACATGCAAACATAAGTTCAACCTTTCGGGTAAAAGGATAAATGACGTTCGATATTTCACTTTTCATCTTGTCTAAAAGTCATTTGATTATCTGCAAGACATTTCAAACTGCTTATTTTTGCCAATTTAAGACAATAAACAATCACTGAATAATTTTGAGGGAAGGTATGACGAGGTCGATACCTGAGCAGTCAAATTCCTTTTCAGGTCATGTCACACGTTGCAAAAAAACTTTGAGAATAGTTCTTATTTTATGAGCTTTAGTCACCATTAATGAAATCTATGGATCTCAGAATCGGGCACAGGACCCATCACCTTATAAGCTAAAGAACGACGCCTTTCCTGAGCAAGCCACTCCCGCCTCTCTGAAATGTTTCAGTTGTGCAAGTGATGGTAGAAATTGCAATTATCTCCTGATAGATATTTATAACAGTAAGTATCGACACTGAGCCCTTCTATTATTTTAAAACTACTCTTAATTATGAGTTAATCTACCAACAATGTTGCCAAGGATCTAGTATATAATCCCAATACATAATCTCTACAAAAATGAGGCTTCGACACTGCGTAGCTGCGGGAAGATAGTGTAAAATTCATCACATTAGTTGCTTTCAGGTCAACTGAATGTGCCATATTCCTACGTCACCAGGGAAGAAACCCCGAAAACTTCCAAACACTCACTCTGATAGACTCGCACGCAAACAGCAGAAGCTTAGGTTTACAACTTTTTTGGCCCCATTTATTAAGTCGTTTAAAATACGACGGTTAATAAAAAATTTACCTTACTATTTTTTGCGCATATACAATATTTCTTGATTCATCGAAAGTCTAACATGCTCATATTAGATATTTTATTTATTTATTACATATATTTTCAGACTTGTATGCTTGATTCTTGAGATCCGCTTGTAAGTCTTCGTCGATAATAGTACAAATAACACAATGACAGAAGTACAACTACAGAAGAATAACGAAGAAAACACCCAGGGCCACGGTTGGAATCGAACCCACACTCCTACGCTCTCAAGCGATTAGCGGAGAGATACTTTGACCACTCAGCCACGGAGCGCCGTATTAGATACAAAGCACAAAATTTGTGCATCTCTACCACAACACCTAATGTGAATGTACAGAAGTTAAAAGAGAGAGTTATTTCCTTTAAGTTAAAACTCAGAATTTACATTTCTGAGTTGGCAACAAGTGATAACAATATTATAAGTTCCAGATATTGAAACCTCGTAGTCAAGTGACTGTTTTGATTTCACAGCAAAACCAATTTTCCATAGCGACTTCTGAAATGTCTTCTAGTGATAGTCTCTTCCGAGTTGAGCAGCATCCACCAACTTGTCCAAAATGCAAACAGGTGTTTGTTTTCCGATATCAGCTAGAGTGGCACTTCCAGTGGAAGCACAAATGTGAGGGCAAATTATTTGTTTGTGGAGAATGCAACGCGTCATCTATTGGTGTGCCTTACTGTCGACTACATATTCGCCACCATTTGCAGACTGCCAAATGCTCCTGCGAAAAATGTGGAATGATTTTCTTGACAGATTTGGAACTCCGAAGGCATCACTTGACTCACCAAGAAGAAAGGTTATATAAATGTAAAATGTGCTCAAGGTCATTCACACAAAAACCAAATTTTGAAAGACATAGTAAAGAGAATTGTGTCGGGAAATTGTCTCCTTCCGATGTTTGCCGAGCTTGCTTTTCCAGAAGGTCATTCATGGTAAGACATAACACTCCAACAGAAAACAGTGGAGCTTGATGTATTTACTAGAAGTCCAAACTGACTAAGGATGTTTGTAAAACATAATGAAACTAACAAAACTAGTTTTATTTAGTGACAATGTGTGAGAAATGCAAATAGTTGCGGGATTTAATGTATATATATATTTATTGCTTTTTCCTATGGTTTTAAATCTTTGATGTTTGCATGTATTCAATCAACTTAAATCCCAATATATATACGTATATGTGTGTAGCACTTTTAAGCTGCAGACAACTGTTTAATGTGATATTGTTTTATAGCATGCATTATTTGTACTAGTATTTTTATTAAATTATGTTTGATGTTAATTTTACATTTGTTTATTAATGTAGTTAAATGCAGAACATCTTTTAATGCATAAAGACTTAAGCTAAACTTGAAAATTTTAAATGATTTACATTTACTAAATTTCTCCACTTTATGAAATTTTAGTTATGACTACTTTATTTTACTAACTTGTACCGACGCAATTTTAAAAATGCATTGAATAACTACGGCAAATGTTTTTTTGTTGAGGAAATAATATTGATAACTCAATTACCAAAAAAAAAAAAACGCATTTAGAATTTGGACAAATTTTTTTATTAAAACTGAGGTACTAGTGACTAAAATATAATATAAAGTAATATAAAAAAGTTAGCTTGCACATAGGATTATTAAAGTAGTAAATTGTACCATTATAAAATATTTGTTAGGATTGATTGAAGTCACTCTTAATTTAAAAACGATGTTCAAGTCATTAACTTAGTAAAGATAATTGTGTGTTAATTTTCTATCGAACATGTTAAATCCAAATTACTTCCAAAAATTCAAAGCAAGATCTTTTCAGCAAGAGTTAAAAGGTTTTATTTACTCGTGTAGAAATTTAATTAATACTGTAAGAATGATTTAATAAGGATTATATTGAAAAAGATAAAGTAAATTTTTTAAAGTGATTTCTTATGTTCTTGTCGCTTAGAAAATCAAACATTAAAATTTAGCTATTAAAATTTGATACCTGAATGAAATTGTGTTATCTAAAATTAATTTCTTTAATGTGAGTGAAATTTTAGTATAGAAAAATAAATGCATACGAATTAAACATCCTGAATTTTTAAAATTCATCAAACTTGAAATAAAATGTAAGATTCGTAAAAAAAAAGTTATATTTAATCGAATTAATAAAATTAATTTTCTCTATTTTTTAGAATTACTGAGTACATATACTGCATTTTTTATTTTGCACTTCATCAAATAGCAGTCATTACAAAATTTTTATCAGATTGTGTGAAATCATATAAAATATGAAAACTTAATTTTCTTTGAACTTTCATGAGGCAAAATCGGCAGTTTCAGTTTCTTATTCTGTTTGAGTTTATATACAGTGATACACGAAAATTTTAGCAAAATACACTAGCAAATTTTCCCATTTTTTGAAATGCAAATTTCTTTTTCGCATTCGTATAGCTACCAGTATGCATTTAAATCATTATGTGTCTAATAGACATCAAGCATTTTAAATTAATTGCATATTGCTAATTAATTAGATGAGGTGTTATGCTTTTTCTCAGGAAGGTCTTCTTTTCCGTCTCTCCTTTAATGTGAATACTCCTTCGGGTGCCGCATTTTAGGATTCTTTCCTACTGTCATACGACTACTCACACCTAGCTAACTGAGTTCTGGGTCCCTGAGGACAATTTCTGGTAATTTTAGTTCCATTTACAACAGACCAGTAGCTCACACTCTGTCTCAGAGTCCCTGGGCGGTCTAATTCGCTCTTTGTTCTCCCCTGGCTAGGGGAGACTCTCTCTTTTCCCTTCCTTTGATATCTCGATCTGATTATGGAATCTACTTTACCCACTGGACAGGACGCCTTTAGGGCTACGCAAAAAATGATGCTTGAACGACTGTTTGCCAGGCTAGATGAAGTCTGCAACATGTTGAATGATATCACAAACTCAAACGAATTTACCTCCGAAGACAAAGAAATTGTTCGAGGAAAGCTCTGCACTTTTGCAAAGCATATCACTAAAGAAGCCACTACTACAGCTAAAGAAGTGATGCTAGATGATCCCTCCTCAGAGGATAATTCCATTGAAATGACGGAAGTCATTAATCAAGAAATACCGACGCAAAATAAATTTGATGTTCTAAATACGGAAGATAGCCAAGGAAATAACCAAAACAAAAACCGAGTTAAGAGAACTCGAAAAATAAATGAACACCAACAGCCACCCAATAAAACAAAGAAAACTCTTATAGAAGACTCTGCTGCTGATGCGAAAAATAAAAAACTACAACATACGACTGCTGACGAAGAAGCGAAGCAGGATATCCCGTCCACTAGCGAGCACTCCCAAGGAGAAAACCATGAAAATGAAAATCCCTCCATAATGGCTAAGGCTTCGAGGAAAATACCACCAATTGTCATCAGAGACAAAAAATTCTCCTGGAAGACCCTTGATAAACACTTTCAAGACGCAAAACTTACTGGATATACGGCAAAATCATCCTCCTACGAGTTGAAAATTAAATTCTCAGATGCCGAATCCCACAGAGCGGCCATCAAAATCCTTGAAAAAATAGAGGTGGGTTATCATACCTACCTTCTACCAGAAGATAAACCACTTAAAGTGGTTATACGTGACCTTCCGCACGATACGGAAATAGCCGACATATCCGATTGCCTAATTGAAGAAGGTTTTACTGTAAGCTCCATTGTCCAGATGACTCGCCGAAGAAACGGAGAAACCCAGAAACTTCCGCTCTTTCTTATCTCTATGCCTAAAACAAATAGAGCTAAAGAAATTTATCAGTTACAATACATAGGCAGATGTAAAGTACGCATTGAAGAATATAAAAACCGAGGAGGCCCTACGCAATGCCATAGGTGCCAGTATCTACACCATTCCCAAAGACTTTGTAAGCACGAACCGCGCTGCGTTAAGTGCGGGGAAAACCATTTTACTCACCTATGCACAAAAAGCAAAGATCTCCCAGCTAAATGTGCAAACTGTCAAGGGGACCACCCTGCGAACTTTAGGGGATGCAAGACATTCATAGAAGCTACGAAAACCAAAACCAAAGACAACACCACTATTCGCATTACCAAAGGAGTAGTTGTGGAAAATAGAACTTATGCACAGGCTGCCAGCAACAACACCATTCAAGAGGCAAAGAACATACTAGATCAACTAAAACTCATAGTTAATTATATCCAAAAATCTGGAGTTATGCAAGCCATAAACCAGCAACAAATAAATAGTCAAAACCAACATTCAAATAATGAGTAATAATTCCATATCACTTGAACTACTGCAAATTGGAAATTGGAACGCCAACAACCTTGCCAACAAATTCGAGGAGTTTAAAAACTTTATCACAAGTAAAGACCTGGACATCTGTGCTGTCACAGAAACCCACTCTAATGGCAGTAGAAATTATAACATAAATAATTACAAAGCTTATGTCACTAACAGATTACACTATAGGGGAGGTGGGGTGATTCTTTATGTTAAAAGAGCTATTCCATCAACCCTATACAGCAATAAAAATGATGAAGGCTATGAGGAAGTCTCTGTGATAACTGAACTCAATGCTGGCACTAACATCAAATTCTCGGCAGTCTACAACCCGCCACATAGAAAATTAACACAGAAAGACATCGAACATCTATTTTCTGGAAAATACAAGACCATCTCTTTAGGAGATTACAACTGTAAAAACAGACACTGGGGTTGCAGAGCAACAAACAACAATGGCAAGCAACTGAGTGAAATTATCAACAACAATCAACTTAAAGTCTTCTCCCCTATGGAACCGACCTACTACCCAACTTTTCAAGCACAAATCCCTGATATCCTGGACATCATCTTAACTAACACCAATTTCCACATTGCTTCTGATGTATGCAATGACCTGAGCTCAGATCATCTCCCGACAATATCAACCATCAACATTAACAAAATTACTACTCCCACCACCACCAATAGAACAAACTGGAACCTTTTCCATAATATCTTACTCACTAGAAACTGGACTGCTCCTGCCATTAATAACACCATAGACATTGATATCTCTATTCAATCACTAAACACAGAATTATCCACAGCTCTAAAAGAAGCCACTGAGGAGGTTAAATACATACATAATTATCACAAGATTCCTCAAGAAACAAGAGAACTAATTAAAACCAGAAATCGCATCAGGAAAAAATACAGGAAAACGCTCAACCCTATCTATAAAACTGCAATAAACAATCTCAATAGACTTATTAAAGAAAAATGCTCCACTCACAAGAACCAACAATGGGAAGCAATGATTAAATCACTGAACACAGAAGATAACTCCGTCTGGAAAATTGCCCGGAACATGAAGCACAGGACTCAAACCTGCAAACCTCTGGTAGGTGAAAGGGGGTTAGTCTATACTGATTTTGAAAAGGCAGAGGCCTTTGCGAACAGTATGGAGGACCAGTTTAAATTAAACAACATAGAAACAGATAAAAATTTTGAAGACATTATTAATAATACCTACAGGGGAATTAATAGAAATAACTTAGAAGACTCGGGACTCGAACCCACCACCTCTGAAGAAATTTGTGCTATCATTAAACGTTTGAACATCAAAAAATCACCAGGCAAGGACTGTATTACAAACAAAATGATTAAATCCTTTCCGGACAATATCATCTATCAACTTTCACTTATTTTCAACTCATGCCTTCATCTCAGCTACTTCCCGCAAACTTGGAAAGAAGCCATAATTATCATGATCCCCAAACCACATAAAGACCTCACCATACCAAACAATTATCGCCCTATCAGTCTCCTCTCATCTCTGGGAAAACTATTCGAAAAGATCATTTATAATCGTCTTCAAATTTATATGAACCAGCTACCAAATGAGCAGTATGGTTTCCGCAGGGAACTCAGTACTACTAAACAACTACTCAGAATCATCGAATTCATCAGCAGAGGGTTAAAGAACAAAGAAAATTCTGCTTTTGTGATGCTTGACGTCGCAAAAGCATTTGATAGATTATGGCATGAAGGTCTCATTTATAAGATCAAAAATCTTAACTTCAACACTCACATGATACTACTCATTAAAAATTACCTTCAAAATAGATCATTCTACATAAGAAACAATAAATGTCTTTCCTCACAGAGAAATATCAAGGCCGGAGTTCCACAGGGCAGTATACTTGGACCGATCCTCTACCTATTTTATACGGTTGATTTTCCTGTCAACAGAATGGATCACAATAGTATCACAGCATATTATGCTGATGATACTGGCATTATAGTTAAATCAAGATCAATTGAACATGCTATCTGCAAACTCCAAGAAAAATTAAATATAGTAGAAGATTGGTGTTCCAAATGGAAAATTAAAATTAATACAAGCAAATCTAATCTTATCATCATTAAAAGACCATATACTAGAAGCAATAGAACATCTGATCTGCTAATGTACAGTGAAAAAATCCCCACAGTCATCAATGCAAATTATCTGGGCCTTACTATTAATCAACACCTCAATTGGAAACCTCATGTTATAAATATCATCAACAAAGCTAAAGGAATTTTATTTAAACTTAGACCCATTATGGGCTATTACAGCAAAACGAATGTAAAAATGAAAAAACTCCTATATACTACCATGATACTCCCCATCCTCACCTATGCCTCACCTGCCTGGTGTACAATTGATAAATCAACGATGCTATTACTCAATAGATTTCAAAATAAAACTCTTCGAAATATTCTTGGAGCCCCTAGATATCTAAAGAACTCTGCCATTAGAAGAGATTTAAAATTGGACACTTTTGAACAATACTTTGCGAAGAGAAACATTAACTTTTACAACAAAGCCGAGAACTGCTCAGAAGCAAATTTTAATGAACTATTTAATTGCATAAACTCTTCTGACGACATTAAACTACGACCCATTGCAGCGCATTATCTCAGCGATGCCACAATGTCTAGCCTGTCAACAGTAGTTCCATAATTCAGTACTCTTGTATATATTTTATTCTTGCATATTTTATTCCTGTAAATATTTTATTCTTGTAAATATTTTAACCTAGATTCATTTCTTTTCTGTACATATTGCATTTACTTATATTCAGTGCTTACTTATATATTCGGAATTTATTACTAATCTCAATTATTTGGATTAGCTTTTGCTACTTTTGTTATTCACATTTTTCTGATTAAAAAGATTGAGATTTTCTCAACTGCCCCTGGAAAGTTGTTTTTATTTAAAAATAATTTTTCAGAATTCGCACTCTCTTTTTCGACCACCGGCTCAACTGACGCCGACCAATCAGAGACCGTCCGCTTTCCCCGGACCCCTTCCTCCTCTCTCTACTTTCATGACTCCTCCTACTCGCCACTTTTTCCTCTCATTCCACGACATTCTATTTCAGATGAAAGAGTAAAAGCAGCTCCGCTGCTAAAGGCTCTGGTTTTACTATTTGATTCTTGATTCTTGAAATTAATTAATAATTTGGTCATTAAAACTTGATCATACAGTGCATACGTGTCTGTGTACTACAGATCTTCTATACCTCGAAATACCCTCTAGTTGCACTATTTAACCTCCCATCTTCTCGTCTCCTCACTGCTACTCAATTATGAGGGAAAATATTCCCCCTCCCGCAGTAGGAGGGCAATCTCAAACAAGGCGCCTGTCGATTGTTCTGGTGGTTTGTTCTTTTCAGGATTGCCTTTGCCAACAATCAATGGTGCGGGATCCTGCACTCCTGATCCCAACATGGTTAGGACTACATTAGACAACGCAAACAACACTAATGATATGGATTTAGCACATAAAAACTATCTCACATTATACTTAAACAAATTTCAGATATCGAAAGTAATGAAAATCTTATACAGATTTTCCTATACAGCTAAGTTAAACTATACAGAGAAGCAATGCGTATTCTTGCTGGCATTGTCTTTAAAAATCTAGAACAAAAACTCTGACTTGGGGAAACCCAGTGAAGATACTGAAATGGAAATACAGTCGGATTCTTCTGAAAGCATTTCTTATTCTGAAGCCCCACCCACTGATGAGCAAGGCTTTACTCTCATTGGACAGAAAAAGAATAGAAAACGTCGCAAAGCATTACAGAAAACGAACAAAATTAAGAAAATTAACTCTGAAATAACTTCAAGTAATCCCAATACCTCTAATAATTCTAAAAATGAAAATATTAACCATATTCAAATGGAAACAAATAATAGTGATGAATCTAATGTTACGGATAAATCAAATAATAAAAATCTATATACAGATGAACAAAATGACACTTCCGGTTTTCAATTTGATAAAAAAGCAACTAAAAATCCCCGTATTATTGTTAAAGACTCAAAAGTTACTTGGAAAATTCTAAGCAAAGAATTAGATGACTTAGTTCCAGATCAATATACAGCTAAAATTAATGGATCAGATACCTTTACCATTAAAGTCAACTCCCTTGATGCCCATAGAAAAACCACAAAACTATTTGAAGATAAAAAATACAAATTTCATTCATACATTCTTCCAGATGATAAGGACATTAAAGTAGTTATTAGAAGTCTTCCATATGATGCTGATCTAGTTGAAATTCAACAGAAACTTGCTAAATTAGGATTTATGGCTACTAAAGTCGTACAATTAACATCATATAGAAATGGAGAAAGAATTAAAATTCCTCTCTATTTAGTCACTCTTCCCAAAACTAAAAAATCTGAAGATATATATTATATTCAATATTTAATACGTCATCGTATTTCCGTAGAACATTATAGAGGCAGAAGAGGCCCACCTCAATGCCACAGATGCCAACAGTTTTTTCATGCGCAAAACTCTTGTCGTCATGAACCTAAATGCATCAAATGTGCTGGTCAACATCTAACCAATGAATGTACTAAAACTAAAGAAGAACCTCCCAAATGCGCCAATTTTGATGGCAATCACACAGCAAATTTCTCAGGATATCCTAAAAATCCACTTTCAACTGAAAATATCAAGAAAAAAGAATTAAAATACTCAGATAGAATTATCATAAATAAAACAGAGTAATAAATAAATCTTATTCAGATGCAATTAAGAATAAAAATTCAGTAGACATTTCTGAAGCTAAAAATGTTTTGGAAAAATTAAAAAATATGTTGAATTGGATTAAGGACTCTGGCCTAATTGAATCAATCAATGCTATTATATCTGGCCATATTGCCACCCCAGTCACCACACCTCAAACCATTAATGGTTAAGAAAAATAGAAGTTTTCGACCGTTATCACTTTGCACTTGGAATGCAAATGGTTTATACCATAAAATCTATGAACTTAATGATTAGTTGAAAATAACATAGATATTTGCTTGGTTTCTGAAACACATCTCACTGCTAATAAAAATGTAAACATTCCTAACTACAATATCTTCAGAAGTAATAGAAAACAAGGCCTTGGTGGCGGAACTGCTATTTTTGTTAAAAATTCTCTCTCTACTACGTTACACTCTATATATAGTCAAAATTGTACAGAAATTACAACTATTATTTTAAGCATTCCCAATATTGATCTTAAACTCTCCAGCATTTACAACTCTCCACATGTTTGTCTTCCAATACATATAATCATACAACTTTTCCTGGACAATTACCCTATCATCCTTGGTGGTGATATCAATTCTAAAAATACTAATTGGGGATGTAATAACAATAATAATAATGGACTTATTTTACGCAGTCTAGTTGAAGAACTCAAGCTTAATATTAATGCACCTGATTCACGTACTTACTATCCTTTTGATTATAATAGAAGACCGGATATTCTGGACTTATTCATTACAAATTATAACTTAAATCTTGCAGTTGATGTTCTCCCAGTTCTCTCGTCAGATCATGTACCCGTCATTGCTGTTGCAGGTATCGAACCTGAAGACTTTAAACGTGAAATCATTAAAACGGACGAAAATCTGTTCCACAATACCCTCTACATCTGCAAAGAAGATTTTAAACTACAAAACTCTCCTAATGATATAAATAATCAGGTTTTTAAACTCACAAACAATATCTTAAACGCCTTCAATAACTCATCTATAAAAACTAAATTTATCAAAAATTATATGGCTCTTCCAAAAGATATCAAGGATTTGATTAAGAAACGCAATAAAATCAGAAAACATTATCAAAATACCTTAAATCCTGCCTTTAAAACCCAAATGAATAAATTAAATAGAGAAATAAAAGAAAAATGTGCCTCTCTGAAGCAAGAAAACTGGGATGATAAAATTACCACTTTAAACACTCAAGATAACTCTCTTTGGACTTTAACAAGAATATTGAAAAAAGATAAAATTACTAATACAGCTATTCTTGCCTCTCATGGTTTTGTATATACAGATAATGAGAAAGCTGAAATTTTTGCAGATACAATGGAAAATCAATTTCAAGAGAACTCCTCACCTTCCAATGACATCTTCACAGAAAATATTTTAAATGAAACTTTATCTTTTCTTATAAATCATCAGAAAAAACCCATTGAAAATACTTCTGAAGATGAAATCATCAACATAATTTCCAATCTAAAGAAACGCAAAGCTCCAGGTTTTGATAAAATTTCAAATAATATAATCAAACATCTACCAGAAAATTACATTACGCATATTACTAACATTTTCAATTCCTGCTTAAATATTAATTATTTCCCAGATTATTGGAAAGAAGCAGAAATTATTCTATTTCCTAAGCCGGGAAAAGATCCTACAAATCCAGAAAACCATCGGCCTATCAGTCTTTTACCTACTTTATCAAAAATCTTTGAAAGAATTATTTACAACAGATTAAAAACTTACTTAAAATTAATTCCAATAGAACAATTTGGCTTCAGGCAAGATTTATCTACAACCAAACAACTCATTAGAATTTGCGAATTCATTGGCAAAGGATCTTATCTTAAAGAATACTCTGCATTTCTTATGTTAGATGTTGCCAAAGCCTTTGACAGGGTTTGGCATCAAGACCTCATTTATAAATTATTACACCTTGGAATTGCTCATAATATAGTGTACATCATTAATAGCTACCTTAATCACAGAAAATTTCTTATTCAACTCAATAATAGCATTTCTACCACAAGACCAATAAATGCAGGCGTACCTCAGGGAAGCATTTTAGGTCCAATACTTTATTTATTTTACACTGCTGATTTTCCTATTAATGACGACAGACATAGTCTTACTGCCTTCTATGAAGATGATACTGGGATTGTTGTGAGATCCAAGAATCCTAATCATGCAATTTCTAAATTACAAAATAAAATTTCTGACATAGAAGAATGGTGTGAAAATTGGAAAATTGCTATAAATGCATCAAAATCTAAACTTATAGTTAAAAGCAGAAAACCTGGAAAATATAAAATTTATAATCAACTCTATATCTTTGGACAACCTATTGAAAATGTTTCTAAAGCAAAATATTTTGGTCTTCTAATCAATAATAGAGTCACTTGGACTGTTCATATTAAATCAAAACTTTCTGCTGCATGGCATGCATATTTCAAACTAAGGTCTCTTATTGGACCTCAATCACATTTAAATTTGAAATTAAAAAGACTTCTTTATGTTTCAACTATTAGACCTGTCATCACATATGCTTCCCCCGCCTGGTGTTCCTATTCCAAACAAGATTTACATCTCATAAATACACTTCAAAACAAATTATTCGAAGAATTGTAAATGCTCCTTATTTTATAAGGAACAAAAACATTCAAAAAGATCTAAATCTTGAAGAATTATCCCAATTTATTCAAAAACTAAATGTCAACTTCTACAATCAAGCATCCAAGTGCCTAGCTGGAAACTTTGACAAACTTTTTGATTCTTATATCTTCCCTGGGGATGCCCAAGTCAGACCTATTGCGGCCTTTTACTCTTCTGACGCAATACTTTCTAAAGTTTTTGCCTAAACTTTTACTTTCAATTTAATCACACATTTAATTTCTTACACTCATTTATAACAGTTCAGATGAATGAGTAGATGCCTTCGGGCAGGCACTCAGCTTCAAACACTCAACAGCAACAGCAAGATTATTATAATTCGAATTGTGAATTGGAACGCATGTAGCCTAAAGCCTAAAATTACTGAATTCATGAACTTTCTAGATGAACACAATATAGACATTGCTATAATCACAGAAACCCATTTAAGACCAAATATGAGTTAATGTACCAAACTACAATGTATATCGTACTGACACTGTATAGTAGCAAAATAGGAGATGGTTTTGAAGAAACTTCAACTATCATCAACCTGGAAAATAATCTGAAATTCAAAATTACTAGCTATTACAACAGACCCAAGCATAATTAACAAGACCAAGAAATTGTGGAAATTCTACCTGCAAATATTCCTACAATTGTTGGAGGTGACTTTAACAGCAAGAACATCACCTGGGGATGCAACACTACTAATAAAAATGGAACTAAATTATTATGAATAGCCCAAAATCATAATTTAAGAATAATTATCCCAATCGAGCCTACGCACTTCCACTATACACACCAATGGGACATCTTGGACATTTTTCTTACAAATACCAGCTACTCACTATCAGCACAGACTATGATCTCTCTTCCGATCACTTTCCAGTTCTTGGCTGCTACGGAATAAAGAAAAATATTGCAAATAAATTTTATTCAGAACCAACTGGCAACTCTATTATAATATTCTTCAAGATCAAGTTAACAAAGAAAATCAATCATTAATCAACAATAATCAACCCAATAGCAGTAATAATCAAGAAATTAAAAATAAAATAAATAATGAAATAAATTTATTCAATAAAAATATCAATCATGCAAAAGAAATAGCAACCCATAAAATTAAATACCACGAAAATTACTTAAAATTAACAAATAGTATAAGAGAAACCATAAAAGAAAGAAATCGCATCAGGAAGCGATTTCATAAAACCTTGAACTCACGACTCAAAACTACAGTCAACAAACTTAATAAAAAAAATAAAAAAAACTCTGCACACTACAGGACTAAACAATGGCAAGATAAAATAGAAAGTCTTAGCACAGAAAACAACTCTATATGGAAATTTGCAAAACAATTAAGAAAAAAACAACAACTAATCATTGCATTAATGGCCAAAATGGACCAGTTTATACAAACTATGAAAAACTGAGCATCTCTCTGCTAATACCATATTTTTACAATTTCAACCAAACAAAGCCACAAATGAGTCCTTCACCAATGATATTAATTCATTTATTCATAACTAAAAATGCAAGCTAATATTCCTCTTAATACCATTACACCCCAAAAAATGATGGTGAAATAATTAAAATTATTAAGAATCTAAAGAGACCAAAAAGCCCCGGGAGAAGACAATATTACCAACAATATTATCAAATATTTACCATTGGACTTTATTCGCAAATTCATTAATATTTATAATAACTGCCTTAAAATATCATATTTTCCTACAATCTGGAAAACTGCTACCATAATTCTTTTTCTAAAAAGCTTGGAAAAGATCCCAGAATACCTTAAAACTACAGATCTATCAGCCTGTTCCCAGCTTTGGGAAAAATATTTGAAAAAATAATTTTTAATAGAATTAAACAACACAATATGGCTTCAGATACAACTTATCCACTGTTAAACAACTCATAAGAATTACTGAGATTATTGGTCAAAATATTCATTACAATGTGTATACAGCTATGGTCATGCTCGACGTTGCAAAAGCTCTCTATTGAGTATGGCACGAAGGCCTACTATACAAACTCATAAAACTCAACGTAAACACTGATATAATATTACTCATCACCTCATATCTATCTCATCGCTTCTTCCATATTAAATACAATAATGAAAATATTACTCTGAACATCAAAGCTGGAGTCCCCCAAGGTAGCATCCTGGGCCCAATCCTATACCTATTTTTCCCCTATGACTTCCCCGGTTTGGACAATAACTCAATTCAAATTGCTTTCTACGCAGATGACACTTCTATTATAGCTGATTCTATGAGGCCGAATAATGCTATTCATAAAACTTCAAAATGCGTTAATTAACATCGAAAACTAGTGCAGTAAATGTAGAATAAATATAAATGCTGATAAATCCCTTATAGTATTTAACAGAAAAAAGAGAAATAAAAATAAATTACTTCAACATAATAAACTCTACCTATTCGATAAAATCATTCCGGAAGTGAAAACCACTAAATATCCAGGATTAACATTTACTACTCAACTTTCATGGACTCCACATATCAATAACGTTATTAAAAAAGCCACTCAAGCTTATGCATGCCTATTCAACTTAATTGGAAAAAACTCAGATTTAACACTAAAACTCAAGAGACTGCTCTATCTTACAATGTTAAGACCAATCATCACCTATGCTTTACCTGTGTGGAATACTATTACGCCAAGATACAAACACAAATTTAGAGTATTAAACATAAAATACTTAGAAAAATTTCGAAGGCGCCCTACTATATTCGCAATAAAAACATTTCAAAAGATCTGAAAATTATTAATATTCTAGAGCATATTGCTAACCTAAATAAAAATTTCTATGATAAAGGCATTAACTGCACAGATGGTGCATTTAATCAAGTTTTTCGCTATATGTATCTAATAGAAAACTGTAAATACAGGCCAATCGCCAGAAATTATTAAGAGGAATATATTTAATTAAATTTTTGTATATAGAGTTATATAATCTTATTTAACCTTATATTACTCTTCATTTATTCAGGATTATTTCTTAATTTTTCTATTTTCACTCTGTATATAACAATTTTATTATTTCCTCTATTTTCAAGTAGAATAAAAATTTTCAACTCATAGCTCCGCCCCTCAGCTCTCTGCTGATTGGCTCTCACCTTCTAGACTCGGTTCCTTACGCTTCAAGTCTAGCGTTCCCTGTCAGTACCACAATATCTTTCTTCAAGGACTTATCACAGATGAAGTAGTAAAGGTCTGCTCCGCAGGCCGACACTTCGTAAACGAAAAGAGATCCAAGATTATTATAATCATTTTCGGATAAAGTTAAAAAATATGCGTTTTTCAAACTCACAAAAGTGAGTATACAATTGGATTTAAATATATTTTTGCAGTTATTTGGCCTGCTTCTTGTTGTCTTAACATATTTGTAAGAATTGTGCCTTGTTTAATATAAGCATTAGAGGACATTTTTGAAATTAATTTTAAAATGGCAACTAAAAGAACTGAAACATCATTAGAAATCGGAGAACTGGTTATTAAATTGAAAAATGAGGCAAAATCACTCAACCAAATAAGTCAAAGTATAGGTAGAAGAAGAGCTGCAGTGCAAGGAATAATATGGAAATATAATTTTACAAAAACTACGGAAAACTTTCCTAGATAGACAGCCAAAATTGACCGGTAGAGATAAAAGAGAATCATTCGAAAAATTGGTAAAAATCCGAAAACTGCAGTAGACATAGCCAAACATCTTGAAAAGGTTAAAGAAACTAATGTAAATCCAGAATGTGTTAGAAGATTCTTAGAAGAAGAAGGATATAAAAGCAGAATTCCGCGTAAAAACCCCTCTCATTAGTAAAGTCAATAGAGACAAAAGATTAGCATTTGCGCATCTTCATGAAAACGATAATTTCAATTACTGGAGCAAAGCTATTTTTAAAGACGAATCTAAATTTAACATTTTTGGCTGGGATGGTAAGCAAAAAGTTTGGTGAAAACCCGGAACAGAGTTAGAATTGAAGAATCTGATTCCTTCAGTAAAACTTGGCGGAGGTTCAGTGATGGTTTGGGGCTGTTTTTCAGCTTCAGGTGTTGGCAATTTAGTCTTTATAGAAACCACTATGGATCGTTTTATCTATTTGAATATATTGAAAAACAATTTGAAGCAATCAGTGAGAAAATTAGGCATGGGAAATGACGGGATATTACAACAAGATCAGGATCCAAAGCACACATCAGCTGGTGTTGTCAAGGAATGGCTGTTGTACAACACTCCAAAACAATTGCACTCCCCTCTTCAAAGCCCTGTCCTTAATCCTATCAAAAACTTATGGCATCAACTGGACAGAAGTATCAGAAAAAGGAAAATTAGAACCAAAGACTATCTTAAAAGGCATTACTTGAAGAATAGACAAAATCCCCCGCACTGTAACTAAAGGACTGGTCTCTTTAATCTCTAATCGTATGAGAGTTGTTTTAAATTCAAAAGGTGGACCAACTAAATATTAAAATATGGAAATTTCAAACGTAGACTTTCCTGAATGTTCGCTTTCGTGACTTGCGAAGTGACTGATTCTCCAATATTTTATATTACTTTGTGTCTAATGATAAAAAAACTGCTGTTTTTCCTCATCAATTTATTGTTTCTAATCAGTTTTAGATAAATTGAATTCTATTTTTATATAAATATTTAAAACAAATAAGTTTCTGTTAATTTTGAAAGATGTATGCTAACTTTCGTGTATCACTGTATAATCATGAATGTGATAAAATGTTTTAATCAAACCACTATTAATATATCATATATTATTATGCTACATTAGTGTAATAATTATAAAATAACATTGTATTAGTATTGTCTCTTCAACCTAGCAGTTTATTGTTCGATACCTTGTAAGCAAATGCATTTTTAAGAATAAAATGAAAATTTTGATTCGAAATGTTTTGGATTTAAATTTTATTAAACAAAAATCCCCGCTTATAATTTTTATCGATGGATAACTCATAACCACGTTAGCTTGGCGAGAAGTTAACTTCCTTGTCTGAGGAAGTTAGCTTGTTCAGAGGATCAATACAATTTAAATTTTAATAGGATATTCCGAACTTCAATGCAATTTTAAGTTACAGGGAATATTGTGTAGACGTTTTGAAAGATAGATGCGATCACATGATACTGACCTCTTCATATAATCGTAATTCTGAATTGGTAGAGGATGAACCGTTAAGACTTTCAGCCAGAAGAAATAATTAACTGGAAATGAAGCCAATAAAATAGAATATTCATTTATAATAAATGTAGTAAAATAACAGTACCCCTTTTCAGAAACCTTGAAATTATGAACAGAAATGGTAAAAGACAAATTGCCACTAATTCTGAAAGAAATAACAATTCTAGTTATTTTCAATGATAATAATAAACTTAGCTTATGCGAAAATTACAACTACAAAGACTAAATGATAAGTCATTTCAAATGAAATTTCTGTGTCAAATATAATAGGATATATAACGAAATAACAAAATTTATAACAAAAGAAATTTGAATTTTCAAAAATATTTAAACTTTACTTAATTTGTAAATTGAAACTATTTTCCTTATTTAATAAATTAAAGTAATTTCAAAAGTAATGATTATAAATTATTATTGTAATTTACATTTAAATAAATTAATTTTTCATGCATTTTTCTCTTCAAAGCATTATTGTAAATCTAAAGAATGAAACTAAATTAGACATAAGAAACTAATTTTTTTTGAAAGTCGATAGTTTGTTTATTTCTTAATTTTATTGACAATTTTCAGAAGAAATGTAATTTTTCGTTAATAATCATCTGAAATTAACTTTTATCGCAAAAATTTATCGCCACATTTTCCATCAAAACAAAGGGTACACAATTTTAAATGGAACTCATTTTTACCAAATGGTACTCCCCAATCTTCAAACGAACAGAATCTGCATATTACTTTCGCTGGAAATCATTAACTCATGACTCGGAATAACCACAGGCATCGTCCGACATCTGATTAATCAAATAAGCGATTGAAATTTAAATAAGGCTTTTCGTTTGACAAATCACCTAACGCTTCACGCAAAGATTGAGAATTATCCTGTGTAACATTAACGGCTTACTTTCAATGGCTATTAAAGTCAAATTCGATCTACTAGTTAAAATTACCGAGGCTGGAGTTGATCAGTTCATTGCTGGACAAAGACACAAGACTAACATTTTAAAATAAAAGGCTATATATTATATATGTTTAATTAACAAAGTATCCGATGGTGGAAAAAGAATTTTGACCTTCTTCATCAGGGATATTAAGTAACAAAATATAGATATTTCATAAGTTTATATTCATATCTGGGAATTCAATTAATTAAATCATATTATGGTGTAGAAACCTTTAACTATTTTAATGTTTATCATGCTCCCAACCAAAACTTCTTCCTTTCGTTCTTTTCAGTCTTAGAGATAAAAACACAAGGAATATGAAATATGCTTTTTTGGCTTATTTTATAGATAATGATAACTTATAGATAATATAGCGTATCTTACAGCTTATTTTATGGATAATGAAAAATTTTTATAAGTTAGATATTCTTTCTGCAAACGATGGATGACCAAGAATTTATGATTCTAAATGATGAAGTTGATGTCCATTACTTTTTTGGTTACGATATATTGCCTAAATAGATATTAAATTTCCAGTTCAGCTTCTTATTTCAAATGCTTCTAGACTGCGCTCTATAACAATGGATATAAGTCCAAGTCCTTATCCTTATTGAACTTGGGAAAGGACAACAATAATCTTTTTGTAAAAAAAAAAAAAAAAAAAAAATTGAAGTTTTGAAGGCAAGTTGTGGAACCTAATTACTAACTCGGATCCTTTGACAAGTAACTTAAACACGGACATCAATTTCAAGAGAAATTTTCTTGACAAGGTTAAGTGACACATCCTAGAGGTATTGTAAGCAATTTTGGCTTTTTTTATATACATAAATTGCTCTTTTCAGCAATCTTCTGAAAAAGAGGAACTCTCCCACTTATGCACTCAATAGTGAGGAGAAATAGCAGATATAGAAATTAATGAATGTAATATTGAGTCAAGAAAAAATTTCTACCATTTGAAGAGATCAAGAGGAAAAATATATATGTAACAAATTTGATGGTAAAATAACCAACTTAAAATTCTGAGTTGTGTTAAGAGGAACAGTAATGAACGAGACTAGTAAGAAAATGGGTACTATTCCATTATATTCCTGCCTTTCATAATCACCATAACGGGAAATATCATTAATTATTGTCATAAATATTCCATTTGCATCATGTATTGTTTAAAAATGTTTATATTTTCAGCAACTACTAAAAATAATGCAAACATTTTATTTACATTTTATCACTTATTGATAAAACTTATTTAAACACCAATGTTTAATTCCAACGGAAACTGTTTAGCAGTAGCATTGGTGATCGACTGCATAAGTATAAAGTAATAGTACGTTTTTTCAATGAAACAAAATAAAATTTTGCTGTATTTAGTTGTATTTTGCCCTTGGTGACTTGCGACCGTGATGCTTCTTCTAACCGACAAAACTATCACAAAACACTTTTTTGCACCAACTAGCTTTAGTTTTGCTCAGCATTTAGCTTACTTATTATTGTTTATCACTTTTTAGTAAATTTTTGCACAAAAAAATTTGATTTAGTATACATTGTATTTGAAAGAAATTTTTTAAGCCAATAAAATCATCGTATTTATGTTATATTATTTTTGCTTCTCCGTAGAAAAGCATGCTATTTCTAAGGAAATAGCATGCTTTTTTTTTTATCAAAAGCGGAGGTGTAATGGAAAAGTACTGAAAAATGTATTTCAGTTAGAAATAAATTTGACAAACTGCTCCTAATGATAAAGCCACAGATAAGGGCATTGTGGTCTATTGACAAATGCCAAATTGGTATAACTATTCACTTAAAAATAGAGCTACATTAAGTGAGGCCAGAAATATATCCATATCACATATGTATCACACCAATGGTTTTGAAGACTATTAAGTTTCTAAAATGTTCTCTTTGTAGGAATTATATCTCATAATAGTTTTTACTCGACTGGAGTTAATCAACAGACAGAAAGAAGGCTCATAAATATTGACTTTAAAAGGAAACGAAGACTAATTGACAGCATCAATCAGTCCTAGAAAAGTGCCTTCCTACTTTCGAAGGGAAAACAGCTACAGTTACTTCAGTTAAAAAAATCTGACAACACGATTTGCTCCTTTGAAGAATTTGAATTTATATAGCTTTGATTTTTGTATATTTTATAAATTATTGTAAAAATTTTATTTTCATGAAGATCCAAAATTTATCTGGATTGAAACTTGTCAATGCATTGGGAACAATACGATCTAAAATTATATTGTTCTGATTGCATTTCGGATCATATTCTGTATTTATGAAAAACCATAGTGTAAGTACAAAATCTTAATCTTATATGTTTTTGCTTTTATATCTCACGAAAGCGCTCGAGGGAACATTGAAGCACAAATTTGTCATCAAACTACAAGATTAATTTAGCACTATCAATTCCATACTTTGGTATGGATAAGGGATATTTTATTGCATGGATTTAACAAAGTTAGAGTCAACAAATACTTCTAAGCTCATATAAATTTATGTAAAGGATTTTCAAATTTCTGTTTTTAGCCTTATTCTGTTTGCTGTGTATTTTATAGGGGTAGTAAATATGCCTTTGGATGCAAGATTTACTTCCAGGTGACATTATTTTCTCGTGACCTAACGCATGATATAAATGAATTGGAACATATAATCAATGAATCCCTATAGCTTTATTAAATTTTACTTCATTGCAAAAACTACGTTTTAATCCTTTAAAATCCATTCTACTATTCCTGTCAACCAATCAGAACATGCACAAATACAAAACGAGATTATGACTTGACAAAACAGGATATTTTGCTCTTGAAAAACACCTCAAGTATCAGGTTTTATTTTAAATTTTGAATTTACTAATCACAAACACATTGAGCATATTATATTGAAATGCAGAAATTGGCTAACCAGTTTCTAGTATACAATGCAACAAGCTGTAATATTACTTAAAAAATGAGTGGCCACTAGATCGCAGTACTTAATATGTCATGTTGAGAGAGATCTACAAGTAATTGAGAGAGGAGTTGGTGTGAAGGAACTACCTTAAAAATGTCTGTAAATAATCCAATTTGTAAATAAATGTTTAAATATTAGTATTATATGTATATATATATATATATATATATATATATATATATATATATATATATATATATATATATATATATATATAAGAACTTCTTCCTTCCCCCCCCTAAGCGCTACTCACTCGTCGTCTGACAAGTAAAATGGAATCGATAACAAATCAGTAGAGAGATATAACTCGCGACGCTTTCGGAATTGAGGTAGGCGAATTTTGATTGTTTCGTCTCGAAATGTATATTAACGTAATAAGTAACGTATTCTAAAGTAGTGAACGATATTTTAGAATTATGTGTATAAGTATAAAGTATTTTCTTAATTTCGTTTTTAAAGAAACAATTATTTTCGTTTTGGTGAAGTGAAAGTAACAATTTCGTAATTGTGAAAGAATTTTTTTATAAAGAAATTAAGTATTATAATTTGTAAACTATGGCTTTTTGGGGGAACGCTAAAAAAGTAGATTTAATAGAATTAGCAACAGAATTAGGTCTCTCCGTACCTGAAGATGCTAAAATAATTGATTTAAAACCTATTATAACGGAACCAGAGACGTATGATGAGTTTTATAAGAGCTTATTAAGTAGGATTACTGAAGATCGAATTGCATTAGAAATAGCCGCTAAAACGTTATCTGACAGTGAGCATGAGCTTGAACGTTTACGTATCGAAAATAGAGTTCAAAATGTAAATATTTCAGATTTAAGTAGCAACGATGAAATTAGAAATGTACACACAGATTTTCGAAAGTTAATGCACAAATATAAAATCAAGAGCTCGAGGGGAATAATTTATCTACCAGTCAAAACAATGCGGATTCAATTGCGTCGTTGGAGCCTTCGAACTACTTGAAAAAAGTTTATATTTATGGAAATAATTTGGTTCCACTGATTGATACAGGAAGCAACGAAGCAGCTGTTCCCTCTTATAAGAGTGTATCGCAATAAAATGGAATCTGAATATGACCCCTGGTAGCAGTAATTTATTCGGTTTTGGAAATCAAAATAACCAGTAACTAAATGCTCTTGGAAAAGCTGTAGTAAATATTCGTGTAGATGATGTAGTTGAAAAATTTATTCATTTATTAATTGTCGAAAATAATTCCCAACCATGCGATTTATTTTTAGGTAGAACATGTTAGATTTACCATACATTGGTTTTACGTGTATTGGGGGCAATTTAAAATTTGGATACGCAAATGACGATGTTTTTTCAGAAATTCAAGTAGATATAAAGGAAAATACAGTTAAATTGAAAACATTAAATGAAACAGAAATCGAAAGTAAGTCAATTAATGTAATTACATCGAAAATTTAAGAAACCGAAAATTCGATAGTTAATGGAACAATTTTAGTCATAAGTATAGGACAGAATTTCGATTTTTTCTTTAAGTAGTTAATGGTGAAACAGTTGTACCAGTAATAAATAAAGAAGAATTTAACTTAAAAATTAGGAAAGGTCAGTGCTTAGGTAGAGGAATGGAAGTAAGTAAGTGAGGAAAGCTTAACCATATCTAATAAAGTTAAAAGTGATAATGAAAAAGTTGAAGTTATAACAATTAACAAAGAGAAGTCTCCTATTTTAATGAAAGATATTAACTTCGACAAATCCTTAGAAAGTGATAAATAATTAGAAGTTTGTTTGACCTTGAGTGAAGATGAGCAAATATTGATGATACAGCAGGCTGATTCAGAAATACGAAAATTAATAGAAATATTCAGAAAAAAAGATCAGGATAGAACAAAAGAAGAAAAACAGCTTATAAGAAATTACATGTTTAAGAGATACAGATTATTTAGATGCATAAATGAAAATGGAAAAGAAAAATTTCTCTATGTTATTCCAAAGAATATGAGAAAAAGTACAGTAATTAAATTCCATGATCTTATGCGACATTTTTCTGTTGACAGAGCTGTAAATAAGATAAAAAAAAAATTGTATTGGTTTCCTTATATGAAACGTTATTTACGAAGGCACATTTCGAAATGTTTTTAATGTTTAATGAACAAAACGCCGTCAGGAAAACAGCCTGGCTTATTAAATCCAATTAAAGCAGGTCGTAAACCTTTTGCAATTATAGATATTGATCATTTAAGACCTTTTGTTAAGAGTTCTAAAGGTAATCAAGAACTTCTGGTCATGATAGATAATTTCACAAGATTTGTCTAATTGACTCCAGTAAAGAGCACGTCAACATCACATGTGCTGTAGGCTCTGAAAAAGTTTGTAAATACTTATGATCTACCTGAGAAAATAATAACAGATGGAGGAACTTGTTTCACTTCGCATCAATTTCAACAATATTGTGCTGAAAATGGTATACATCATACACTTAATTGTACAAAGTGACCACGTCCAAATGGAATGATTGAAAGAGTTAAGAGAACAATATTGTCTACCATAACAACTGGTATGGAAGATCAGAATCATAAAGATTGGGATGTTAAAATACATGAAGTTGAGAAAAACTTGAACAATTTTGTAAACAAGTCAACGAACAAGACACCATTTGAATTGCTCCATGGTTATTTTCCATGATTCAACGATGGAATTTTGAGAAAGTTAGCTCATGAAGAAGCTCAGAGTGGGCAAGATCCATCTATAGTGCAGGAAGAGTCTCGAAGACAAATAGAAGAAAGTCAACAAAAAATGAAGCAATATTATGATAAAAAGAGATGTAGAGCAATGACGTTTGAACGAGGAGAGATAGTCGTAATGAAAGAGGCCCGAAATCTTCAGGCAAACCTGCGACAACAATTTAAGTACTGAGGCTCTCTTATTGTTAGTGAGGTATTGCCGAACGATGTCTACCGTGTGACTCAGCTGGAAGAAAAAAAAGAAAGGTCACTTCTGCGCAACAACAGCTCACATATGTCAACTAAAACCATGGCTAAATGAACCAGACTTGGATGAAGATAGTGATATCGATAAGGCCAATAGTGATGATGATGACTATTCTCTGAACAGCCCTAGACGCAATCCACATAGATCCACTCGCAAGGACTAAAGCTGAATGAGAGATTCTAAATGGTGAGATCTTTTTAATTTTATTTAAAGAAAAAGTTGTAATTAAAAGGCACTGAACTTATTATAAACTCTATTGACTCTAAAAATAAATAACTTTAAAGATCATTTACTGTATACTGAAATATTCATCAAACAACATTAAAATTTGTTAAATTTATTCTGTGAATGATTTAATACTCCTAAGCTCATTTATTTTCTAGTAAACTTTTGTTGTAAGTAGTTTTATTAGAACTGTATCAAGAATTACTTGTGGAAAAAGTGTATTATATATTATTAGAGTTTTTTTTTATTTTTTGTAATCTAACATAATCATTTTTCTACTTTTAATGGAAGATGTGTATTAGTAATTGATTATTATTACATCAATTGAGGACAATTGTAAAGTCAATCTGGCCGAATGTTAGCATCAAGCTATAATATTACTTAAAAAATGAGTGACCACTAGATGCTGTGCTTAATATGTCATGTTGAGAGAGATGTACAAGTAATTGAGAGAGAAGATGGTGTGAATTAGCTCACTATGAAGGAGCTACCTTAAAGATGTCTGTAACTAATCCAATTTGTAAATAAATCTTTAAATATTAGTAAATTTAATAACTTCTGTCTTCCCCACCTAAGCTACTTACTCGTCGTCTGACAAATAAAATAGAATCGATAACACAATTAAATATAAAGTTCGTTAAGACCGAGGAACTTATTCAATTACATATAGAATCATATATTTCGCTTTTATTCAGATTCAGATTTTATTCAGATTTTTTTAAATAAGGATGTCCAATTTATTGTTGCGTTTCTAATGTATAAATCTCAAGAAACTAGAGCTAGTCAGACTAAATTATTACGTTATAATTACTGGATTGTGACAGTTGTCTATCGAAAATATTTCTTTTTGAAGAGTATGAAATTGCTAAATGTATTTTTTAAATAATTTGAACTTATTTTAATTATATCGTTAAATAAAAATATTTCTAACTGCAGTTTTGTTGATGTTTACAACAATAAATTGAAAAGTAAAAAAGAATAATCAATAAATTGACAGATTGAGGTATTTGTGCTATGTTTTCTAAATGATACAGTTATATTTATAACAAAAAATATCTGTATTTCTTGACATATTTATGACAACGAGGAATCACAAATGTAAATCAAGAATATTTTCTCGGCATTCTATTAAAATAAGTTTAAAAAAAGTAGAAATGATAAAGATCCAGGATTTATATGCTTACATTTTATGCAGCATTATATTGTCATAAAACATAACACACAAGAGAATATTATATATTTTTTATTAATGTCATGCATTTTTATAAAATGTAAATAGTCAGATTATATGCTTAACTGTTTTTTTAAAAGGGAAATAAATATTCTAGTTTCCACAAACAATAAATTATGAATATTATCATTCATTCATATTACTTTATTATTTTCCTTGCATATGTAAAATCTCAAAGCGTTGATCTTTCAAGTAAGTTTAAACGAATTCCAATAATTACTGTCAATTATCTTAATAAATGTAAGTATTGCATTACATTATTTTTTATTTATTTTTTAAATTTATTTATTTATTGTATTGTGAAGAAAATGATTACTAAGAAATATAGTTCAATTTCATGAAAACAAAGCATTTAAATTAATTTCAATGAAATAATATTTTAATAAAATTCCTTAAATTTTTCAAGATATATAAGTAAAAGCAGATGTGGAGTAATTGGAAAAGCAAATCTAATTGAAATAAATTGAAATATTGAATTTCAAGAAAAACAAAACTTGTTTCAACAAATACAAATTCTAGAATGGATGACTATGGAATAAATGGTAAGATTTAATTTTTTTCTTAATATTAATTTGCATCTAAAATTCATTTTTGGAATAAAGTTAAGTAAAAAATATTAATCTAAATTCTTATAAGAAACTTCATTTAAAGAAATAATGTTTTCTAGACTTGTTGATAATATAACATTTCGCATTAATTTTTACAAAACAATTTCTATGACAACGATATATTCTTTTAAAAATAATTCATTAATATGCAGAATATTTTAAATATATCATTGATTTCTGTTTCTAATAATTCGCGTAAATGTAATACTCGAAAATTCTTATCTTATAAATCGATATTAATTAACTATTGTTGTAGATATTGCTGGTTTTGAAATGTTAAAATCATTGTTTTATAGGGTTGTGTGCATAAAATTTTGTTGGTTGAAAATAATTTAATGATATAAATACACACATTGGCTTAAAAAATAAAAAAAAATCACTCTTAATTATTAAATTATGCAATATTTAGTGAATTTCGTCAAAAGAGTGGCGTGTAAAAGAAAACATTCACAAGTTTATGATAAAATAATAAAAATATATTACTTTGATTCATAGTTACATTATTTTAAAACGTTTTGAAACAAAAAGATGAGCAATTGATTTGATAGAGATGAAAAGCTAACTAATTAAAAGCCCTATTCTTTTAGTTAAAAGGCTATTTATATGTATATAAAAACTTAGCAATAAATATTGAACTTTTGTTAAGTTCATTGCTTGCAAGAAAAGCAACACAAAGCATATATTGCGATCAGTTAATAAATATCAATATATTAAAGTTATTACAAAACAATATGTATCACTGTATCAATTAAATTTCGTTCAGATTTGTAAGACAATTTTTACATTTGTGTTGTAGCTTTTCCTTAAATAGCCAATAGTGTGTAGAATTACAATTTTATTTTGAATGTGTATAAAATTAATTTAAATTTTTAATGTGTAAAATATGTTTTGAATGCTATCATTTTGAATAAGATTTAAAAAATCTAATAATTAATTCTAAGATTTGTTAATTATATGAAACAATACCATATTGCATTGTATATATCAGCTTTATAATGTAAACATGATAGTTCCAAATGAAGAATACATTTTACACCTTATTGTTCTATAGTTTACTTAATTTTTTTGTATGCTTCTACTTTATTTTATTTAATTCTATCATTTAAAACATCCATTTCATTTGACAGCATTGAAAAAAATGAAATATTCTTCTATACTTATTTTTAATTCACTATTTTTCCTTTATTTATATCATATTGGGATTTTTATCCCAAGCTACTGCAAAATAAAATGAACAAGAAAATTCATTCGCTGAATTCACAAAATATATAATCGAATAGGACAATTTTATTGCAATTAAACGAAACAAACTCGAAGATTCTCAAATATTTTTATTTTTGCTTAAAATTGATAAAAACCAAGTTTGCTAAAGATGAATTAAATTTTTATTGAGGATTAGTTTCATAACGGCTTGTTACTGTCTTTTAAACATCTCTCTACTAGGTATTTTAAATTATTACTACATTGGTCGACAATAATGATGACAAGTATTATAGTCATCGCTACGATAAATTTTATGGGTCTGATTTATAAAGCATGTGCTATGACCTCAATAATGTAAAATTGAACTGAGTGAAACATTTTAAGAATTTAAAATCCTGTCTGCTTAGTAATATTATTCTAAAGATTTTACTTTCTTTACTCAAGGAAAAGTAAACTGCTAATGATCAATAACGAAACAAGTTATTCAAAATATATTATATATTTATTTTCTTTCGTTATAAATTATCTTGTGAAAAATAAATTTTCGTTATCATTAGATTTGGGAAACATTTATTTCGCAAATGAGGCAATTTAATGAAATAATTTATTAACTTTTTAGATTCAATATCAACTATTTGCACTTTAAAAAGCTTAGTTTTCCAATTTGAAAAAATTGAACAAAGAGAAAATTTTTAGTCCTCATTGATTGGAAAATTTTTATAAGAGTAAAAAGTTTATGTTTCACGAGGAACAAGTGATAAAAAGAATCATCAAGAAATTAAAAGTAGTTTTCTTTCTGTGTCATAAGAAAAATAAAGATAGATGCTGGGAAATAACATCTATCTCTTTTGAATACTTAACTTAAGATAAATAGTTTCATAAGATTTGTTTTGCTCTAATAATGAGTTGCTTAAAATATTTTAAGGATTATTTGAAAAAAAATTGCCACTTTTCTAAGATTAGGAACTTTATTTCATTTAAAAATAATTTCAACGATTCAGTGATAAAATTTAAATGTTTATCGTGAATACAAGGAGTTTACAAATAATTCATCAATGCAGGAATCTCACATCTTTAAATATATAACATTAACTATTTCATTTTTATAACCAATGAAAAGAACATAGTTTGAAATTTTTCTTTTTGATTGCCAGTTTTGTTTTATTTATTATGCATCAGATTAATAGTAGTTTGCAAAATTAGGACTCGTCAACAAAACTCTTGTGCCTTGAGCTTAGAAGGTTGTAATGCATAGTGATATAATATTTGAGTTCACTCAACACTGATTGTATTCAAAAATTTTATTATCACTACTGCATTGCTAAAAATGACAGGTATGAACTCCGACATTATTGAATCAAACTCGACTACATCATAGAAGTTTGTCAATAACGTGATTTTACCAACAACTACATACAACATTTATTGTTATTTATTATATACTTGAAATAATGGTTTTTTATGCAATGCATTATCCTACAATTCTTTTAACCGCGATGGTCCCTTCCACCAACAAAATTCTAATAATTGTTCGGCAGAGCAATCCCTTGATAGTAAATCTGCCAGATTCTTTGTACCTGGTACACGTTTCCAATTTTTAAACTTGTAAGACTTCTTATCTCTTTAACTCGGTTTTTACAAACACAGACGATGAATCATCTTAGCTTATCTAATACAGAGCTGAAAACGAGTCTGTCTAGTAATACTCTGTAATGTTTCTGAAATTGAAAGCCTTTTTCACCATGTCAGAAAAACGTGCACCTATTGTAAATGCCATTGATTCCAGTCAAGGAATCGATATCTTTAGTGGCGCGATTCTTGACTTAGCTAGCATGAAAGAGAGAGTACTGAAACTTATATATATATATATATATACCTCATTTTCCGTGTTAAAAATATAGCTGTTGCATAATATAAATGAATCGCAGAAAATATGAAGGCTTATTTTGACATTCAGTTATTTATGGACATATATCGTGGAATTTCTCTTCTTTTTCGATCCTTCCACCACAGAAATCGGAGATAATCTCTATTTTCTTTATCAAGGCCTATCTGTAAGAAAGCCTGTTTGATATCACACAGATATAATATTAATACTTTTTTCTTTAAAGCTTACTAACATCGATAATATTAATTTAATAGTGTTCGATCATTTCTCTAGGCAATCTGAGTGAGGGAAAACTTTTCATGTTACTTGAAAACAGATCTGACTTTAGCTGTCGAATTTTCCTTGAAAATCCCTCTATGTGGTAAGCAGGAACCAAATTTAGACAGTTCTTTAAGTGGTACTTTTTCAATTATTTGTTCTTTTAACCATACCATCAAATAAACTTTATTAAATAATTTAATTGCATTATTATTAATGACTTATTGCAAGCGTGAGGGTAATTTGTATACCCCATTTTTGAAAAATGTTTCATTTCATGCGAAAAATTAAAACAGTACTTGATTGATACCTTCATTTTTGAAATTTTTATCCTTAAAAAATTGTGTAAGGACAAAAACAAGAGATAATTGGAAGGTAATAAGGTGTATAGGACAAATAAAGTCTATGGAAGGTCATATCATATGGTGTATATGGGACAGAATTTCCCAGCCTAATTCTGCATTTTTTGATGAACTCTTTTCTTGACCACTTTCTTGAACATTGTCGGCCTTTATTCTTGCACTATTCTCTTTAAATTATCGAGTTGCTGACAATACTTCTCCGAAATGAGTTTTTTATTCAATTTTTAATGCTCATAATGTATTGATTCTCAAATGCCATTTACACAATATTCTCTTATTCAGAGTCGAATCTGTTTTAGAGTTAGAAGGGATAGGTTTTCCGCACACTAAACCATTTTCTTTATGATGTTTTCGTAGGTAATTCACTTTTCATCCGGTTCAAGAAGGGTTTCATTTTGTCCTGAACAAGTAGAGATAGGCATATGATGACTCGATTGTCAAAATTCTTATGACTTAATTCATGTAGTACCTATTTTGAATATTTCCGAGCAATCTTATCGAATATGTTCCGAAATAGTTTTCTGAACTGAATTAAGCTTTCTGCGAACTCCAATGTCGTCAGAAAAAGTTCTTGCTATAATACAGTTTTTATAGCATGGTCATCGATCAAGGGATAAACCATTCCGGTACACTTAATATAAATATCGGCAAGTATAGAAGGTACATCATTCATACTCCAGGTAATGTTTTAATAAACAGTGCTTTTAAATGATGAAATAGTTTTAATTTATTTTTCTCTTTATCATAAATTCAGTCTTTATCATAAATCGATCCTACGTATTTTAACATTAATAATTAATATAAATTATGTAATCTGCCAATTCTGTCTCATTAATATATAGGAATTTCAAAACAAGTTTACAAATGCTTATCTCATCATCTATATTGTTGTATATTAATTATTGTTACTATTATTTGTTATTCATTTTTCTTATTAACATTAATGTTATACTCATTGCGTATTAATGATAATCAATAATATTTATCTATTCCATAAGTAATTACTCGAAAATACTGTATTTAATAATGTTATTAAATCTCAATCAGATTTCACAGTTTTGCAATAAAATATCTAAATTTATCATCATCTAATATATTTTATATATAATTAATGTGCATCATTAAATATCGTCAGTTACTATGTAATTCATAATTAATGAAGTTAAATTAATAAAATGTATATATATTGCTTATACTTTAATACTAAACTAATATAGGTTAAATTAATAACAACACTTATGCTTTACCTTAAATAACTAGAATTCACAGATTAACAATTGAACTTTTATCCTGAACTAGGAATGTTGATTAAAAGTTTTAATGTGTAATAATGTACTAGTAATGTTGCAAACTTTGTCAATCAGTGGTACCACAATATGGTTGTACGTCTTCCCCTGTCCTCGCTCAGAATCCCAACACAAATCCATTGAATATGTATGGAAGTAATATAATGAATTAAGAAAACATCGGAAATCTATAACTGACGTTTTGACATTCTTGCATCACGAATAGGCAAATATTCATATTGATTATTAAAACCTATATGGTCATAGATTGTAGTGTAATTGCAGTATATTGGGAACGATTCTCTAACTAAATCATTTACCTCTTTCCTTATAACATCATATCCTGCTCTTCAGTCCATTGATCAGCAAAGTGAAGCAACATTTGCCGCGGGTAGTGACTGGCAGGGTGACCACGTACACTCCCTCACTGGGTTGCTAGAGTTCCGTGGGTTGGGGACATGTTCACGTTAATATATGACATACAAAGTCCTTCCACTAGTGTGGCGTGGATGTGGAGAAGAGGCTGCCAGCTCAGATGTGACCTCGTCACCTGACCATTATTCAAAATTACGAGGCACTTGGTAATGGGCGAGTATTCCAAACTTGTTAATCTAAAGGTACAGTCAGGGACTCACCTGCACTGCTATCTATCTTCAGTCCATTATAAAAAAAATTTATTTAGAAGCAAATATATTGTTTTCTAAATAAATATAGAGGTTTTAGTGTTTTGAAGCACTTATTACACAAACTTATAATCATAATTAATACGACATGAAAAAGCCACTCAGTTGTTGTTGGTACACATTTGCACTACTGCGGGTAGTGCCTCTAAACATGTATTACAAATATGGTGACTAGTGAACAGAAAGCCTTTAGTGGTCTGCAGTTTGTAAAGACGGAGTCTTTAGTTATTGTAACGTGCTTTCCGCCGGATTAAATTCAGATGTGATCTCCCACATAATATCCGTAGATGCTATCAGTTTAAGAAATGCCAGCTGCTTTTACAAAAGGAAAATACGGGACGACCAAGGTTTTCTGAAAAGTGATGAGCGAATCTCACGCTTTGCCTGATGAAATCAGTTCGAAAGGCCAATCATGAATTAGCAATTGCAGTGATAACTGTTGGTACGGAAACTATGTCCGTATTGTTTGCAGTTACTACAGGCTCTGAAGCCTACTATGACAACTTTGTTAATGAGCATGATTTTCTGGATAGAGTAATTTTCGGTGATTAATCAGCATCACATCAGTGGACATGTGAAGACTCAATGTGCGCATCTGGGTCTCAAAAAATCCTCACGAGTTGGGGCAATTGCAACGAGATTCCCTACAGTGAATGTTTTTGCTCCATATTTTAGTGGAAAGTATTTGGGCTTTTTGTTTTTGGAGAATCAATTGTAACAGGTGCTTCGTGTTTTGATGTTGTATAACTATGGATACTTCCTAATTGCTGGAAAACGAATCAAACAACTTCATACGGCAACAAGGTGATGCACCGCCTCACTAGTATAACGGACGCGATTGGTTGCACATCACTAGCCCCAACAGCTGAATAGGCCGGAAAAAGCCCAATGGCAGCTTGTTTCGAATCACATTTTGTAACCTATCTATATCACGACATATGATTTCTACCTGTGGGAGTTTATATAAAGGATTGTGTATATGTGCCTCCACTACTTGCTGACCTTCCAGGTCTAAGAAACGAATGAAGTAGCAGTTACAACAATTACACCACAAACACCAAACAATATTTGTGAAGAACTGGGCTATCGTCTTGACGTGTGCCACGTGAAAAAAAATGTTCACATTGAACACTTGTACACATAATTGTTTCAGTTGCACTTTCATATTTCATGTATTATGATTTTAAGTTTAGGCAATAAATAATACAAAAGGTTAGAACCTCAATATTCATTTAGGAATATCCTGCATTCACATGTTTAAATTTTGAATATCAAACAATATATAGTAAATATTAAAAATTCCAATAACTGTTGTATAACATATTCTTCATTTATATAAAAAGCGACAGCTTTGATATATAAATGAAGAATATGTATAACAAGTCTTCATTACTGTGCTTTTGAAATTTATATTTATTGCATGGTAACCTTCAATTTAAAAAAAATGGACATAGAGAGGATTTAAGATGTATTTTTACTCTGTGTTAAATTATATTCTATTTTTAAAATTGAAATTCAATAATACTTAAAATGAAATGAATGATAAGAGAAGGAAACTGAATTTAATACAAAAAAATAAGTGCAAAAATATTTATTTAATACAATAGAAAAATAAAATATACAATTTTCAACAACTTTAATTAATTTTCTTATCATTTTAAATAACATCTTTGATTAGCAATAAGAATATTTCACAAAATAGTTTCTACTTTAATTAAAATATTTTAATTCAACAAAATATTTTAGAAAGTGAAATTTGAATATTTACACCTATGCAATTCATAAGTTTATACTTTAATGTCTTTATTTATATTTAATAAATCAAAAATAAATTAGAAATTTAATCAGTAGAATAATTGAATGAAATCATATAAAACCAAAAAAAGTTTCACTAATAATCATTTAAGTGAAATGTTGTAAATAATTCTTATAATCATTTTTAAAAATCTTTCTAAATTGATTAAATATTGATATTTGAAATATGGCTAAGACTTAACTAGCATTCACATTAGAAATGATATTTTTTGAAATACATCCATAATAATAGAAAAATACAACATTTACATTTAGCAGAAAAATTATCGTGCAAGATTATGGATTGTCATTCTAAATTAAGATTTTCAAAATAATTGTAAGAAAAACTTCCCTAAAAACATTGTTTCATAAAAATATGCAATATTTAAAACTGTTAATATAAAAAGCTAAATATTTTACTTTATACAAATGAAAAATTGCAAAATGAGAAAAAAGACACAATCAGAAATGAATAACAATAGTAATTTTTTTAAACTTAATATCAATTGATTGATGAAAACCTCATCTTAATAAATATTTGTTTGTAATTAGAATACACAAAACGAATATAAAATAGATACTTTCTCAAACAGATAAAAATTTTATTGGAATTAATTTCTTGTCTTCACAATAATTAAAAATAAATGCAATTCGAGAAGTCATTCAATTGGAATTAATTTTTTGTCTTCACAATAATTAAAAATAAGTCCAATTCGAGAAGTCATTCATTAGAATAATAAACAACAAATAAGCAAAGACATAAAAGCTACCAAAATATAAAAAATCAGACCAATTATAAAATTAAGTAAAAGTGAATAAAATTTTTTCTTTACAAGAATACTTATAACAGATTAATTTTTTGCAACACTTTCATAAAATTAACTCTACTATGCCTGCATTAAAACACTAAAATCACATGATTGATCTTATGAATTACATATGTAACAAATTATTCAAAAATTACAAATTTATCAAAAACAGTACACATATGTAACAAATACTTTATAAAATTCTACAAACATAATAACAATAAAAATACTCTCATTTCAAAGTATTTATGGAATAACACAATTTCAACGGGAAAAATGAATGTAAATATATTTTGTAAGACACTTTTACCATAAATAAAATAATGATGAATTTTCAGTTAAGATAAATATCGCAGAAGCAGATTATCTATATAACTCATGTATGATTACCAAGTGCTTTTGTATAAAAGTGGCAGAATATAATATTGCGTCTATACTATATTTAGAATTACCAAATAGTTGAAAAACTATACCCTAAATTTATATCTAAATAAGACATATTTTAAATAAAACAAAAATTTTAAAATACATATTACTTTTAACTAGAATTGTTAATAAATACAGACATTTATTAGTGCTAAATTGCTTTTGTTTTAATAAAAAGGCATCAAAAATACTCCAAATAAAGGAATAAAAATAGCATACAGTTTTATTCAAATATAATTGTTTCATTCATATAAAAGTTGACAGATATAATTACAATAGATTAACACATACATTAATATTAATAGTGTTTTAAGTTTTTCTGGCACCAGTATCAAAATAATTGCCCTTTATATCCTTTTGAAAGCTCATTAAACTCCTAAAAATAGTATTTTAATAAGTAGATACAGAATATGTTCAAATAATGCTTTGACATCTGCTTTATAAGAGTCCACTAATTATACATCACAGTAAATTCAAATGTAATCAAAATCCCTACAAGGAATATGTGTCAAAAGAGAAACTAATATAATTTTAATGGTAGTCCATTTATTATATATACAATAGTGCTAAAATATATATGAAACATTAGAAAGGACTAAAACTTAGAACTTGATTAGACTAATTTCTCTTTATCAATATAATTTTATAAAAACCTAATAAAGCCAAAATTGGTAATATGGTCCTCGTATGCCAACAAATTGTTATAATTAATAAAGATGTTTAGAAATGCAAACTATGTTATAAGATATATTATTTGACTTATTTGCATATAAATCTTTAGACATATTAAAAAATGTTATATACTAAGGAGTTCAAAGTAATTTTTAAAATTTCAAAAAATCAATAAATAAATTTAAAATGACTAAATTCTAAGGAAGTATGATACAATTGCAAGACAAATTTCAAAATGAAAATATCATATAATGTATAATACTTCTGGTTCACTAGTAATTATGTATACAACCTATGAATTACAAATAAAAGCAGTGTAAAATAAGTAGTGTGACTTAACTAATATGAAACTAAATTTAAATTAAACAACATTTTATCAAACTATCAAAAGTTTAAATGATACATAATGAATTAACTTTCATATACAAATACAATGAAAAATCTTTTAGTAATTTCTTCCAACATTATTGAAAGATACTATCAATTTGTATTTACTTTTTTACATAGTGCTCCAATCCATTATTGTTTACAACCTATATTTTGCTATCATTCAAAATCAATTCTTAATTCTTATCAAAAACACATTCAATTTATAACAAATTTAATCTTATATATTTGGCACGTTTCAAAATATAGAACATAAGATTTTTAACACGCCCATAAAAATAACTTCAAAAAACTTAAAAATAGTCTTTTTAAAAGTAAAGTTAAGAATTAATAACAATAAAAGAGCTTAACAGATTTGAATTAATGTAAAATTTTCGCAATTAGTTACATTGATGAAAATTTATAATGGGAACAAATTTATCAATAATACTGCTAAGTTCAAAAATAATTTAAAAACAATATAAAAATACATTTATAATTCTTTACAATTTCTTTTCCCTCAAAAATAAAAAGACAACAAATAAATTTATTATACATGATACAGTTAATGAAAAACGACTAAAATTTCCATACGCAAGATACTTAAACAAATTATAAAACTTAAATACAATTTAAAATAGTAAAACCATATGATATATTCATTCTAAGTTTAAATGGCACTATAATAAAATGGCGAAAAATACAGCTAAATATATAGCTGGTAACAACATAAAAGAATGAAAAAAATCCATTTTCTGAATGCAATAAAAATAAAATTTGTATACCATACTTTACAATTTGGATTGTATCATAGACATACAGAGTTAAATTTCAAGCTAAAGTTACATAAGGCACACAACATGCAAATTACTTTCCAAAATAATTTGAAATATAGATAAAATATTATTAATAGCAAAAAAATAAATCTTAATTTGTGTAAAATTTTATTACTTTAATTCAATTATACAAATATACATTTTTCAAAATAAAACAAGTGCTTTAATATAATAAACTTTCTAGAATTCCTAAGTGCAACAATACATTAAAAACAGATATTAAAATAGTATGATAAATTCTACTCTATTTTATAAATTATTTTATATTAAAAATTATGTTTCTTTGACAGATTAATTTGAAAGATTTGTTTAGAATGTCTTTTTCTTTTTTAAATAAAAATTTTTTTACAAAATTATCAATAAAAATTATTTTATAATTTGATATTTTTAGATTATGTTCTCTTATGATTACTTTTTGATTACAAGAGTTATCCTTAAACTATGTATTTCAAAAGTAATTATTTTCATAACTGCATACAATTCTAACTGCGATGCAATAATTTAAATGTAGGCAATGTACTTAAATTCTTATAAATTAAGATTTTTTATATATACAATGTAATAATAAATCCTATATTTCAACTGATTGTGTATATTTTCACCCTTCTACAAATTTTTAAATTATTAAAACATTTAAAATAATAATTTTAAATGTTTAATAATTAATAAAATAATAAAATTTAAAATAAAAATTAATATATACTATGAAAATCAAATTAAAATTTTTGACAAATTTTATATAAATAATGATAATTTTATCGTTGAAAATATTTAAACATACAAATCACTTTCTATATTAAATCCATAAAGCTCATTTTTCTAATAAAATACTAAGTAGATAAAAATATCTCTATCTATTCTCTCAGAAAAGTTTTACTCAAATCTTTTAAAACTACATTTGCAAATTGTATAATAAGTTTATTCATATCAAAATTAAATCAATCAAATTCTTGATTAAAATGAGAAGTTTAGTTAACTATTATTATGCTTATGCTATAATATTTATATTCAAAATAACTTTATCAAAGTAAAGCAAATTTCAATTCTAAACAAATAATTTAAATTTTATCAACCGGGATGAAAGGGATTACATAAAATTATATGATTGAATTAAATGACACATAATTCAAATGCTTATAACTTTTAATTAAACATGTTGTTTAATAAAAAACTATTTAGCATTTGAATTATAAGATGTGACTAGATTTCATAATCAGATGCATCAGCTAAAATATCTTCCCAATCATCTTCAAATACATTTTTAACAGGTGATTTTCTTGAATCATCTTCTGATCCAAAATTTAGTACAATAGAAGAATGGCAGTACATTATACTATCCTTCATTCCCCATAAACAATCTTCAGGTGATACTAAAAAGTGGAATAGATCATATTTACATTTTTAAATAGCAAGAAACTTTTTAAAAATATTATTTAATTTTATTTTTAAAAAAATTAATATATATATAACTTAGAATAAAATTTTAAAAATAATTAAAATAAAAAAAGACTGTCTTTAGACACAAATTATTAAAAAAATTTTAAAAAAGAAAAAAATTACATTTTTACTCTTTGAATAGAAAATTGAATTTCTTTCATTGATATAATTTTAAGTTAAAACAAAAATTATAACAGTTGCAAAATCCACCTAAAGCCATTTAATATTAAATCAAATACTGAAACTCTTAATATATATTATAATATATAAAATTATTGATAAATTTTCAGTTCTAAAGATTGTTTGAAAATATTTTCCTATGTCATAAAATCAAAATCTGGCATCTTAGAAAATTGTTTGAGTCTCCTATATTTAACTTCGTGACCGAAAACATTGAAGAAATTCACCACCTCATTGAATCTGTCTGGAACAAAGAGGTTCTGCCTGAAGATTGGAACCTCTGAGTATTATTTACCCCAATCATAAAAAAGGAGACATCTTGGAATGTGCAAACTATAGGGGTATTAGTCTTCTTTGTGTTTTTTAAAAGTTGTTCTCAACAATTCTTTTCAACGGACTAGTACCATTTACAGAGAACATTAACGGCGACTATCAATATGGATTTCGCAATGGAAGATCCACGATAGAACAGATTTTTTACATGAGGCAAATATTGGAAAAAAACAGAGAATTCTATATAAAGACACACAATCTTTTCATAGATTTTAAAACTGCTTATTATTCAATAAACAGATACCTACTCTTGGAAGCTATGAAAGAGTTTGAATTACCTCAAAAACTCATGAATTTGGTAGCTACCACTTTAAACAAGACTAAACTTAAGAGTCAAGATTCAAAATGATCTGTCAGAACTTTTTCTTGTTTCCAATGTTTTAAAACAGGGAGATACACTGGCCTATCTCCTCTTCAATCTTGCCCTCCAAAACGTTTTAAAAGATTCTAACATCAACACTCGAGGAACGATTTTCAACAAGTCTGTACAGATAATTGCATATGTTAATGATGTAGACACTGTTGCATGAACGCCTGAGGCCTTAAAAGAGGATTTTATGTCATTAGAAGCTGCAGCTAGTAAAATGCATCTTGCAATCAACCAACACAAAACAAAATACATGAACAGCAAAAAATGTAGCACTCCCTATCTAGATGTAGGAAACTACAAGTTTGAAACTGTTCACAACTTTAAATATTTGGAATCTGAATTGAATGCATCCAACGATATTGCACCTCAGATCCCCAGCAGGGTTACAGCTGCTAACCAATGCTTTTTCGGCTTAAAAAGTACCTAAAATCTACTTTCGGCAGTCGAAAAACAAAAATTTTGATATACAAATGCTTTATTCGGCCTATTCTCACTCACTCATCTGAAATGTGGATATTGACTGAGAAGGACAAAGAAACCATCTCCATTTTTGAAAGAAAAACTTTAAGAAGTATCTTTGGTGGAATAAAATGTGAGAATACATGGCAAAGAACTAATTCTGAGCTCTGTAAACTGTATAAAGAACCAGATATTGTTAAATTTATCTTAATACAGAGATTAAAATGGGCAGGACATTTGAACCAGATGAACGACAATCAGGTGACGAAAAAAATTTTCCAAGCTCGCCCATTGGCACCAGATGAAGAGGACAACAGAAACTCCGATGGTGTGCCTGCCTTGAAAATGACCTAAAAACACTAAAAGTAACAAACTGGATGACCTTATCCAAAAATAGGGGGTTCTGGTATGCACTCCTGAGAAAGGCAAAGTCCCACCCTGGCTTGTCAGGCCAATGAAGAAGAATATTTAACTTCATAATTCACATTTTAAAATTTTATCTGAAATTAAGTCATGTGATGAATAACAATTCATAAATTACAAAAAGTTAAATTTTAGCAGCATTTCAAATAACCTACTCGGAAAAAAAAAAAGATAATTCTATTTCACACAAAAGAACAGATTTATTTCAATTAAGATTTTTACACTGATAATTTTTACTATACTTGATATCATGAATTTAAATTCCATGAAGTTTTGTTTTAATTGTGTCTAATTAAACATTTAAAATAACAGATGTTTTATGTTAGTTATATTTATAAAAAATTGAATTTATACCATATCTTTTTATTTTTTTTATATTTATAATTAAAAATTAATTTTTTTAATGGTTAACAAACTTATCAAAGTAATTGCTTTGTAATAGGTTAACTTAATATATGTACTCATTTTAATACTGACAACTTAACATTAAATTGAAATTAGTTTATTTAGGGACATTTTAAACTTAAGAGCTCAGAAATTAGTGAAGCAACTTGGAAATTTGCATGAATTGATTATTTTTGCATAAAAGAATAATAATTATAAAAACTTAAGAAATCAGCTAGAAAGGATTAGCCACTTTTATAGTAAAATAGAAATATGTATTATATGATAAAAGAAATATGCAGTTGTTAATTTCAGATAATTGAAAAATATTTTAAAACAGAGAAAGAAAATCTTACCAGATAAGGAATCCATATTTCCAGGTATTTGTTTCCAATAATCTCCACAAGGATTTTTCTCAGTAACACCAAATCTTCTATATATTTTGCCAAAGTAGTCTAATAGCCAGACTGCATATTTGCTTATACATAACTCTTTTGCTTTTAACTCTGGGATACAAATCCATTCAGTTCCAAGGGGATAATTAGTAGTAACTCCTTCACGGACATATACATCTCTTTTATTATCAATAGCCCAAACTGGAAAACCAAGTGGTCCAACATACACCTATCAAAAGCATTATAAAAATGTATCTAAAAATCCTAATTATAAATAATATATTTTAATAAAATAATTCTCAATTATAAATACCCTAACAGAGCATAAAAAATAGAATTTTTTAAAATAATTGTAAGATAAATATTATAAATTTACAAACTACAAAAATTGTTAAATATAGATTTTTATATTTTAACTAATAATTTTAGAAAAAAAAAAGAGAAATATAAGTTTGTAAATATTACAGATATGTATTAAATGCTGGTTATGAAATAAAAAACTGATTTTTATTCATTCAAACCTATTTCCACACTATGAAGAGTTTATAATCTATAAATATAATACCTAATAAGAACATTAAGACAAGAAAATAGTAAATTACCATAAAAGGTGCAAAACTATATTACTGTTCAAAAATATATATCAAAAGAAGAAACTATTGCATGTGTACTAATATATTTATTTTCATGTAGTTAACTTCTTTGTGGTTTTACAAAAGTGATGAAAGTATTTTTAAGAATAAAATTATAATTAAAAAATATTCTTACATTTTTGTATACTTTTTCAACTTTTAAGAACACTTTTTGATTATTACTTTTACAAATTTCAAGAAATCCTATGAATTTTATTCCTCTCAGAAGTTGTGGAAAAATTTTAGTATAATACCAAATAAAAAAATTACTTTTAAAATAATTTACAATTTTACTCAAACAGTCAAACTTCCACAACATGTTTTAAGTATATATAAATTTATCAACATCTCTATTCAATGAGTAAACTTAACGAACATAAAAAGTTAGTATAAACACAAATATTTTTAGGAAATTAAAAAAAAAAACAAGGTAATAAGAGTTAGTGAATAAAGATCAAAAGAGTAATTCAAATTATAAGATGAATTAATAAAATTTCACTTACATTTTATGATTATCTATTTCTTAATCTTAATAAGAATAACCACAAAATTAAAATAAAGAAAAGAACATTTTTTTCTTTATCATGGAAAATTTTAATCTAAAAAAGTTCTAGACATAATGATTTGTTTGAAACATTTGTGTTTCATTCCTGTTATACATATTGATGTAAACACATTTACATGCATCTTATTACATTTAAGGCAACATTATCTAGTTGGAATTAGAAGGACATATATATAGCTAATGTAGTTAAGGTAAAAAACAGAATTCAAACAAGCAGCATATTAAAATAAAAATAATAATGTAATAAATCAACAAACAATAAGAAAAAGAAAACATACATAAAAATTGTTCTTTTTAAATTAAAATATATATTTAACTATAAAATGCATGTAATTTAATTAATACAAACCTTAACAAAGAAAATCTCAGAAGTATTTTGAGGCGTAAGGGGTAAAGGAAATCTTTTTCCAATAAGAGAAAGCTCAAAGGGAAAAAAGAAATTAATATTATAAAATAAATCACATAAAATTTAAGAACAAGAGCAAACAGAACAAGAGGACACACAAAAATTAAAGCCTAAATCAAGCTTTTAATTTGAGACATCTGAATCATTTAATGTAACACACATAGTATTAAAATCAGAATATGCAGCATTAGGAAAACGTTTCACAGATAATAATTTAAACACATTCGCAAATAATAATAATAATAATAATTAAATCACATTCATAAAAATAGTTGAAAATAATTTATATTTTCCACTCTCCTAAAGAAAATGTAAGTTAGTTTTTTAATAATTAAACTCAGCATAAGCTAATATAAAAAAAAAAACTTAAAATATATAATTTATAATTTGATGGCATTAGAATGCTCATTTTATTATATATTTTAAACTTAAATAATTTTTTGAAAAAATAATAGAGATTAATCATTTTATATTACTTTTAAATTAACATAACATATTGTGGATTTATTACTATTGTTTCTGGATTATGTGAATGGAAATATCTTCTTCTTCTTTTTCTTAGAATTGGGTTTGTATATCATTGGGCACCTCTGCTTTTATCAGCATTTTGTACCATTAACTCCAAACCCAATGTTTCCTAGTTCCAGTTGCTCGGGTCACCCACTTATTAATAAAGTCCAATAACCCTTTAATGAAGTCTAGGTGTAACTCTCTAGTATGGATGATGCCTAAAGAGGTTAATCTAGGGAGGGCAAGAGCCTTGCATTCATAAATGATATGCTCTGCCGTTTCCTCTTGCGTATGACATTTCCAGCAGGTCTTGCTGAAACAGTCCCATCTGGTCAGAGAGTCAGTCATACTAGGGATAGCTTCCTGACTTTCACCAGAAGATGGTTTGGAGGTCATTTCTACCTCAAGTGAAGGATTCATTACTGCCCCTTTACAAGACTGCCTCTGAGTTCCCTTGTCTTTTTCAGCAAGGTCTACTTCAGAGGCATCACCTGCAGATGCAGAAAGGTTTGTTATTTCTTGTGTCTTTTCAGCCACAAGATAACAATTTATAAGCTTAGGTAATATAAGTCCACCCAGCATTGCCTGAGATACTGGGCAAGGCAAATTACTCTAGAAGTTTGCCAGGCAACTAGAGGCTCCGTTAAGACACCAATACCGCGGTGCCAATTAGCCCTAGGCACAGATCGCATAACACCAGGGTTTACGGAAGCTGGTTCGCGGCCTCCGATTCTATATTCAAGGCTATCCTGTCATTCCTACAGGACGTTCGGTGATCTACCACCTACCGACGCGCTTGGTAGCTGCTCAGGCCGCAGGTGAATGGAAATATATAAAAAAATATAATTTCACTGTGAACAATAAATAGCACTTTAAATTTGGAAAATAAAATTAGTAAATTAACTTTATTTTTAAAATTTAATAAAAATTCATCAAACAATAATATATATATATATATAGTTTTAAATTTGAAATAACTCTTCCTGACAAATAAAATATAAATCAAAATTCCCTCTTTAAAAATTCAAATTTATATATAATGAATGAGAGGAATATCAGAAACAAATCTAATATTGGTGATATGATCACATTTTTAAACAAAATATTTGAGCTGTATTCTTAATTAAACAGACATATTGACTACATTTTTGAACATTTTTTTAAAAAACTCCCTGTTCTTACGAGACTGGCTGACTGCAAATGGAATTGTAGCTATAATACTCTAAATGCCACCTTCAAGTTCTTCATTCAACTCAATTTTAGCTAATGTAATGAAGTTATGATATCTGCCGATCTTGGTAGCATTCAGAAACTTTAAAGTATCCAGTACCAAGTGCTTTGCATTATAACAAGTACTGCAAAGACTACCCTTATTCTGACAATGCAGTCTTACTCACAACCCACAAGTTAAAAATATTTACAACTCACAATTACTCACAACCCACAAGTTAAAAACAAAATTATTGAAAGAAATGTAGTCCTACTCTTTGAAAAGCTGAAATGGCTGCTAAACAACTGTTCTGAAAAGATAACGATGTTAGTGCACAGAGAAATCTTAACACTCAAAATGGGTTCATACAAATGCATATTCTATAGCTACTGATATTGACATACTGCAGAGCTGACAGGTTCTTTGTGCACCTACTTTTGTCCTGAATTTCGGTGAGCTCTTGGTTCATATGAAGTTAGATATGGATTTTTGTAAGAATTACATTAGTGAAGAGCAGATTCATGAAACTGTTTTATCTACTACTGAGAACAGATACCTTAGAGATTCATGGTTCCATCTTTACAGATGGATCCAAACTTGATGATGAAGACTGTGTAAGAATTAGAGTGCATTGTGATCTTTTTTCTTGTTATGCTCCCTTCAAGGCTCACTTGACACATTACAAAGGTGACATTTGGGCTATTAAAATAACTGTCTGTTTACAACATATTTAAATAACTGTCTGTTTGGCAGTCTTCTTTTATTTCAGCAGATATCTTGTCTGACTCTATAACTGCTCTCCATTCTACAGCAAATAGAGAATATACAGATAATATCTGCATTTTGCAGTAAAGAGATCTAGCAAGGTCAACATCTGTTTCTTTCCAGTTGATTCCAGATTATTGGGGGATTCCTGGAAATGAGGCTGAATTTTTGGGGAAGAAAAACACAAGGTTCCTTCAGAGACCTTAGACTATAATTTCTTTCCATTCAGTAAAATTACTGATTAAAAGAAGATATGATGCTAGAACAAAGCAGAAGGCATTGTGTGATTTTGCCAGTAAGGCTTGGGCTTTCTTGATTAAAAGGTCAGAAGCTATTCCTGATTTTTTTTATAAGTGCAAGTGTGGCACTTTTTAGTCTTTCTACAGGTCATGACTGTTGGCCAGCACATTTGCTTGAAGTTCTCCCTCCTATCTCTTTTGTAAACAAGATCAAACACTTGACGCTATTTGTACAAGATCTATTTTGACTTGAGAACTGCACTTGTATTTTTAATGTGCACTGTTCAAAGGTATTGGAAGATCATAGAACTAATGGTGTTATAGCCAATTTTTGGGGAATTTGTAATAAATAAATTATTTTTGAGGACAACCTTATTATTTTATTCATTAAATTGCTCTTATTACTTTACTTCAATTTTACTGTTATACTTTAAAATCGTTTATAGGTAGAATTTTTTCTGATGAGATTTTCAAGTTAAATTTTCACTAACATTGTTTTAAAACTTGTAACTTTAACAACTGTTGTTAACAAATGAAAATGTTTTTTAGATCCTCAGATAGAAACTCTTTCTCGAAACAGTTTTAACACAGAATGTAGCTTGAAAATATTTACAATAGTCATACTTTCAAGGTCATCATGGTATGTAATAAAGAAATATTTTCCACAGTAAAAAGTCAAAACATAACCCAAACAATTGTTGGAAAATGACAGTTATATTTCATTATATATAATCTACATGATGGATATCTAAATGTTTTAAAATTTTGTTTTCTCAGTGAAAGATAAATTACTTCTCATGTGCTCTCATTATTCACAAAAAATCTTTCAAGAGGCAGTATGTAATATTTTTATAAAATCTTAACCCACAAACAAAATTAACAGTTTATAATAACAGCTTATAATACACAATAATTTATAAAACATTATGCAGTTGTTTTAAATCTACAAAAATATTAAGAATTCTAAAATTTACACTTTGCTAGCTGCATAATGAGGAAATATGTTGTAAAATTTCATAATCAATGAATATTCTTTTTTAAGTAACCTGAACATTTTTCGTTACTATACAATTCACTACAAAAATTGAAAAGTGTATGTAAATTTTTTCATGAATGAATCCTGCATTAATTTATAATTTACTTAAAAAATCCACTTTTAAGATATTTTAATAAATATATACCTACATAAAAATCCCAGGGTATAAATTAAATAACTTTTGATGAAAAATTACTTTCTCAATTTAAAAATTAGTTTTAAATCCAATATTTTTTTAAAAATAAGAAATAAGTACAAATGGAAATTAAAATCATGTGTTTCATAAAGTTTGAAATTGGTTAAAAGATTACATACATATATTAATGCAATTATTCACTATTTGTTTGAAAATTTTATAACTAACTTATGGAAAGTTCATTTTTACTAATAAAATAGAAATTATTTCAACATAGGATAAATATTTTTCAGCTATTTATCTCATAGTAAAATCATATGAGAAAAGATTATGTATCTAAGGCAGACCTATCATTTCAAATACATTTAGATGAATTATGTTTCTTTACTTCTTCCAATTTGTCAGAAACCTTTTGATTATGAGCAACAGCGCGGATTTAATTTTAATTAAATTATTTGAAAATTTATAGAATGACGCTTTTATCCCTAAACCAACAAAATATGTAATCAAACAGACTCTATAAAAATTTAACTTATTATTTGCTCTATATGATAATAAAAAAAATAACTCTATAAAATATATTACAGATGTTTAAAACTTTTACTTTGGATAAAATAAACATATATTTTAATGAAAGTATTGATTAAGAGTCTAAAGGGGGAAATTTTTTCCAAAAATTATTTATCAAAAGATGCTTGTAGAATACAGAAAGAACTTATAAAGATAGATAAAAAAAAATTGACTTTCTAACTGCACCATAAGAATTTTCCTCATAGGAAACAAAATATTATATTTTTTTCTGGTATAAATTTTGATGTTTTCTAGAAACATTTAATGTCATCTCTAGTTGACAGGTAATAAATTTTTCCAATAAAAGAAGATTCCTAGAAAAAAACATTCTTATATATCTTGTGGATTGACTAAAAGCAGCAGTGACCAGTAAAAAAATACACAAGAAATAAAAATGAAGTAAAACTGAAAATAGCAAAATAAGTAAGAATATTTGATCAGAGTAGGCATTAAGAAAAGAATTGCGCCAGAACATATGTTAACATAGCTTTAGGTGGCTTTTGCATCTAAAAGGTTAAAAGTAAAATAAAATTGATTATTTTGCAACATGATAACTAAAAAAATGATTGCTATTAAGTTAATTGTTCCTCATTACTACAAATATTTATGGAAAATTTGTATATTATAGTGATCATATACTTAAAAATGAGGTTTTCAAATTAAACTATTGTACTATAAATGTATTTCAGACATTTATTAAATCTTTAAATTTAAAGATATTTTTGTTTGATTTACATAATATAACAGCTTTTTGAATAATTCTTGTACATACACAGTTTTAGAACATTTTACTGCAGTACTATTTTTAAAAATTGAAATTTGAAATGTGTTTAATGAGACATCTTTTAGTTAAAAATAAAGAACTAACTGAGTAAAAAATCAAAATTAAATATAGTTCATATAATATACATGAAAATATCAGATTCGTTTTTAATGGAGTATTTTTGATGAATAGCAGTTCAGTAAGTCCTAAATATATTTTATTAAAAATGGAAAAATCAAATGTTTTATTATAATTTTAATGTCAAATATAAAATATCTCACAGTAAAACTTCTAAGGAACATTTTAAATAAATTTATAATATAATAAGTGCCCTTTGATTTTCAAATCTTCCCATTTCCGAACATCAATAAATTTTTAATTTATTGAAGTTTAGAGGGAATTAATTATTTATCTTAATCCATATTTCAATTTTAAGCAATTCCATCAATGATTTATAAGCTAAAACACAATAGTTAGAAATTGTATTCTGAATGATTACAATTGATCGCAATATGAAGTATCGTCAAATATATAATTATACAAAAAATTACACATACAAACACAGACTTATATTTACAAACAGATGGACAAAAATGAAAGTGAATAAGGAAAAAAAGATGGAATAGAATAGCAAAAGAAAAAAAAAATTTAAGAAAACAATAAAATAGACAGTATATCATTAATTATATGTTAATCTATCTAAAAGATAAAATGAAATGATTGATATCTTTGATTTAGGAAATTTCCACAAATTAAGAACAAATATTACATCACTATTTAAATAGAAAAAAGACAAAAAAATGCACTTAAACTAAGAAATATTTTATAAGAAAGTTTTAAATAAATTAATGATCAAGTTTTTTACTTAATTTAAATTTTAAAAAGTGTGATATAAATTTTAAAAATTTGAATTACAAGCAAAAACTTAATACAAATAATTACTCCAGAAATGATTTTAAAAGTTTAAAAATAAATATTATGACATCAAAAGTATTTCCAGGAAGAATTACATTTGAATATCATTAAAAATTTTATTTCAGAAATACAAGAGTCTCTTATTTCAGTAATTCATTTAATAAACAACACTATAATATTACATCCAAAATATAACTGATACTTCAATCACATTTAATTATAATGCATCTATGCACCTCAAGCTAATAAACAACTTAGGAATATGTACATATAATTTTAAGTAATTTTAAAATAAATTTTCATAATAAATACTAAAAGTTTGTTTTATAAAAATTTCAAATAAAAAAATTGTAAATCAAATTTTTATACATACTGCATCAACAAAAGTAGAAGCATTTATTTCAGTATTGTTAATTAAAAGAATCCATGCTTGAGGTAGTTTTCTGTCAGAAGAAGGACAAAGATTGCCAATTCTAATGAATACTCGTCCTTCATGGGAACATGCCCAAGAAGAATTTGGCGAACAGCTTACATGAGTAAGTTTTTCAGAACCTGCACTTAAGAAAAAAAGTGTAAAGAAAAGCAGCAAACATCTTTAAATATTTTTGCAAAACAAATTATTTAACGCTTATTCAAAATTAATCCGATTAAAAATGCTTTAGTATAATAAAAACTGACTCAAAAAATTAACTTAAAAGCCTAACAATTCATTATTTTACAAAAAGAGAATACCAAGAAAAATATTAAATAAGATCAGCTCTCTCACAGTTCAATTACAAAATTCTTTAAAAATTTATTTAAAATACATGCGAACAGAATACTAAAAATATAACTGATTAAAAATAAAAAAAATCTGAAATTTATGAAATTTTAGCAGAATTTATTTTTAATCTTTTTTTTCCTAGAATGATGTGGGTCTTTTAAAGATATTATTCCAAAAATATAAGCATTCTTTTAAAATAGCTTTTTAATGCAATAAAACAAATATGAAGCAATTTCTTAACACTTTAAACAGAAAATAAAATACAAGTCTAATTTCAAAATGTTTTTCTAATAAAAAGGGAAATTATTAAAGCTACAAAAATTTAAAAATAATGCCATTTTGCTACATCAATCCCCATACTTTACAGTATTATTTTACAGGTTATTTCTATTGTTAATTGTTAAGTAAACACAAGATGATCATTTGAAATATTAATCACGAATAAAGATGATTTTCATCAGCATAAGATTTAATATTTCATAAAAATTTCTATTTGTGAAGACATACCTAATTGAGCTAAGTCAAGATTTTGCCACCAAACGCCTTCCAAGCAGTTGTTAGTTATACCTCTCCTAACATATAAAGAACCATCTTCAGCCAAGAGCCACAATGACTGTATACTAGGAACTAAACATTTAATGCCAGTAATATTTGGAGATTCAACTGCCACAAGAGTTTTTGTAGTCAAAATACAACAAAAAATATCACCAGTAGCATTCACACACCATATGGAATCTGTAAAATGTAAATAAGTAAAATATTATTTGTAAATGGTAGTAAACAATAATGAAAAAATATGGAACAAGTTTTAGTTAATTTTGATACCAATTACTTTTTGAAGAGTTTTTTAAATATAATATTAATATAGTTTCTATTTAAGATTTTAAAGCACCAGCAGCTCAAAGATTAGTAAAGTGAAGCATCACATGCTAGAAGCAACAGAGATTGGGAGGGTGACCAACTAACTGGATTGCTGGAGCACTGAGACTTGGGGACAAGTCTACTTTAGCCTGTGATATCCAAAATCCTTTCACTGGTGTGGCATGGAGAAGAGATAGCCAGTTCAAATGTGATCAGAATGTGACCAAATTACAAGGAACTTGGTGACAGATAAGTTTTAAAACCCCTTAACCTAAAGTAATTGTCCATGGCTTACCTGCATCATTATGAATGTATTAAACATTTTAAAAATTAAAATTTTCTTTCCAGAATTAAATTCCTATGAGCTCTTCAAGTGATTTTTGAATTGTTTGAAATTTTTATTTAACTGTATATTTGTTAAAAACTGTTACTAAAATTTAAAGTATGTCTTATTTCTTTCATTTTAAAAGTTGATTATACATTTTTTGAAAGGAAAGCTATTTCCACAATATTATTTCCAAGTGCAACATAAAAATGAAAAACTTACTTTCAGATAAAGTAAGACTTTCTGCTGCTAAGAAACTCCATTTTGATTGTGAAGCAGTACCAATAGGAATTAAAGCATCCCATTTATGGCCTGAAAAAATTTCAAGTCTTAATAAATATTAACTCAGAATTATAAAGATTGGAAAAAATATATTTTACTTACCAATAATTTGCTTTCGATTTGCATACACAATATTGTCAAGTGTTTTGCAAAACCAAACACCTTTTGAAGAAGTTGATAAACATATTTGTTGCTTGCCTTTAATCATGTAAGAAAATGTTTCATTACTTAAAGCTTTCAAAACAGATTTTTGAAACTGAGATTGAGTAGTCACCAAATATCTACTAGTTTCTACCTATGAAAACATTAAAGACATATCTCATATTATAATTGTTATAAATCTCAATAAATTTTCAACAAATCCTGAAGTGTATAAAAAATAACATGAAAGGTACTATTTGAAACATATTTTTTATGCACTTAATATGTTATCATAAAATACATATTTCCTTATGTTAGCGAGAGATGTTTTAACTCACTTAATGAAGTTTTTTCGAAGGCTGTATTATTTAAAAAAAAGTTTTTATCTGTACATAATTAAATCTATATTTAAAAATATATATTTTATTTTAACACAAAATAAAATTCATTATTTATGACCAAAAATAAAAAAAATTAAATACGATAGATATTAAATAATCAATTAATAATGTCATACATAAAACAAATTTATACATTACCTCCCAATGCTTATTAGAACCTGCAGTTGTTTCTGAAGTCACATCTGAAATTAATTTTATGATCCCTGAAGAATCAACTAACCAACCTGTTTGCTTGATACCAAGGTAAATACAATCAACTTCAAAATTTTCCAAAAATCTGAATAAATATAATGGTACACATGTAAACAATAAAGTACATATAAAGCCAATAATAATTGTTAAAAAGTAAAATAAATAACAATTTAACAACAAATAAAATTAAAAAATATGGTACAATCATACTTTTTAACAAATGAAAGGAATTATTTGGACAGAATTATAAAAAAAGGATGAAAAATATTAACTGTAAAAAAATAAATAAAAGTATTCCTAATCATATAAAATATTTGCCTTTTTTGGTAAAATCCTAAGAACCTGCACAGGTCTGATGCAATTTCCAATGAATTTTCCCATCAAGCACTGCACAATTATTTTGCCAATCTAAATTACAATACTTTGCAAAAAATATCTAGTTTTCAAAACCAAATCACACTCAAAATTGAACTTTGAACACTGCAATTTTTTTTTTTAAATATGAAAATTTTGAATATTTTATTGAAATTGCTTACTGTAGAAGTATTAAAAAACAAATAACTAGAATTTAATTTGATCACAAAGGTTGCACAGTAAAAAAAAATTAAGTTAAATATCATATAGTCTATAATGGGAGACAACTGGGCGATAAAACTGAATTAGAAACGTAAATAACAAACATTCTTTATGAAAATTTGAATTTTAATTAACAGGGCAGTGAACACACCTTAAAAAATTTCAGTGTAACACAATCTACTATGGACAGAACCAGATAATAAAGCTAAATCTATAATACAAATAAAATGCCTCTTCAAAAAAACTCGAATTTTGATTAAGCGGAGAGTGGTGCATATCATAAAAAGTTTCAAGGTAGCACAATCTACTACAGGTCAATAAAGCTAAATCTATAATGTAAATAAAATACCAGTCATGAAAATTCAGATTTTAATTAAACAAGCAGTACAACCCACTTAAAAAAATAGTGAAAATGAAATCTAACCTCAGAGAAACAGGGCAATAAAGCTGAATAAAAATGTAAATAACATACATTTTTACAAAAACTATGATTTTAATTAACAGGCATTGGTGCCTTCCTTTAAAATCCATCAGTGCAAATGAAGTATAATGCTGGAGAACTGAGTAGAACAGATAAAAATTAATAATTTAAATAACATATAATTTTATGAAAAAAATTGAGTTTTTAATAGATTATCAAACATACATTCTGATTAAAACTCCAGCTAAGCATTACCTAAATTCTGACAAATAATTTCACAATATTTAATAAATTATATAAATTATAACATATAGCAATTTTAATTGAATAAATAAATTAAAAGTACTAACCTAATTATCATTAGGTTAGTACTTTTAATCATTGCTCCTAATTATCATTAGGAGAATTAAAAAAAAATCAATTTAATTTATATTTTTCTATAACTGGGTACACGCAAATATTAAATACAAATTTTATAATGAAACAATTTAAAAATAGATTTACTTTATAAACTTAAAATAAGCTCAAAATGATTTTCATTTTATAAAATTAAAATAAAACATTCATTTTATACTAATATTCAAATTTAATTCTTTCAAAATAAATTTCTAAACATAAGCAAATACAAAATCAACCATATCACAAGTTTAATGGTAATCAAATGAAAACAGATCCTTAATTAAATGCTTTAAGAGTTATAGCACACCAAACAAATTGTGCAAGTGTACATAATCATAATACAACATAAAGCTCAAGTTACATCATACAAAGCAAGAAAACACTCCAATGTAGTAAATTAGTTTGGCATATTTAATCCCAGTGCAAGCTCCTATGAATTTAACAACTTTTTTTATAAAAAAAATAAATAAAATAAAAAAAGAATTTTTATTACATTATATAGAAATTTTATTAAAAAATCTCTTTATATGCAATATTTAAAAGTGATTATAAATTTAATATGCATGATTGTGTACTTTCCTAAATGACTGAGAATTCTTGAAAACGAGTTTTTCCACATGTTTATTAAAAAATTTGGAAACATTTATGGTAATTTTATAAATGAAAAATTGTTTTATACTTGTGTGTGTTCTTAAATAAGATCTATAATTTTCATTTCAGTAATATTTGAAATTAGCATCTCATTATTTCTCTTGTTGTTGTCTTGTGCCAGCTAGGCAGGCATTATAGGGTGCGCTTCTCTACTTTTCCAACTGAAACATTTTGGTGTGGAGTCTGGCATCCTCTGTACAAACATGCCATAGGTACCTGCTTATAGCGTAGGCAACCATTCAAAACCCATTCATACAAGGAAAAGACAATGGGTAAACAGAGGGAAAGTACATCCATGCCTAAACTGGGATTCGAACCCAGGACCTCCCTATCTGCAGTCAGGCACAATGTTTTTTTCACCATTAGAAATAATACTTCATGAGATTTTTAAAGGAAATAAAATATACTTCTCAAAAATCAATTTAATACAAATAATTTAGTCTTTTGGAATATCTGGCAAAATTTTTTTCTTAAATTTACATTTCTAAAATATAATTGCTATTTTATGCTTAAAAATTCAATGCAACTAAAATTTTATTACCACTATAACATATAAACAAGTATAAAATCATAGCAATTTTAACATAATACATTATTTTTATTAATAAAATATAAAAGAAATCAATTTCAATCATGTACTTTTATATGAGGGGACTAGTAGTTATATGTACTTAATTTTTTATATAAATATAATTAACATTGGTAACAATTTTGTGACACTATCACTGAGAAAAAATATCTGAAAATAATGTATGCATATATTCTTTTATGAATAAATTTACTTGGACAAATAAATATTGTAAAAAGAAAATTTTCATAGGTTACAGTAAAAGTAATTTTAAGTTATAATAATTGATATCTGATAAAAATTTTCTCATTATTTTCACTTTTCAGTTTTTAAATGTTTGATAAAATATCTTTTAATAGTAAAACTTATACCTCAAACTAATATATTTTCAAGAATTAAAATTCAATTCCCCTTCAGTTATTTACAGTTTTCTACATCTGTTCCCTTACTCAATTATTAAAATAAATAAAACCAACTGTAGCAAAGGACAAATAATGAAGAAATATAGAAATATATTTTTTAATAATTTTGTTGCAGTAAAAAACATCTGTATTATGTGACAACAGCAACTTAAAAGAAATTTTGGTCTTTAATATATTTTTATTTATGATTTGTTGATATTATATGATGTAAACAGATGAATATAAAGAGTAAAATTAATACTGTATTTTACGTGATTAATTAAATCACCAGGATAACAATGCTGTTAAGTTAAAAAAAAAAAATCAAGAACAATGTTTTTAATGTATTGATTTTAAAAAATTTTGGTAGGAATAAGATCTTAGAAAAGTAGATGAAATATTTTTCCCTTTAACAAACACAAAAGTTGCAAATAAAAATGCTAGTATTTATTGAGATAATGCTAATATAGTCAAAAACTTTATGGCTTACACTTCTTGACAACAGAAACTTATAAAAAATTTATGTAAGATGCTCGTTTAAGTTCAAAAAATTTGTCATTACCTTTCATTTTCAAGGAAATATTTTTTGCAGTTATAAATTCTGAAACAATAATCAGTTTTTTGCAGGAATAATCTTTTCATGTTGAAATTTTTACCCTCTCACTATATATATATATATATAAACACACACACACATATATTGCTTTTCCTTTTAATTCTTAGAAGTTCTCATTAATTTTTTGTATGTGATCATTTAGCATGATTATTGCTATGTTTCCTATGAACTTCTTGTCCATTTGCATTATTTTCTACACATGCACTGCTTTATGTATATCTGTATTAATATTATTAATTCTAGAGAAATAAGGATAAAATTGAATATAACTTTCAAATTTTATTTCATTTGAATTCAATTTCTTCATAGTTTGAAATTAAATTCATTTTTAATTCAATCAAGTTCAATGAAATAACACATAAGTTTTAACTACTATTTAAAATGAAATAATTTTACACAGAGTAAATACTTTAAAATTTAAATTTAAAGGCACACAACTGATATAACTATAAACATAGTTAAAATATGCTTGAGGTTTATGATATTGATTCTAATGCTTTTAAGGCTAATGTTCTCCCTCATGCTCATAATTTAAAAATTTAGTTTTTCTATTTATTTATATAGATATTTTTCATAACTGCAATATATAGCAATAGTGAAAATACTCTTTAATACATTTTTTGATGAAAATTGAAATGAAACTTTTATATTTATTTTCCAGCAACTATGCTGACTTTAAACATATTTGACAAAAATAATATAACATACAATAACGAAAATAAATGTAAATTTAAAAGTTAAATAATTTATTACTCACTCAATCTTTCGCCAAGGAGATCTGGATTGTTTTTCTTTAGAATTACTATTCCAACTATAGACACAACCACTAGAATTCAGCACCCAAACAATACCTTTGTAACATGTTACCTGTACTGCGAAATATTTCAGTTTTATTGTTTCAGGATAACTATATGGTTTTGAAGAAGTTATATTTGAGTGCATTATTAACTGACCAGAAGAAGTAACATACCTGAATAAAGAAATAATAAAACAAATAAATATTTTCCAATTTTTTTATAAGTATTTTGTCAGCAATTCTGAGTAGAAGAAATAATATTTTACAACAATAAAAAATATAATCTTAATTTTGTATAATAATATAATAACATTGGTTGGTAGTCAATTTTCATATTAAAACATATCTATTTCCTTCTTCATATCAGTAATTCATACACTATAAAACAAATATTGCAGAAATGATGCATCAGTTGATTCCAGTATAATTTATAATATTTTGAATAACATAACTTTAGAGTATATATACTTCTTATTATTCTATCACTGGATAACTTGATCTAATAAATTCATTTGAAATATTAAAGTTTCATGTAAAATATGATTTTAATTTTTAAGTAATTTATAAGTGGTAATTTTGTTTAAATTGATTGATGCAACTAAATATTAAGATAAAGCTTTTGAACTATTATAAAATGAAAATTGTGAGGATTTTAAAATAAATTATTTTAAAAAGCTAGTGTAAATTTTCAAACAAAAAATAATTAAATCAATTTTGTATTTTTAAATAAAAAAATAAGAGGAAACAAGTTTATTATATTTTTTATAATTTTAATAAAAAATGTGTTTTTTATAGAGTCACTGTTTCTAAATATTTAAATTTGTTCAGATCTTTAAATAATTAGTTCTGCATACCAACTTTCAACTAAAAATATAATTAATAATTTCAAAAAATTTAATTTGACAGTTTACACTCAAATATTATAGTATATAGTTTCATAAGTTATATTCTTACATATCGAATTTAGTTTAATAAGCATATTACTTCACATTTAAAAAAACTTATATTCTTATTAAAAATACTTATAAATATAAAACTTTATAAATTAAAATTTTTTTTAGATAAAATATACATAAAATTTTAATTTCAAAATAATTAAGAATCCTCTTACATAATAATTGAAATGTTAATGTCTTGAAATTAAAGTAGAATTGGTTTCCAATATATTTTTCATTGATTTCCAATGTTACTTGCAGAATTCTGTTTTGCAAATAAATCATTAAAAATTTTAGAATGCTTTCAACATTCCTTTATTTTTCATTTCTATCAAAAATTCCTAATTAAGTGTGCATATGTGAAAGATTATCCTAGTGATCCCTTTTTACAAACTGTTAAAATCACTCTGGAATATTTTGGCTGTATTTTAAAAAGTTAAAAGGATTAATATTTGGACAATTTAATTCTGTATAGCATATATTAATTCTCTTCTATATAGAGGCACTCTCTTATTTAGACTAGTGTAAATAATGTAAAACAACTTCCTTTCCATTCCCATAGAAAAAAATATGGTTTTTACCTCTAAGATATTTATAGAAGCAAAGCCATATTTTGAAGTATTTAATATATCTACACTTATACAACTGAAGTTTTTGATACATTCTATTGTCAAGAATAACTTTTCTTATCAACTGACACTGAAATTAAACTTTTGAAAATCAGTACATTAAAAAAATTTTTTATTATGAAACCTTCTAAAATTAAATCTATCTTAAAAATATTTATGTGCACAAGCGAGTATCCTTATTATTTAAATGGTTATTATTTAATACAATATTATTAACAGCATTTAAATGCATATATTCATGAACAAAAATTCCTAAAATATATAAGGTCTTTATAAATTTTATAGAAATGAATGCTAATGAAAAATCACTGTAAATTAATGCATGAACTTAAAATCAAAACATAATCGAATTAAAATAATAGAAAGATATTAAGATGAAAATATATTACCATCCACAATCATCTTCAACAGAAATAGAATTAATATCACGAGCAAAAGACATCCATTCAACATCTTTCCATTTAACAGCAGATTTCTGAATAGCTGCATAGATAGTTCTTTTGTACAACACCCAAATAATGGTGTCTGAGGGAGACACTGCTAATTTATCTGCAGGCTGAGAGAGTTCAACCCAATGCATTCCTAACACTGGATAATGTGAAACATAAAGTTGATAATTTCGATCAATACAATAAATATGGTAATCACTTACACACAAATCCAAAAGATATTCAGGCGCTTTATATTCAATCCAATCAGCCCCATATTTTAATGGGCTATCTGTTTCTAATTCATCAGTAGAGGCTACTGATAATTCTTCACTAACTGATGAATCATCTACAATATTAGGTTTAGTAGTATTTTCGACACTGCTTGAGGAAAGTGATGAATAAATATCATCTGTATCATGGACATTTTGTTGATTTTTAAGAATCATTTTATTTTCTATAACACCTTCACACATTTCAGATATTACATTTGAATCATTCCCAGATGAAATATTCATATCATTACTATCATGATTCAATTTTGATTCATTTTCATTATTATTATTATGATTATTTTCAAATGAACTAGGAATTAAAGATTCCTTTGTTTCATCACATAAAATTGGATAAGTAATATCTGAACCAATTGAATGAGCAGAATTGTCACTGTTTGTGTCAAGGTCTTTTTCATCCGATTTGATTATTTTAAGAGTGTTTGCATTTTCTTTAATGAAAATTTTGCTATCAATATTATTGCTTTCAGAAATATTAGTAGAATCAGCTTCATCAAGATTTTTGTTGGTGATACATGTAGAGTCAAATTCAACATGATTTTGTGACTCTAATGATTTCTTATCATTAGAAGGACTTTTAGATCGAAAGCGAACTGAAAATAGAGAAAAAAGTTTATGAATTGAAGAAAAACATACATCATTGAATTATTAGCATTTAAATAAAAACAAATAACATAATATTAAAAATAAAATTACACTGTTCTCAGACATTGAAATATTAACACAAGCTACGGAAAATAAAATTGTAAATTAATAATTTAAAATCAGTTTAAAAACTTTACATTACACTTAGTAAATTTTTCAATTTATTAAAATTTAAATTGCAAAAGTAAATTTAGAAGTTTTTATAAAATGGTGGATTACTCAAACTACTCTCATGTAAAATATATAACTATCTGCTTTATCTGAAAGCACCAGTTTTCAATAAATTTGTGAAAACAAAATCAAAGTTAATGCTAGCTAGAAATACATAGTCTACTGATTTAAGAAACATTTTACATTCAGCCTCCAAATTTAATTCTTATTAGGTATACATATTTTAAAGATAGAGCAGTCAGAATTTAATAATTTAAAAACTAAATTGAAACAAATGATGTAAAATAGTTTCGGAACTTTAATTAAATGATTACATACTTTAATCAGAAATATAATGCATTCAAATATTTTATTGTGCTTTCTTGAAAAGATATTCCCAATGACTCTATTCCATTTCACATCAATAATTTTTTATAGTTTGGTTTTATTGATATCTATGGTCACTTTTAGTATACAACAGCTAAGTGTTTGAAGTTCTATAGCTTAAGATGAACTCTATATTTCTTCAAACATCCATATACTAGACAGGAATGTTACATTTGAATCCCCAGATGTTAGGCATTCAGCTGCCTTTACAATCACTTCATTAGAGCAAAGTTTGAGTTCCTTAATTGTGAGAGTTAGTATATTAACATTCATAATATAGATAAATAATATTTGAGTTTCAGTTAATGTTAAGTTTTAGCTGAAGATAACAAGAAAGTAAGAACACATAAAAGTGGTGTAAAATTATGTTTATAAATTTTGAGAAAAAATGAGCCAGATTGGAAAATTAAGTAAAATTTAAAACTTTGGCAATTAATAATTTATTCAAAATAATTAAGAAAACTGTATTTTTTAGAAGAAAAATGATTAAATTTCAGATTTCACTTTTTAAACCAAATGTTTACAAAAAAATAATGTAATAATGAAAATGCAAACGGGAATTTTATTAAAATTATTCTAATATATATATATGTGTGTATATATATATATATATATGCATAATAATCTATAAAATATCCTTTAATGAGATTAGAAAAAATACATTAATATTCTTTAAAAAGTACTTATTTCTAAGTTCAACAGTTTTATAATTTTATTTTGGTATCTAAATTGAAACACATTTTTGCTGGAAAACAATTTTGGTTTATGTTAAAAAAATATGTTTTAAGATTTTGCAACAGTATTTGGAATAATGATATAAAGAAAAAATATGTAAAGAAGAGAGGGACTTTTACTTCTGGTGAGCAATAGTGCGTTTTCTCTTCAAGTAGTTATAACATCATAAATTATAATGTTTGAGCATACAGAGATAATTCTGACCAATTGTCAATTCCCCACATTTGTTTTCTTAGATCTAACTTTATCTGTCCAAGAATGGAATGCACTTCATGTAATTTGCATAATTCAGGGTACTGCATCAAACTTGTACTTTGGATATTATTCTAATTATATTAATGAAATTGCAATATATAATGTATATATATGTATATATTGTAGATAAATTTAAGATATCCAGTTTAGTATATGCTTTGGTTAAAAAGTATAATTTAAAGTACATTGTACAAATGTCAAAAAAATTTAAATATTAAAACAAATCAAATAAACATATACCTGCCAACCTTGGAGGAAAAATAGTCAGTAGATTCTACTGATTTTGTTATAAAAAATCAGGAGACAATATTAGCGACATTTTTGCTTGAAATATAATGTTTAAAACGATAGTTCCACAAAGAAACAATTTTACTCTATAGAATATAAATTGTGAGAATGATTTGTGTTAAACATATTTTGTGTTAATCTTAATACTTTGATAAAATATTCATCAATGTCATAAAGGAACTAACAAAAAATAAAAGAATACGTAAAAAATATACATCAACATTTATATACAATATTTATTTTAGGCAATTATGCCATATAATCCAGGATGCCAAAATGAGAGTTTGATGATTTTTTAGCAGATATTCTTATGTATCTGGCAATCTGGTTTTTATTACACCATAAATATAAAAACCTATAAAAATTATGCAGAAAATTCTATTTTGGCAACCCTAGTATTTTATGTCATGGCACACGTCACAATACGTAATCTTGGCAACATTTCTTCATGACCAAAAAAATTCAGAATTTGGAATCCTAGATCATACAGCATTTGTGCCTCATTTATAGAGCAACTCTTACTACGCTAACGCAATTTATAAATATTACACATATAAAATTACATAAAAACAAAATAAGTTACTAAATAAATTTAATTCAGTGACAAATATTTCTAAGAATATAGAAATTATCAAACACTTTGCCCATAAATAACATAACACTTCAAATTTGAATAACTTAAGGTAGTTTATTTTTTATTCCATACGTTGCTGATTTAATATTTTTTAAAAATGAATTGATAAACTGCAGTTGAAAATATTTCGCATTTTGAGAATATTTAGCTATAATTAAACTTTCTAAATTTTCAGCAGAAAGTGAAGATTCGGCTGTTTTTAAGTATTTCACTGAAACTGCCAAAAATCAGTAGATTTTCAAACACTATCGAAAAATCGAGAGAAGGGATGAAAAATCAGTAGAGTTGGCAGCTATGTAAACATGTTATTTTTAATAATAATCAAAATATAATAGAATAGAAATAAAAACTTTTAAACTTTGACATGAAAATTTTCATTTTTAAAATTACAATAGTTTTATTTCTATAAGGTAAAAAAAAAAAATTCTACGGCCTATACTGCAACTTAAAATCTGAATCAAATTCCTTTTACTAAAAATGTTTATAATAATTATGAATTAATAAAATGTACCTTTTTACATGAAAATATATTTTTTTAAAAAATTGGCAATTAGATTGAAAAGAGATAGATGGAAAAACAAAATTCCCAAAACGAAAAATCTAACAAACTGTTGTCACCTTTACTAAAACAATGAAAAAAATATTTTTAAATGAAAAAATATAAAATTCTTATTTTGAAGATAAATTTAATAGTTTTTAGTTGCAAATGCATCAAATTTTTAAAGCATAAATAATGAATTCACTAACAGAGATTTTACTATATCTATAGTAATAAAAAGAAAATAAATTGATTGCTTTGATCAAGCATCTTAAATTGATTGATTAAATATTTGAATTAATGAATATATTTTGTTTTAATTTTTAATAATGACATACAAGTTAATGATCTTGAAATTTAGAAAGCTTTCAAATTGTTCCAGTTGATTGTGTAAAAATATTTATATTTATAAAAATGTTTACTTTTCATGTTAAAACTAATGTATCAATATGTTTTTATAATGAACAGCTATATTAAATATGAAATTAAATATGCAGATATATCACTGATAATTTTAACATAATAATTTTGGTAGTAAACCACTAATATCAATTATAAATTATAGCATTAAATTCACTTTCTGGTTTCTTTTTCAATGAAAATAATTAAGTTGCTACTTAGTTAAGATATCATTACTTGTACTTACAAACTGACTGTAAAATATAATTTATCATTGTGGTGTAAAAAAAGTGCAAATTTTTAAGTTCAGGAGTTAATTAAAAATTAATTTGAGAAGAGTAAGAGACAAAGCCAAAATACAAATAATAATATACCAGAATTGTTGGTAAATGTTTTACATAATGGAAATCGATCTTCATTTTAATACTAAATACAAATGCTTAGATAACATTTAAAAAATTTCTCAAGAAAATTTTTAACTTTTCCAGAAATTTACAGTTTTCTTGAATCTCAAGAATTATTAAAATTTATAATTACTTATGTTAACAATACAATTCCTAACTTTTCATCTATTGGAAATTCTAATAAAAAAAACGATAATCAAATTTATAATTACTTATGTTAACAATACAATTCCTAACTTTGCATCTATTGGAATAAATTTTACCATTCAATAATTTTAACTAATGCAATAATAATAAGATTTATGAAATTCACAAAGTAAATTATAAAATCATTGAAAACAATTTAAGTTAAATAAAAGCAAAAGTTTCCAATTTAATTTAAATAAATTTGATATTTAATTTTTTGAGCATTTACTTGGCTCCATAAATTTTTTAATCAAATACAAAGCAACACCAATGGCTTTATAACAGAAGTAATCCAGAATTACTCAATTTTCCAAAAATTCAATAAATGAAAAATATGACTCAATTCAATAGTTTACAGTTTGTTAAATATAAAAAACTATATTTCTATACAATATGTGTTTTTAATTTTAAAAAAAGGTTTTGTTAATTTTAAATATTTGGTGAGGAATACTGACAGATATGAAATGACATTAAAAAATTTTTAAGCACTATGAAGTAAGTCAAAATACTAAAATATATATTTTTATATTGTTTAACTTCTATGAAAATTGTTTTAAAAAATGTAGTCGCATTGCAAAACATTTAAATATATTACTGGGGTATGGTTGTCCAAGAATTGAAAATATTCAAATACTTGATAAATAACAAATAGTTTTTTGCAACTTATAAAAATGTAGATGATATTTTAAGGATCAGTTTTAATAACATTTACATCTTCAAACTTAAAATTCATGCAAGTAACTTAATTACAAAAGAGAGAGAAATTAACAATTTAAAATTTTTCAAACAATTAATGCTTATAAAAAATATTTTAATATTATTAATTTAAATAAAGATAAAATCATTTTAATTACAATGAAATTAATTTGTATTAAATATTATAAATAATTCTATCATATCAATGTAAATGAAATAATTATACTTTTAATGAAATTAACTTTATAATATATTATGACATAAATAATATTAATTTCATAATTATAATAAAAAAAATATGTCATTAGAGATTTGACTCAAAAATTTACTAGGAATGAAAAAAAAAAAAAAAACTGCAGTAACCTGATTGATTTTATTTTTCAAAATATTGATGGATAAGTAATTAGTTTATCATATTAAATGGAACTGAAAGAAAAAAAATTCAGTAAGAAAGCTTATGTAGAGTAGAATAAAAAATATCAAAAATGTAATAGTAACTGAAGCTAACTTTTGACATTTATGTAAAAAATTTACTTCTAAATAAGAAAGAGTTTAGGTAACTGAAATAACATAACTAAGGTAAATTGAATAATTATGACATGCAAAAATTAAAGTGTATTAGCTAGTAATAATTTAAGTTATATAAATAAAGACATATTAATTTGATAAATATTGAGTAAACGCTACAGAACTTGGCATTAAATGAACAAAGTACCTTTCTTATTTTTACGTTTCTTTTTTCGTCTGTATACAATTTCATCTTCTTCTACATTTGATATGTTAATAATGGGTAAAATATGTGGTTGAGGGGATTCATGAACTACGATTGGCATTAATTCAGTATTTAATTTTACAACTTGTGGCAATTCCTTTGAATCATTAGAGGCATCCTCCTTAAAGCTCACACTTTCATTTAATGGTGGTGGAGAGCTAGCAGATCGTGTTTTCTTTAACCAATTAAATATGTTCCTTTTTTTTGTTTCAGTAGAAAGTGAATCACTTCGTTCTTTTACTAAAGTGCTCAGACCTTTAAAAGGTACAAGTAAATCTTCCATAAAAGATGGCTCAACTGGAACTATAAATAAAAAAAAAACAAATCGCTATTAGCATTAAATTTTATATTTTTACATAAAATGTATGTAAATTTATTAAAAGTATTCATGAAACTAAGAACTTTTACGTAACATACTTAATAGTACTTTACTTACTATAGTTGTTTCAACATGGTTTTTCTTTATTTTAAAAAGAGGAAAGTCTTTCTTTAAGACATTATGAGACACAAACTATAATAGTAACTAAAACAAAAATATTACTGCAAAATGAATAAACTTAAGCTTGCATTAAGAATCAATTTAATATTAAATGTTGGCTTTAAAGTAAAATATAAAAATTTAGTTAAAAAGTAAATAAACATTAGAAAATTTATATAATCAAACAAGGAAGCATTTCCAAAACTATAAATTCTCTAAACTATGATAGCAAAAATGAAGAGTAGCTTTCAGGAACACCTAAATAAAAATATTTAAATTCAATAAAGTAATTCATGATAATAATAGCAAATGATATTTTGAACTTGTTGTATAGCAATGCAGAAATGAAAAAATATATATTCTTATTTACAGTTTATTACTCGTATCGTCAATAAGTCAAAGAATTGTAAGGACCTATTAGTAACTAAATGTTATAAGTATATTTCTTTTTGTGGAAGTTACTTTCTGTTTTTCAAGAAAATTATAAAATAATGCATTAATGATTTCCAACCAATTACAATACACAATTACAATATTTATCACAACAAAAACATCTTAAAATATAATAAATCTTTAAAAAAATAGGAAATATAAAACAAACACACATAGTAGAAAAAATTAAAAATTATAAAAATAATTTATTTCAGAGAGGTATATAAGTGATACTTAAACTAAATGCATCTATGCACTTGCAATCAATATCAAATTTGGTGCAAATATTTGGAACAAAAGGATTTAAAAGTTTTGATACAAGAAAGTTCGGTAATGCAGAATACAGTAAAACAGGAGTAAATTAAAAGATGTTCTTAGCAGATATTAGCTCTTAAAAGTGAAACAATCTACTTCCATCCACAGTTATTTTTTGCTAAATAATTAGTGTTGCATTATGTAAAGACTTTAATTTAATGAAAAAAATTTGATATCACCAACTTCACATTAAATTAAGTCTTAGCAACACAAATACTATTTGATACATTTATTATTCAATCACGCAAAAGTTGCAATAAAATATTGATTTCATAAGATATTTTAATCACTTTGCTTGTGATGATGATTAAAGACTATCTAGTAAAGTTAAATATTTAAAGGGAAATATAATTCATATATCACAAATATCCTTAAATTCAAACTGTTTTATTAGCCTATAAAATATAAAACTGATATTGTGAATTTTTATACCATAGGCTGAATATCATACATACATAGCTGTGCAAGCAAGCCCTAAATATTACCTTAAGGTTAAAGGGATTAGAATACTTGCTTGTTACCATGTGCTTTGTAATTTCAAACCATGTTCAGCCGATGAGATCATACATGAGTAAGCAATCTTCATTCCACACATATGCCACACCAAAGGAAAGACTTAAGACTTCCAAATTAAACTGGACATGTCCTCAATACAGGAACTCCAGCTAACTCAGTGAAGGAAAATCTCAACAGTCTCATTAGCAGTGCTAGTGGTAAAGTAACACATAATTTTGCAGATCTTACAGCAAATTGTGTGAAATTACTGAGCTGCTGGAACTCAATGGATTGGATCTTAGGAATGTATAAAATAGGGAATTATAGTATTTGATCAAAATATGAAATTGGTTACTATTATTAATCACTTGTTGTTCAAGTTCACTTAGCTCCAAGAATGTATTAATAGGATTTTTTACAGATTCAAAAATATGTTACAGTGTCAATTTTTATGAATTATTTTATTCATTTAATACATCTAGAATACAATTTAGTAAAAATAGATACACTTCAATTGTAACTAAATTGTATTCTAAACCTTGATAAGAATTTTTCCAAAGAGTAAAAACAAGTAGCTAAAAACACTTTATTTAGCTACATAAAAGAGTTAAAAATTTTATCCTAAAACAGAAATCATTTTTTTTCTTTTGTATTAAATGAATATAAATTCTCATTTGCATTTAATAAGCACTTTGAATAAGTAAAAATTTTTTTTTTTACCTTTTTCACATATATAGGGATCTGAGAAAGATGATATTCTAATTATATCTCGAAAACCTTTTAAAATAAAGATTTCATCATTCACAGTACACACATCAGTTAAAGGACAAAGCTTGGGACAACTGGCTATAATCGATTTTTGTTCTGGATCAATAACTAATAAAACAGTATCTGAAGAGATTACAATATATTTCTCAAGGTAAGAATTCAACAAGCCAAACTGAAAGTCAGATAAATCCAAAATTTTTGTATCTTCATTCTGTAGAGAAATGATTGAATGTGGTTCAGAAATGGCACCTTTAAAAATCATCGTTTCTTCAATTATTCCATTTATATTAGATTTCCACAATCTTTGTCCTGGCCGTGAAGCAAAAATAGATCCTCCTTCCATTGAATTATTTAATGGAATAATTATAGCTCCAAAGGGTCCATAGCTGGAATTAAAAAGAAATTATTGACAAGGAAATTTTAAGAGATAAGCTTTCTCACAAAATTTATTTTCAAATAATTATATAGTAATATAGAAAAGAAATTAGTAGAAAAAAATAATTAAGCAGAAAGAAATTCTAAACTTCTTAAATTTATAAATTTATAAGAGTTTAATATCAATTTGTTATACCATTAGGTTAATTAAAAAGTAAACAGATAAATGCGAGTACCAATTCAATTTCAGTTTTAAAGAAACTCAAATTGAGACAAGACATTTACAATGGAACAAATTTTTAAAGCATAATACATCAATACGAAAACAGATTAAAAATCTTATGCATAAAAATAACCTTTCATAATTTCAAAATGAGAAATGTAAATATAAAGATAATAAGGGGGGGGGGCACTGATTTATCAAGATTTGAATTTGAAACAGACAAAACTAAAACTTGCAAAGAAATATTTGCAATAAAATATTCACTAATAAATTAAAGATAAGAGTAAGATAAGAGTGGTAAGAGGCCCATTGCACTATATATTAAAACCTATAAATTTTCTAAATTATTTTAATTTAAATATGAATAGTTTTTGAATTAAAACAAAATTTAAATAATTTAAAATATTAAAAAAATAAAATCAAAGTTAAAGATCATACCTCCTTTTACTGCATAAATAAATATAATGAAATAACATCTATAGACACAATGAATTACGAAATAAACATAACCTTATGACTTTAAGTAAATTCATCAATGTAATAAAAACTATAACTTGTAACACACAAAATTAACAATACAAAAGTTTAGTATACTTTTAACATGGCTTCCTTATTTAATGCTGTCTACATGGACCCATTTGTATAAAATCATAGCAATTTTAAATGTTCAAGTTTCTTAATCTTGAAGATTGAGAGTAATCCAGCTCATATCTTAACTACCAATTAATGTTTAATGCTCATTCAACATCTTACAGTCATATTATAGTAAATTGTTGTAAATAGCTGAGTTGGGCTTTACCAGTTAAATGGAAGCAGATGTGAGTGGGATCTTCACAATTTAGGAACAGGAAGAAAGGAGAATATCCTGAATACTTAATCTGCCATTCCCAGAGGAATCATTTCACTTAAAGGCATTTCTGACTGAAAAATATTTAATGTACCCCAGCTGCCTTTAGTGAATAAGATGGATCTTTGGTTGGGTTAGGATACAAACATATTAAATTCCGATAAAAGAAAGAATACATAAACGACAATCAGACCACTGTGGTCCAATATCATACGAGACCGTTTCATTTAAATATCTTCAATTACTTTGTAACTTTTATAGTGAAGTTAAAGCTTGTTAAGACATTGGTTAACAAAGAAAATGCAACAAGCAGGCAATAAAAATTTATCTTAGAAGGCAAATTCAAAATTCTGAATTTACTGATTGCATAACAAAAATGAGGAGGTAGTATATTGATTAGCCATATATACACAAATTTGATTCAGTTCAATTGATGTTGTTTGTACACAAGCGCTAATTCAGCTTTGCTATATAGTTTAAAGTACATTCCAAAAACCACAACAAATAAGCCCAGTGTTGTCTGTGGTTGGTACTTGTTTTATAGTCTGTTGGTCTGGTATACATGCTAACATAACTAATCATGTGTGTGATTAATGATGTGAACCCAAACATTCACCAAGAAAGTTTATTTATAATTTGAATTTCAATAAAATGATTTTTTCCTTTGCATAATTTAAATTTTGATACCCATAAATATTTAAAAAAAAATAAAAAATTTGACATTTTCAATTAGTACATTCATTAATTTTCAGTAGTACACTTGAAATCAAAATAAAATGAATTTAAAAACCCTATTTTGAGATAACTGTGAAATAATAATTGAATAAGTCAAATTGGAAATAAAATCAGTCAAGTAAAATATTGATTTGCATATTAACCATTTTATCACTGAAAAAATTCTGTTATAAAATTAGTTAATGGGAATTATGTATAGACATAGTAAAATTAGTCTTATAGAAAATTAAATAAATCTTGGTTCTGAAATTAATTTGCATTGAATTTAGAACCAAGATATTATATTGCATTTGCTGTTTTTATTAACTCAGAATTCCCAATAATTTTTTACTACACTACAATTCATGCAATTAAATGACACATGATCATATATGATCTAATAACAATTATCAAATTATAGATTATACACCTTTATCAAAAAGATGTTAATTCAATTTATTAATCTTTTTAAATAAATTTTTATTGAATAATTTGAAATGTATATTAAATAAAAACAATCAGAATGTTTCAGTTTTAAAGCAACTTTAATTAGGTAGTGAATTACAGAATGAAGTACGAGATTGAAAATAGTTAAATTTTAAAAATATAATGAAATCTTATCAGAGATTTGTTTTCAAAATTTATACATAATTCAAAATTTATATTAATTAAGCCAGATAAATATTTTATAAGCTGATTATCTTTATTAAAACAATTTTCATCCCATGAATTCTACAAAACTTTTACTGTTTCAAAGAATATATATTGAAAATTAAGTTTTCTCTAAAATATTCAATAATAAATTCTGTAAGATAGTTATGCAATTTGATATCTTAAAAAAAAGGATAAATTAACGAAAACAGATGTGCTATAAGACATTCTTTTCTTTTCCAAGAAACATTCTATACAACCACATTAAGAATTTTAAATGATATTGAAAGATCTTTTAATGGATATATCAAAATGGAAACAAATGAAAAGCACACTATCAACACAAAATTGCTATCTTTAAAAATTTTTGCTGGTTTTTTATGAAAATGTTATTATAACCAATTAAAAAATAATCAACAAGCCAGACAAGTGTAGTTTCAAATTGCTTATATATATAAAGCATTCACAGCATAGTGAGACATACTGAAAACTTCATGAATGTAACAACTAAATGTCAGCATGCAAACTGTTCAATGGCTCCTCATTTATATGACGTTTCAGAGCAGAAGGCTCACATATATAATGTTGTTGGTTGTATGGTGCAAAACTTAATGCCTCTTTTGAACCTGCCAATAACACCAATGGATACTCAATGACTGGAAACAACATGGTCTAATTTGATAATTTTTTTTTCCACTTGCACTGAGTAGATGGAAATATGATTTATATGGAGAAAATCTCAAGAATATAAATATATGACAACAGTGCATTGTTGTTTTTGCACCAGCATGTTTTTTCCATACCTAGACTTGAGTTAGGCTCTATCATTTACATGGTAGCAGATGGATGGGGGTTATTGTAATTTGGAAACAGAGAGGAAGCAGAACGTCCCCAAATAGTTGATTTGCTGTCTCCAGAGGTATCATTTCCCTTGGAAGACATTGTGATCATGACATATTTAATGCCCCAGGTGTCTTTTTTATAAACATAAGAAATCTTCAGTTAAGCTGGGATTCAAACTCGCTACTTTTGGATTATCTAAATGAGGCTCTAATCAACCTGGCCACTGCGCTCTTTAATAGTGAACTGTTTAAGCTGGTAGAATTTCTATGGCATGTGAATTGTAAAAAGTATAATTTAACTTCTGCATATTTCCAATTAATTTCGTAATACCTCTTGAAATTAATTTGAAAGATGCAGAAGTTATTTATCTGATCTTTTTCACATGTACAAGTTCATTATGCATTCCAAAGCATCTAATCAATTCCAGAGGAACAATGCCACAAATCATATTTTGACAGCTGCTTCCAAGTACCTCCAGAATCAATTTTCTGATTTTAGACACTCCACTTGCTACCTAAATCCCCAGATATGTACATCATTGAGCATTTATGAAATTACATGATGAAAGAAATTAATCTCAAATCTAGAGCACTTTCTCAATGGCAAGTTCATTATCAGTTTTTTTAATAAAAGAAAAATTATTTATTTTACACACAGAAAATTAAATTGCTATGTTAAAAGCATTGCAGTGTTGGATATGTTAAAAGGATATTTTTTTATATTTCTTATATAAAACAACATAGCAGAGAGCCCAATAATCGAAAATTATTATAAGGAATTCAAATATTTGTTGCATCGTTGCCTTACGGCAAGACTTTTCATGGAATGTGAAAGGTCATAAATGACAATTAAAAAAAATAATCATTATTTTTTGAAAACTGTCATTTAGAAAAGACATCCAATACAAAAGATTTGTGGATTGCACAGCAAGATACAGGGAATTAGTTACCCACAAGATATTAATCAAATTTATACCATATCATATTGTGAAGCTTGTACACTTCAATTGGCTCAGCATAGTACTAAATAAGAGTATTAAGTATTAATTTTTTGGTATTAAGAGCATGCTTGCTTTTACTTATATGTGTATATGATGTGTTTACAAACAATGTGCATATAATGTTACAATGCATGTAATGCATTCTTCTATTTACAATAATGCAATTTCAGTTTACTTTCTAGATTCTAAAGAATTATAAACTATTCTTTCCTCAGATATATTCCTTTGTTAAAACAAAATATTTTATAATACAAAGTACTTAATAAACATTCTTGCTTTAAAACTAAAATTTTATTTTTCACCAGATAATTAAAATTTAGGAATACACAAATTTTAAACTAAATATTAATTCATGTGTATATGATCATTTCATTTGTAAACAATACTGCTTTCATTTATCATTATTTTTTGAAAATTTACTTGATATGCGAAGCATAAGTATTTTCAATAAGAATACAATTTATTTGTATTTACTTTCAGATAACACACATATTACATGAATGCTGTATGAAAGTAAATACAAATAAAGAAATGAAATTTGCAAATGAATATTTGTTTTCCATTCACTATTACCATTTCCTTTTATTTATAAAAATTTTTTTCTTAAAATATTAAAGAGTATATGTATTCTGTGAGAAACAGTTAATAAAAAAATAAGCATTATACATGCTTGTTAATATAAAGGTCTAAATATAAATAAAAATTATACATATTCCATCAGATACTTAAATAAATAAATTTAAAAATTGCTCTAAAGCTAAATATATAAAGAAAATTGATACTTTAAAGTGCTTAATTAAAGTGACATAAGACATACTACATATGCAGTCAAAATCCCTGATTTCTTTCAGATAATCACTGATTCACATACATAACATTATTTGATTGAGTAAAATATATTGTTCTGAATTAAATTGCATGATATAAATTATAAATGTGTATATATATATTAAGTTCACAAACACAAATATAAAAACGATTATCAATTTAAAAATAAATTTCAAAAATAAAAAGGCATATTTTTACTTTGAATTAAAAAAGCACTTTCTTAAGTGAAATTTAGCATTTATTAAATTATAACAAGTTACATCAAGTTAAATAACTTCATAAGAGGTTATTTAAATAGTATATTAGTCCTGAATAGCTGAATTATTTGTGCTTACATTAATATATGAGCAATTAAAATACACAAATTGCAATGATTTATTAAAAGGATATTTATGGTGAAAATAAAAACTGTTTAAGCAACATAAAAAATAACATGCTGTTCAACTATAAAAACTATAAATGAAATAATTATAAGCAAATAACAAAGTATACATGAAATTGTATTCCTCTTACCACTTTCTTTCTTTCTGGCCAATTTTTATAAGGCTGTTAATTTCAAAGCAATAAATTAGAGATCGAAACAATGTAGAAACCACAAGCTTTTCCTTGTAATAGCTAAGCTGTACAATCTTGCTTTGTTCATTTAATAAAATTCTTGATCTACTTTGATGCTGAAATATAACATTTTTGTGAGAAAAAAGTCTTCCATTAATGTAGTTTGTAATAATTTTTATAATTTTTTATAGAATAATAAGTAATAAGTGCATATAATTTAAATTACTAATAAAAAGTGTGTATTTCACTTGAGTGTTATATGAAAATAATTACAAATAAAGAACTATGCATAATCCACTAGTAAACTTTAAATTAATTTTTACTCAAAAACAAATTGCTATCAAGAAGAGTTTAATAAATGCCTATCAAACAGTGAGACAACTACAAGAAGTCTAGATTTTGTCTGGTAATTGTGTTTCAATAAAACAGCTAACTAACAATATTGCAATAATGTAACTAGAGAAGCCTGGACACTTTAGATCTCACCTGATTTTCTTCTGGCCACTCTATCCATTTTCACATTTCATATGCTTCATGAACAACCATTTCAGAGCATTCAATTTCCAGCGGAGACAGAAGATCTTCCCTGAGTGCTATAGATATTGGACTGACAGAATGACCCTGATGCTCATTTTATTTCGCTTAGATTTTAAAAGGGAAGGTCTTTCAAAATCCACTATTGTTTTTAGACTTTTTGTATATTTTTTGACTTATGGAGATTATCTAGCTCTGCTAGACAATCTAGGATTAGTAAAAGCAAAAATAAAACAGCAACAACAAGGAAATAATGACAATTTATAAATTTTAAATAAAACGAAATTGATAAAAAAAACATGAGTAGTATGGAAAGTTAACAGCAGTTTACTCAATTGAACCATGTAAAATGAGCATAAGATCAAATTCTTATAATATTATGAATTTATTATTCAAGATGAATTTAGATCTGCTAAAATATTTACCTCTGAATAATCAATTTCCGTACAAACAACAATGCCATTTTCATCGCCACTGTAGAATTTATTTCCACTTTTATCCCATTCTAAAGCTGTAACTTTTGAATTATGAAAACCTTCAACAGAGAATTTTTCAATCTAGAAAATGTTTTGGAAATTAAATTTTCCATCAATAAAATAGCAAAAGTTTTCTTACACAAAACTTCTTTCCATGATTATTCCTGAAAATAGCTTTACATTTTTTACTATTTTTACTTTGATTATGTTTTATATTCTGATAAATTTCATCACTTAAATGATTTCTTAAACTTCTAAACACAAATATACACAAGTTTCTTATTAATATTGAAGACTATTTTTAAAAACAGAAATATACAATTTATATTAAAAATATAACTAATTTTCTTTCTTGCAATACTTCTTCAAAAATAATAATTTAATGAAAAATAGTATAGCCTAAAAAACATGCAACTTTTCATAACATGCATTGCAATCATACTTGAAACTATAATTGCCAAAAATTTTCATTACTGTAGCCTACACAAAAAATTAAAGTGATTTAAAAATGACCCAGTGTTTTAAACATGATTTAAGCAGATATGTATTGTAATTAAATAGCAACAATCAATCATTATTTAAAATTATTTTTATAAATTACTAAATTTTTGATTTGCTTTTATGTAGAAATAATAGCACGTTTAAAATATAAATAATGTTAAAAAAATCATGTGTAATGAAATGAAAGTCTGAAAATACTATATATATAAGTAAATGAAATATATATATCAGTATATATATAATATATATAGTATATTTACTTATATACTATATATATAAGTATATAAGTAAATGAAAGTCTGAAAATACTATATATTAACTTTTAAATAAAGAATAAATAAAAGCTAATTTTCCAACATAAGTTAATTAAATGCAAGATTATATGTATACAGGGGTTATTCTCATACTCTATAAAATGTTAATTTCATACATACAGAATAGAAAAAGATAAAGTAATATGTACAAGTGTGTATTTTTTCTTAGTTTTAAAAAAATTATTGGCTCAAAATACAAACTACAAAAGATGATGACTTAAATGCTATTTTTTGAAATTTCATATAGCTTAATGCAATGCTCAATAAAATTTCGAAACATTCAGCTTCTACTTTAGAGAGAGAAAGATTCTGGTTTTTTCCCAGACAATGTTGAATAAAATAAGAATGCTGAATTTTAGTCTTCAACATACATATTTTTCAGAGTGAGTGCTTGGAAGTTTTCCTGATTATCTCCTTAGCATTGCATGATACGGGCAACTATCTGTGAAGAGACCTCTTAGAAGGTAACTTATGCAGGAGACAAAAAAAATCAATAACTTAATGCCTTAGGCCACTACATGGTGTCAAAATATTCATCCTAGAATGGCAAAAGATATTTTATTGTGATTTTATTTGAAAATCATTCTTTTTTTAAACTATGTTCTCTGTTTGAATATATCCGCCCAAATTTTCTTGCTTTAATATTTTTGGAATATTTCTTTACAAATTAAATTTTAATACATTGCTATATTTTCTAACCAAACATTAAATTTTACATTTAAACAATTTTAAAAAGAATGTTCATGTTTACGCTTTTTTGGAAAATAAGGGATTTATAGCTTATTTTAAAATGTAACAGAAAATTCTAAAATGAGTTAGATAATTCTGAGCATTGACTTATTATCTGGACACGTTTGACCAGTATTCAGTCTAGCATATAGAATAGAGGGCATGTATTGCTGGTTTGATTTGTTCATTGTTTTGATGATTGCTTTTTCAGATATTTAATCTAACAAGAGTAGGACAAATAATTTAAAGTATATTCTGAACTATTACAAACACCAACAGCATAGATGGGAATTGAACTCACAAGCAGAAGGGGAGATCATCAAATAATCAACTGCCAATTGGACCAGTTTTACTCACAATAGATAAAGTACCAAAAAACCAGTTAACCTAATTTGTTATTCAAAAGCAATTTGTGAAAATTTTGATGAATAAGTTGTACATACATACAATTTATGAAAATGGCTATAGTCCACATTTTCAGCTTTCAGAACTCTTCATAATTATATAATCATAGACAGTGAGCTGAATTCACAATCATTCAGCTAAATTATTCTAATTACTCATTGCTTAATTCATAATTATTCACACAACTACTAGAAATCACAAGGCAGGAAAGCCAATAATCATCCCAAGATATATGCATGTAAAATGCATGCACCTCCTATTCTTTAAAAGTACTAGAATGTAAGCAAGGACCTTTTAATCTGAAGAAAATACTGTCCTACCACTAGATCACAATATGCCCAATAAACTTTGCAGAAATAGAAAAAGTTATTTTACAATAAAATTAAAAACTCTGACATAACAAGAGAATATTCAAATTCACAGCCTACAGAGAGAGACATTTGTAAAATGTGTCAAAATATATTTGGGAAGCGTTTATGCACTTTGAATGTCAGTTAATTATCATTAATAAATTGCCATGTCATACACAGCTGATTTTGAAAGATCAATATGTAGTAACAAAAGTTAGTTTAATTAATGGAGAATTTTATGATTAATTATAAAGCTTATTACACTTAAAAACTGAAGTTATCCCTTTCAGCATAGAAAGTTCTAAGGTACTGGTTAATAATCTAAGACATTTTTTAGAGATAGATAATTATAGTTTATTTCCATAAATCTTTAATTTAAATTTCTATTATAACAGTACCTTAGAACTTTCTACGCTGATCTATCAAAATAAAATTTCTATTCAGACAATAATAACAGATACTATAATGCATAAAATAAATTTTTAATTCTTGAGAAATTATTTTAAAAAATATATATTTACTGGCATTAAACATGCAAAAACACTGTATTCTTGGAGAATTATATGCTGACAAATATACATAAGAATATTAATCAATAAAGTTATTCTACAAGGTACATAAAAAGTACATATAAAATTAAGAAAAAAAATTCAAGGATACAAATAGTTTGCCTTATGAAGATACATCAGACTTAGAATAAAAAATTATAAATTGAAAAAAATTGAAGCACGAATTTTCATAATTGTGTTAAAATTCTTGTACATTTACTAATAATATAAAATCTTTTTGAAGGTTTAGAATTATAAAATTAAAATAAAATTCTAAATAAATAAATTTATAATACAAGAAAAAATATGTGAATAAATTGCTTTACAAATAAATTTAAAATTATAAATGAAGCAAAATATTTTGATAGAAAATCTAATTTAAATAGTAAGAGCAAGTATTCCATAAGATTAAAATTAGCATAAAAAATTTATTAAAAATAATATCAAAATTAATTTACTCATTTTTCACAATAGAAATATTTGCTATAAAATAAGATTTTAAAATACCTGGTCATTTTCATCAAATGGAACTTTGAAAAGAGTAACAGATCCATTTTTGCTCCCACATAAAACTAAACTGTCTAATGATATTAGAATTTTTACTGTTGTTATAGGATCTTTATGTTCCTAAAAAAATAGATTAATATTAACACATTTTTAGGGAGTACATCTGGCAAAAAATACTTCTTAAAAATTAATTACATTTCTCAGTCTGGATAAATATTGCTTTCTTCTATCATATAAATAAACAATACCAACATTAGATCCAAGAACAATAAAATGTGCATCAGCATCAATACATGTTAATTCAAGATCAAATGTAGAAAATCCTTTTTGAGCACGTAATGGGATAAGTTGCAGAAAATTGTATTGAAATGGATATTCTTGAAGATTTAGATTATTCCTATATTTGTTGGTAGCTCTAAGATTTGTTTCATCAGACATCATGAATACCTAAAATAGCATTAAAAATTTAAATTATCTATATCTTAAATTCAAGCACCACAACAATACATTAAAAATTGAATTCATACAGAAATTCTTAATTTATAAGCCTTCATTATATTAATTATAAAAAAAATTCATCATACAATGAGTGATCACATGTAACAAAATCTAAAAATAATTTTACGACCTAAAATCCTACTCTTTAAGCAAGAAAAATTAGCAAATGCAAAATAAAATGTAAGAAAAATAATTTTGTAAATAAATTATTACAGCAAAGAAATTTATTATTTTGAAAATAATGCAGTGCAAACGGTTCTTTTTAGGTATCAGAAACAAATTTTAAATGACTTGAAAAATGTAAATTTAAATTAGATGTACCAGCAGAAAATTATTATACAATTTATTGTCAAAACAAATATTCAATGAAAGAAAATGCGCTTTTAAATAATAGCTAATGTGACAAATTTAGAAAAAACTTATGTATTTATAACTTTGATATCTAATATGAAAAACAAATACCAAAACTAAAGTATTTGAAAAACAAATTACTTTAGATTATTTATTACGGAATCAAATACAACCCATTCAAAAAGGAAAATATACTAAAATTAAAAAAAATGTTTTAACAGGGTATATGGAACATATTGTAGATTTCACACATTGATTTATTTTCGCTTTCATTTCAAATGTATGCGCAAAAGTAAATAAACATTACTCCCCACATGAGAAATTATTGACAGTTAAAGTTAAGAAAAGGAACTGAGAATAATGATTGTTATTGGATAAGACAACAAATTAGAGGAAACTTATTAGGTTGAGAAATTCGTGGCGCAAGCGTTCCATGATCACATTCTTAGCAAAAAGTCCTGTGATCTCGTAAGAAATATATTCTCTTTCATAATTTGAGTTAAATGTGAATCAAATTAAACTTTTACAATAATTATATTAATTACTTATTCATAATTGGCTTAAAGCTTCAAGTTTAAACTTTCAGGTTTCGATTCATATGTTGTAAAACCCCTAGTTTTTTAATGAGTGGATAAAGTTTATTTCACACATTTCAAGCTAATACTAACAATTATTTTAATACTCTCACCATTTTATCAAGCAAATGAACAAATCAAGTGAACTTATCATTGCCTAATAGTAGAATACACCTCTTCTAAGTGAAAGGGCTCTAATTCTATCCAAGTCTCTAAAATGAACAATGAAAAATAAATGCATGCTATTTTGTTAGAGAGAAGAAAGAGTTGTGTTTTAGAATTTGTGTGTGTGATCTCTTTCACAAAGAAATTTTTTATACGAATGACCACCAAACCTGGATGTACATTTTAAAGTCAACTTTGAGAAGCGATAAACACTTATTCTCGATTCAAAATTGAACCCACGAGTTGTTAAAATAACGACTAAGCTCTGACATTCAGCTTAGAAATTCGGCAAAGGAATAAATGTGTAGATATGCTTGAACTTTTAGAAAGCTATATATGTTAAGAACTGATAAATTCGGGTTTTTCTACATTTAAACCAAAAAGAAATTAATTTTAATTACTAAGTAATAATGTAGTATCAATATAAATAATATTCACGATTATTTTTAAGGAATAAAGTATTTTCTCGATTAAAAAATTTAATTATAAAAATATTTTATTACAACTACATGTATATAATTTTGGTAAGTATTATTTATAATAATGTTGATTTGACGACATATTTTACTCAAAAGAATTCTGTTAAAATCATAAAGCTGAAATAATAAATCTTGGAATATATTGAGTTGATTAATACTTTAAAAAAAATAAGTAAAAAATACTCTTATTTTGTTTTTGTAAAAATACTTTAATATAAATTATCTGCCCTATAATGAAAAACTGATATTTTTATTATTTATGCTTAAAGAATAAGGTAATGTAAAGTGAAGTCTTCTGACTCATATTCAAAAGGACTATGAAACGATGGAGAGATGTCTGAAAAAATTAAAAAAAAGTAATATGTAGCATTTGATTTATCCAGAAAATAGTATTTTATTTGGAAAAAGATGAAGTTAAATCTATACTTTCCTAATAATAATAATTTTTTAAGTACTACATTCAAAATTAGCTCATAAATTACGCATTTTGTTAATATTTAGTCCTTTACCGAATGTCAAATAGCTTTGTTGTTGATAAATAGGATTTTTGTTGAAAATCGGTGTATAAACAATTTATTATTTGAGTATAACACAGATTAAAATACAAATATCGATTTTACTACATGGTTGATTATAAAATATGAGATGAAGTTCAATGAATTGATATTATAATATTCATTATATTAAATGTTATGGTGAAAATCAGAATTATTACTTTTCATATTACTATTTATGAAAAAATGTCATATAATTATGTATATATATATCTATCATATTATATTGTATACATGAATTATTTATCATATTACTATATATTGAATGGTTTTTTCTTAGATATGAGAATATTTGTTTATTATGTGACATAGTTAAAAGCAAAAATTAATTATATATATCTGATCACTTGAAGATGTTATCATGGAATACAAAGTTTATTCTTTTATATAACACAATAACTTTTGCAAATATCTATGTAAATATCCGAATTCAGATGCTCTAAATCAATAATATATTGTATTATGTAGAACTAAACATTTACTATTGAATAATCGAAGGGTAAATATCTACGTTAATTTATGGTTAAACTAAATAATTTTATAGGAAACTTTTCAAAAAGCACTTTTTTGTTGTTATTTTTAAATTAACTATAGGCTAGATATCATGTGACAGTGTATGACGGCAAACGTTATCTGTTGTTAGCTAAGTCAAATATCTATGGGTATCAAAGAAGTTAGGAATATTTCTGGAAAATTATAAAAGTACATACTGATAATTGTTATCGGATAACAGTAAATTATAAGAAAAATATGTTTTTATCAATTAACATTCATTTGTATGTTTAAATTGAAAAAGATCCGCTTTGTAAATTATTATTTATATTTGAAATGCTGAAAGCATAAATAAAAACGACATGGCCTTATGACACTCGTTTTGTATTTTAATTTCCAAATCCGAATTTTACTGTAAATTGTAACGAATAAAAATTTAAGTATCATTGAAAAAGTATGTTTTCTCACCACACAAATTCTACACTATTAAAACACAAAATTTCTACAATATTACGAATTCGAAGTTTTGTTGAATCACATAGTTTAGAATTTTGAATTCAGGTTGGAGAGAAATTTTCTTATTTATTATCAGATTTATTATTTGTACGATTGTCTTTCTTATACAACCCAAAAATATATATTTCTTCTATGGGATTTAAATCAGGAGAATGAGATAGACAATCCTTTCGAATGTTGCCTTCATATTTCAATAGCGTTGAACAGAAGAAGTTTGATGTGGTCGTGCATATAGAGATATTAACTAGAAAGGAAGATATGAAATTCATTCAATTGTTTTTTATTTTTTTACATAGATTTTATTTTTTTTTTAAATATAACACTTGATATAATATTATTCTTGTTTGAGTGGAAACATTTTGCTCAAACATAAAATAATAAATAACAAATAAGTTATTTTAATAACAACAAAAATTATTATTTCAAATTAATTTTTGTCTTCAAATATTGTTCACATTTAAAATTCGTGATCAATGTGCTTTCTTGAATAGGAAAGGATTATGCAATATTAATGGTATAGACGTCGCGGTTATTAAAGCTTGTTCTGATAAAGTTAAAGTCCACCGTATTAATGAACCAAACCAATCAAATAGTCGCAATTTATGAAGTTTTGGCTATTATGTCGAAAAATTTAGAAACCGAGGTTTGTTAAAGATTTTTTTAAATTTCTGTTCAGCTTAAAAATACGCTTTTGAGAGACACTTTGTCTTCCATTTATATTACATCTTAAAATATATTCCATATAGCACACTATTTTCTGTAACCCATTACTTAAATTAGATTAGTAACATTTTGCACATTATGGTGAAATTACTGAACAAATTATGTGTATATAAATAGTCACAGAAAGAAAAGATTTCCCATAATGATCAGAAAAATGAGTGTAAAATTCCATAAAAATATTTGTAACATAGTTCCATATATACGTGTATTTTAGCGAAAAATAAGAATACATATAATGTATCAATTTTAGATCACTATATAATTAAAAGTAATCAAATTATTAACTTCAAGAGAAAAAGGGATTTCATTATTAGTAATTTTCAAGGAATCTTTTTAATAACATGAGTATTAATTTGTTTGCTTGCAGAATAATCTTTATCAAAATGCGGCCACGGAAAGTGAAAATACATTCGCCGTTTTACAGTCACATAAACTTCATTATGTGCAAAATATCTACACTTTTTAAATTAAACTGTATTCTTTGTTTCATTTATATTGTATTACATAAATTTAATGATAATTATTTACCTTAATATACAGAAAATGAAATTTGAAAAATAACTGAATACTTTCAAAATAAAAGAAGTATGTACATATGAGCCTACAAAATTTTTGGTTTATCTAAAACACTTTAAATGGATTCACACCACAGAAATCTACTGAGGATGCACTACTGCGACTTGTTGACATTGTAAAGGAAGGGAAAAAGAAAAATTTGTTCACTATTCTCCTTTCATTGGACATAAAAGGAGCATTTGATAACGCGAGGTGGCCCTTTATTATTTCCTTAATGAAGGAGGCTTATACTCCTTCAAACATTCTCAATCTCTTTCGCAGTTTCCTGAACAACAGAACGGCTGTTCTCACTCTTGGCAATAAGTCGAAAGTAGTTAACATCCAAAAAGGATGTCCACAAGGCTCTGTTTCTGGCCCATTTCTTTGGAACCTAATTATGAATGATTTACTAAAAAAATTGAATGCTTTTAAGTGCTGGAAAATTGCTTTCGCAGATGACTTACTCATAATTGTCCAGAACAAAAACTTTCCCGATTTATGCAGTACTGCTCAAGATATTCTTGATTTTATTCATGATTGGGCTCAACAATGCAAGCTGGAATTCAATCATAGGAAGTGCAAAGTAATGATGATTCACAAAAATGCCAACATTGATGCCACAATCAATCTTGCTATGGGTAGCAATTATCTGGAAGTTGTAGATAAAATTAAATATCTTGGCGTTGTTGTCGATAGTAACCTTCACTGGAAGGAACATTTGAAATACATTTTAGCTAAGACTAACATTCTTACTAATGCATTGTATAGAATTTGCAATAACACTTACGGTATTAAATTCGAAGTTTCAAAATTGATTTATAAACAAGGCATTGTTCCCAATATTCTTTATGCTTCGCGAATTTGGGGAGACAGTTTGAGGAAAAAAATAAACCGAAAACTTATCAGGAAAATACAAAGAAAGCTGCTCTTGAGAATTGTTAGAGGATATAGAACAATCAGTTATGATGCTCTTTTCATTCTCTCTGGTCTTCCACCTCTTGATGTTGTCATACTTAATCAAAATGAGGCTTATCGTCATGCTCAAGACTCTTTTTCTAACTATCTTGATGGTGATTTGGACTTTTCTTCCCTACCTCATCCATCTACAAGATCTCCTGCTCCTCTTGCTGCATTTGATAGCGTTAGGGAAGAAGACTATGATCTAATTTACTTTACAGATGGGAGTAAAGTTAATGAAAAAGTAGGTCTTGCATACGTATGCTTTCAGAATGGTTTTGAAGTGAGTCATCAGATATACCGCATTAATGATTACAGTTCTATTTTCCAAGCGGAGTTACTCTGCATTTATCTTGCTGTTAAAGATGCCATAAGCAAGCCTTTTCGAAAATTTCTAATTTGCAGTGACTCGATGTCATCCCTACTGGCTCTACAAGATGTAACTAGTTTTGAAAGACTTATAGTTGAAGTCCAGACTTCAATTAATATGTGTGATATCAAAAATATTTCCTTCACTTTCTCCCATGTCAAGGGTCATAGTGGTGTGTATGGAAATGAGAGAGCGGATTTCCTGGCCAAATCTTCTCTTTCACTTCCAAATAAACTCAATACCAGATTACCCAAGTCTTTTTTCAAAACCACTACCAAAAAGAAGATTATCACAGAATGGAACTCAGGATTCATTTCCTCTCCTAATTGTAAGTGGACCAAATATTTTTTCCCTTCAGTTCAATGCAGAATTAAGAACTACTGGTTTTACACTGACTTTAAAATTACGCAATTTCTCACTGGACATGGGAAATTCAATAGTTACCTTCACCGTTTCCACATTAAAAACAGTGAGGTGTGCAAGTGCAACTCTGGGAGTGACAACCCTTCTCACATTCTTCTTGAATGCCCATCTGTTTCAGAAGTAAGGAACGAGCTTTGTAAAGACCTAAATAACAGGTGGCCCCCAATTATGGTGGACCTAGTTAAGAAAGAGAATTTTGAATTTTTTGTAAAATTTATCCCTGCTGTTATCTAATTCATTTTTCATTTTTATATCTCTTTTTTTTCTCTCTGCCTACTTTTATTATTATTTTTTTTCATCTCATGATTTATTTGGATCTGTTATGTAGTACATTTATTGTACCTTCGGGCCCTGTGTGGTATTCCTTGGTGCACAGGGAGATATTTTTGTTTTCCCAAATTAAAAAAAAAAAACACTTTAAACTAAAACAATAAATTTAATGTTTATCTTAAAAGAATAAATTTAAGTAAATTATCTCTTATTGAAGATAAATATAATTATCTTTGATAAAAATGGAAATGTAAGTAAAATTAGTAAACAAGATTATACGAGATCGTATCAAGATCGTATATTGCAGTGAAAAAGTTTGCTAATATTGATATCAATTGATCAGATCAACAATTGTATTCGCAAATATTCACTCCTAAAAAAAGAAAGGGACGAAAACAATGACAAGAAATTAACGCTTAAGTTTTAGCTGTCAGTTTAAATTGGAAAAAAATGCCTGAAATCGGTTGATTTCGATTTTCTGACAGCAGTTTATCGAAATCTATGTCTAGCATCTGAAACTGAAATCCAAAAGTATGATTAATAAGAATGACTTTGCCTAAAAAGAATGACTAATCTAAAATATGTCAACAATATTATGTTGTTGACATATTTTAGGTTTAAATAATAATAAATATACAAGAGAATTAATAAGAATCCTTATATGATAATTTTCAAAGCAAAACATTAAGCCTTATATATATATATATATATATATATATATATATATATATATATATATATATATATATATATATATATATATATATATATATATATATATATATATATATTATATATATATATATTTGACGAAGAATAATTTTTCTTTATATATTTACCAGGATTCCTACCTTTCAACACTAAAAGGGGTGGAAAGGATAGCATCTTAAGTGATGGGACTGCCAGTGTGTGTGCAATCGTGGCCCCAAAAGAGGGTCGGTCTTTGTAATTAGAAGCAAAGATGAAATAGATCAGACCCCAGACCAGACCCCAGACTGCTACTTTAAAAGTATCATTTCACATGAAGGATTTTGAGACCACAATATACTTTATGTATTTCAGCAGCCTTTAGTGGATCTTTAGTTGGATCTTTAATTGTGTTACTGTGGATCTTTAGTTGGGTCGAGATTCGAACTCCTATAACGAGAACAATGGTATAACAATCAGCGCCCAATGACACTTAAAAAATTAATTATTGTTGAGAAAAAAATATAATGATACAGTTTACTTTCAATTTAGGATAAAAAATGTGTTCAAAGTTGTATAATATGTGGCATAAGTTCAAAATAACTATAAAATTTAAGAATAATATAATGAAATGTTAAAAAAAGGTAATTCTTTTCCTAACATTTTTATTGCTGAAGATAACGAAAACAATGACATAACAATCAGGGTACACACTTAAAAAATTAATAATTGTTAAGAATAAAATATAAGTGATACAGTTTACTTTCAATTTAGGATAAAAATATATTAAAAGTTGCATAATATGTCGTATAAGTTCAAAATAACTATTCAGTTTCAAAATAATAAAATAATGAAAAAAAGGCAATTTTTTCGTTAAAATTTTCATTGCTGAAGATAACGAGAATGATGGCGTAACAATCAGGCCACAACAGCCTTTAAAAAATTAAATATTGTTGAGAGGAAAACATAGCTGATACAGTTTATTTTCAATTTATAGAATAAAAATACACTGAAAATTGTTTTTTATATGTGGCTTAAGTTCAAAATGACTATCATGTTTAAGAATATAATAATAAAATAATGATAAAAAGGCGATTTTTTTCCCTAAAATTTTTATTGCTGAAGAATTGAATTGTGATTTATGAGTTCTGTAAAGTGCGAGCTTAAATTAAGTGCTTTAAAACACATAATTTTGTAAAGGCTTAAAAGGAATCAAAGAAACCACAAATTCTCAACAAATAATATCTAATAATTTTTAAGCAGTAACAGTAGAAAAGTTGAAGGCATTTTTTTCAATTTAAAAGTAGTAAAATATAGCTAAAATTGTTGTGATTGATAGCAGTTCAGAAAGTCGTTGTACGCTCAAATATACAGAAAAAGATCTCATCAATATGCACATTTCAAAGAATGTCTCCAATTTATAAAATCCTTATAATTAATTGATTCTAAGAAAAACGAAATTCGGAGTATGTTAATATATAAATTATATTTGCAATATAAAAATTTTAAAAAATTGGAAGTACATAAAAAATGATATTATTTCGATATCTATTCCCAGAATATAATTACAAAATACATATTCACAGAAGATAAAGTTCACAGATTTTGTGCGTGCGTGTGTGATTCTAGAACATATATCCTAGTATATTAAACACAGTTCAATAACATATTATTACTTTTAAAATTTGTTTGTGTAAGTTATCATCATTTAATAATTCTTGTAAACTTGCTCGTTTCAGATAAGGGCATAATAACAATAATTTATTACTAAATGTGAGAAAATTGTTTTTAAAAAAGTGACTTTTCAGAAAAATGATAGAAAAATTTAGAAGAATTGGCAATACTGTAATAGGTTTGATGTCATAAAGTATTTTAAGATGTGCTCTATCAGTTTTGAACTAATATTCTTAATGCATTGAGGTAATAGTATCTACTTAAATATATATACTTAAGGCATTCTTCGACATAAAGCCACATTATGTTTACTCAGCATTATTATATTTTAATCACAGTTTTGATAAGTGGATCAGTTGGAAATGCTCATAATAATGTATACTTCTTCAGTAAGTACATTCAAAATAATTTTAATTTTATCAGTTTGCTTAGTTATATATACTGAATATATTAGGAGAGGAATATTATATATATATATATATATATATATATATATATATATATATATATATATATATATATATATATATATATATATATATATATATATATATATATATATATATATATATATATATATATATATATATATATATATATATATATATATATATATATATATATATATATATATATATATATATTGCAAAGAAATATAATTGGTAAGCAAAATTTTACAGCATTTATATATGCATAGAAATTTTAAGTATAATACTTTAATTTCTTCCTTCAATGTACTACCAAAGATAAATCATTTATAAATAAGTAGGTGCTTATACGCAATGTTATGTAGATATATTTTAAAACATACAATTTTACATTTTAAGTAAAATTATAATTATAAAACTATAGGTAAAAATTAATATTTTGAATTTATATTATTAAGTTAGGGAAATCTACCATCAATATGGGAAAGTACAGCTCTTACAGATTCTTAAATGTGGTGATGCATTTCTGCTTTTAGAAATATATTATATTGAGTATTATATATTTATTGAGTATATTATATTATTATATATTTATTGAGTATATTATATTGAATATTATATATTTTTAGGAATTTTTTAACTTTTTATTTCTTAAAAGAAATAATTAATTGCCTAGGACTGTTCACGTTATTTTTAATTTATATGAAGTTAGCGAAATACCTGCATAAATAATTTTATTTCAAAACTATCTCATATAAGTTAATTGAATCATTGAAAAGTGCATTTTTTCTGACCAAAATCTTCATATATTTTTGTTATAAGTTAAGATGGCATGCATTACATTGACAGTTTCATGCATTGATCTTTTGGGAAAAGCATTATCTTGCCATATGGGTCGATGTCTGAATATCGAATGGTTTAAATATAGATATGAATGTGTTGTAAATTCAAGTAATTAATCTTTATCTACCATTATATATTTAAACTTCTGAGATTGCAAACATATCACGGAATTCTAAATAAAAAAGAACACATTCAGAAGCATTTTAATTAAATTTTTGTGAATTACAAAATCAATCCCAAAATATTTGAAACGGGATGTTTAAAATGTAATTTAGGCTACAGTGGCTCGCTTGGTTAGGGTATTCGTTCTAGTTATAGGAAGTTAGTGAATTCGAATCCTGGCCCAACCGAAGGTGCGTCGTATTCACTAATGATTGCCATTGTACGTTAAATATGTTGTCGTCGTAATGTCCTTCATGTAAAAAGATACCTCTAGTAATGGCAAATCATGTCTGAGGGTCTTCTATTTATTCTCTGCTTTCTAAATTACAAAAATCTTACTTAAGATTTAGTCAGTCTTCAACCCTCGTAGTTCTTCGTTCAAGTGAGGTTGCATATTAACCTTTATCCATGGATCTGTGATCTCATGCAGTGTGGTCTATAGAATTTGACATAGGCTTTATTGCATCTAGGAGACGGGTAACAACAAAAAAATCTATAGTAAAATTTAGAAAATTGCAAAGAACATCCTGAACTGAAGATCATATTCTATGGAGTGAAGACCTATATTCATTCCAGTCTATATATATATATATATATATATATATATATATATATATATATATATATATATATATATATATATATATATATATATATATATATATATATATATATATCATATATATATATATATATATATATATATATATATATATATATATATATATATATATATGATATATACAGTATGTTCACTAAAGTCCCTTGCCACCCTCTTAACTTCGGAACGGCTGCTACTATATTCATAAAAATAGTGTCTAGGTATAGTAAAGTAGCCATGCGCTACTAAATGAAACCACCTACCACGCCACCTGGTGGAAAACTGTGGAGTTAGCATTCGTATCTCGAAAATGGAACGAGATAGGTAAAAAAAGTGATATACAAAGTTGTAGAGCATCCTCGATTTTGTACGAAAAGATACCTTGTAGGCATTAATGTGAAGAATACAACGGTTAAAACGATCAATTGTTGTTTCGTGTTGTGACTTGGCACATCTTACGTGTGCATATTTGAAGAAACAAAAAATCATTTTCGTGATAATATTTTTCACTTTCATTTCAAAATAAAAGAACGGAAGCATTAAAAATAATTCTAATAATTTGTATGCAGTATGCAAATACGTAAGAAACGTCACGACTGTTCACCTGAGACAGCTATAAAAGACACATCTTCTTGGGGCTCTTTTATGTTGATGCTCATGATCATGGCTGAGTATTTCAAAGCTGAGTATTGGGAGATGGTTTTACTGTATGGTGAATGTCGACGCAAGGCACGATCAGCAGCAAGGTTGTACCTCCAACGTTTCCCTGCAGCCCCACATCCTTCTCATCAAACCATCCTAACTGTTGTAAAAGGCATAAGGGAGACAGGTTGCGTTACTAGTCGACCTTGAACTGGCAGACCAGCTAAGGTAGGACGGCAAGTTTAACCGGATGAGATATTAGTATATGCCCTCGCATATCCGAAATGCAGCGTAAGAGAGATCAGTCAACAATGTGGTCGCTCCAAAAGTCAGGTTTGGAAAATCCTTAGCGAATCAGGTGGTCATCCATACCTACCAACGCCTGAACCGGTTTTAATGGACGGGGATGCCGAGCGACGCTATGCATGGTGCAACTTCATCAGGAATCAGATACAGGTTCATCTAGCATTCTTGGCGGATATAATGTGGACGGATGAGGCATGCTTTTCACGAAATGGCATGTACAATAGGCAAAGCACCCATTACTGGGCGCTGGAAAATCCTAAATGTTTCGTCGACGTTCGACATCAAATGCGGTATACTATTAACGTTTGGTGCGCAATTTACAATAGCAAGCTGATAGGCCCAATTTTTACAATGGCACATTAACAGGTGCACAATATTTACAAATGATACAGAAGGTAATACTCGAATTTATGGAGAACCTGCCGTTGTTTAATCTTAAGAATCTATGGTTTCAACATGACGGCACGTCTGCTCACAGGACGTATTTAGTCAAGGAATTTGGCAACCAAATACTAGAGTATGATGGTTTCGAAGAGTGGTTTTCACGTTCTCCTGATCTGACTCCACTGGACTTTTTCCTGTGGGGATATTTGAAACAGCAGGTGTATGCAACCCCTCCACAAAAATTGCAGGACCTTAAACGATGCATTACGGTCACGTGTTCCAACGTGTTACGTTGTATGCTCCAAAATGTGCAACGTGATCTTTAAGCGCGGATCCAAATGGGCATTGCAGCTGACGGTGAGAAGTTTGAACATCTTAAATAAAGTATATTGTTATAGTTATTTGTTTTTTTTTCTTTCTTAGATCGTTTTGTCACGTCACAGCACGAAACAACATATGCGAGTTTTAAACGTTGTATTCTTCACATTAATGCCTACTAGGTATCTTTTCGAACTAAATCGAGGATGTTCTACAACTTTGTAAATCACTTTTTCTCTCTATCTCGTTCCGTTTTCGAGATAGGAATGCTAACTCCGCAGTTTTCCACTAGGTGGCGCAGTAGTCTGTTATTCAGTAGCGCATGATTTCTTAACTATATCTAGACACCACTTTTATAAATATAGTAGCAGCCGTTCCGAAGTTAAGAGGGTGGCAAGTGGACTTACTGTATATAATATGGCAATATACTTTTAAAATAAATGTTAAAACATGAATTGTATTTAATATTTAATCATGATAAAACCTTTAAATTCACACACACACACACACACACACACACACACACACACACACACACACACACACACACACACACACACACACACACACACACACACACACACACACACACACACACACACACACACACACACACACACACACACACACACACACACACACACACACACACACATATATATATTTATATATATATATATATATTCTAGAAGTAATTATATGTTAAGCTATCCATATTAAAACAATTAACAAATTATAATACATTATTCATCAAAGCAATCATTATTTTTAAAAAAGAAAATTATAGTGTAAGAAAATATAGCATTTGAATCTTAGAAAAAAATAACTTATTAAATTATGAAAAAAAAACTAGATTAACATTTTTTCAAGAAATTTAAATTTAAAGAAACTTAATAAATATAAAGAGGATGTTTTAAACGAAAACTTGTTTCGTAAATTATAATGAAATAGATTATTATATTTTTGAAGTTTTTTACTTTCGTAAAAGTGAAAAAAATAGTTTTCGAAGTAAAGTATTTTCTCTCTGTTTGATAAATATTAAAAATAGCAAGCAAATGTAATAAGGTGTAATATAATTTTAAATATTTAATATTCTTTTATCATTGAAGTTAAATAATAAATGCCTTTCTTAACCTCATTTTGCTACTGATTTGCTTAAGCCGCTCTATGTTTCTCGGATTTTCATTATTTTGTCACAATATTGTAAATATTACAATACTGACAGAAGCTGTACAAAAGAATGTATACCTGGATGACATTATTAATCTGGCTTAGTATGGGAAGAAAAAACCTGTGTTCCAAATAATGGGTGTTTCTTAAGTAAATGTTGTTGTTATTTAAGACAATTGCACAAGTCAAACTCGGTCTACCGATGGCTATGCGAATTTAAGTCAGTAAAGTGCGTCTTTAGTTTAATCAGAGCCCCATGAAGGTGAAGGTACGACTTTCTCCTCCGTCTTACAGCAAAGTACGATTTTTCTCTGAGACTCCTCCGATAGATGGCATTACCAGTTGAGTAAATTACCTCTTTAACTAAAATGTGGCAAAATGTAAAATCTGAAACTAGATAAACATTGAATCATTATATGGTTATTATATCGAACATTATCAAATTTTAATACAATTATTGTAATTCCATTCTTTTGACTCCATCTTAAAATCAAATGTCATAATTCAAATAATAATATTCTTATTAGTATAAAATTAAAAAAAAATTTTTTTTCAACTATTTTATTTCAATTAAGGCAACATTAAAAAAATAATTTTAAAGTTCTACAGTTCTCGGTTTCATTTCCCTCATTCTGAGAAGTTGTTTGCTATAGTTCAGAATGCACTTTAGACAGTAGATCTCACACGATTCCGTCTTTGTGTGCAGGATGTATCTGTATAGTTACACGAAAAAGAACCGAACTATTTTACTAATTGCTAAATAAAGTTTATCGAAAGATTAAGTATAAGTTTACTTGGCTATTTTTGTAAATGAAAGACAAAATTTAATGATTTTTAACTTAATATATTTTTAAGTTTTAATATAAATTACAATTCTATCAAATCTAGAAAAATTACTAGTTTATTAGTTAATCATTAAAGATTACTAGAACTTGTGATTTTTATAAAATTATTTACAAATTAAAAAAATTTCATTCTTATAAGTAATTGTGATTAACGGATAAGTAATTATGTCTCAAATATGACCCGTCAATTTAAAAATATTTTATGTCCTTACGTATTATGATATTATTGTAATACCCCATGTGCAACAATATACTATAAATTTAAATTTTCCTTGATACATGACATCATAAATATACAAGCATGACATTTTATAGCATAACTACTAACATAATATGTAACTACATAGCATAGTAACTTATTTTAATTGGAACCAGACAGAAAATTGTCAAAATCTGATTCCTTGTTCAATTGTGGGAACTACATGATGTTTTTAACCTAAAGAGTTTAATTTAAATCAAAATTACGCCAATGGTTGATATAAAAATATAAAAAGCTAAATGAGTGAAATATCGAAAATATCAATTATGAAAAATTTGCTGGAATGAATTGATTGAATACAAAATAATAAAAATATTAATTCTCCAAAGCATAAAAATTCAAAAGTAAATTTTTGAATGAAGGCTGACAATTAAAAAATATATGTATTCAAATATTTAAGAGTGAAAATTTTCTATCTTTCGTACTGAAAATTAGAGTTCCATACATCGTCAGTTTTGCATTAAATCTATGTTATGCAAAGTAATGATAAAATAATTTTTTGAAAACATTTTCATGATTTGATCAACGAAATGGCGTTTTGTATCAACGATCACAGATGAAATAGGTCCACTTCACGAATCTTTACAATTTATCTCATTGCTTATTTGTTATTTAACATTTAAATACATATTATAACTATTGTATTCAAATCTATGTTATGCAAAGTTGTTATAATGTTGCCTCATATTTTTAAATTAATTATAATAAATATTATAATAAATATCTCAAAATATTATTTAATAAATAGCTTAAACTAGTATTTTAATCATGAAGTAACGTAAATTATTGTAACTGAAAATTTACAAAGACAAGAGAATATTTCTTACAGTTTTTGCTCACTGCTGAATATATCGGGATGTGTTTTATCTTTTTATATTTTTACTTTCAATTTTACTAATTTCATTATTAATCTTAAAAGTAACAATCTTAGCCTATTATACAAGACCAAATAACATTAATCATTACGTACATTAATCATTTAATCATTACGTATATTTTTTACTTCAAAAGAAAATTCTATGTAGGACAAATATGATATAATGATGTTTACTCATAAACTTTCTTTAATATTTGCTTTTTCGCAATTAGGTTTACATATTTATGTAAAAATGATAAATAGTTTTTATAGTAAAGAAATCAATATTTTCAATCAGGAGGAATTTTTCAGTTTTACTAGATGATTTAAAATAGGAAACTATTTTATGCATTTTTCTTTTTTTTTATTTTTATTTATTTTTTTATGAAAATTTTATAAAAAATTTTTTTATAATTTTTTTATGAAATTTCTTTTTTAAATATCGAATATTTCTAATGCAGTAACTTTTCCAGGGAGCATTCCACATGACAACAATAATTCTGAATTCAATTCCATGCCATCTCTGAAAAGTTTTGATCATTCTGCTCGACTACAGTATTTTATGAATGAATCATCACCGTTTAATCAAGAAGGTAATGTTCATTAAACTTGCGTGATAATAAGTAAATTTCTATTTATATAAATCAACTTTAAAATCCCCATGAGGAGTAAATTATATATTTTAACACACAGAAGATTTTGATGAATTCATATAATCTAATTATAATTAATTTTCTTAGGGTACCTTGTGTTTGAATTAGACATAAACCTGAATTTGTCCTCTTTCTTTTCATTCGATTTATTCCTTCTATTAAGGAGAATACCCCATTCCTTCTTCTACTTACCACAACGTCAGAAAGTGAACTGCTGTTCGCAATTATCTCTACATCTTAAAGTTAAATGGTAAAATATCTTATAAAGTCATTATGCACAAATATCTTATTCAAAAGCACTTGTGTCCTCTGTTATATAATTTCTTGCTGCTGATATGAATACATTAGAAAATGCACTTAAAATTTTTTATCTTTGATAAATTTTTAATGCACTTAAAGATATTAAAATAAAATGTTATCAAGAGTAAATTATTCATTATTAATTATCAAACATTAAAAAATATTTAAAAAAGTAGATTTTTTACAATAATTTGGGTAAATTTATTTAAAATATATGATAAAATTTGCAGCATATTTCGAAGAAGAAATAATTAAATACCGAATGTATTTTAGAATGCATATTTTCATTCATAGAAAAAGTGAAGATACTTATTAACAGGTGTGATTTCTTCTTCCTCACGAGCACAACAGGTCTTGTCTGCCTCAACCACATCTCCTTTTAGCGTTTACAAAAGGATTCATCTCCAATTCTTGATTTATAAAGTATTTTGGTCTTCTTCAGTATCATCCAACCATCTAATAAATGGTCTTCTTTTAGCTCCTGATCCTTTAGGTTTTTAAATGTTTAGATTTTTGTGGGATTATCATCTGAGCTTCTCCAAATATGGAAAAACCAACAATAGGTTACTATGGGTTATTTGTGTAATCTGCTGTTATCTATAGAGCATGTACAGCTCAAAATTGTATCTGGCCTCCAACATTTTTCTTCATGTACATGACCAAAGATAGTTCAGAGGATTTTTCTCTCGAACATATCTAGTGATCGTTGTGGATCTTTATTTAGGGTTCAAGTTTTCCTTGCATAGAATAAAACAGAACTTAAAAATGTTCAATAATTTTTAAATTTAGTTTTGTGTCTGATAAGTTTATATCTTAATTCTCTTTCAGATTTAAAATAATTTAAATTAAATATTTTTGAGTGGTTATTTCAATTCCACTTTTACTGAAATATATTAAACTAAAATTTGTGCTGATTTTTCTTAGATTGATTTAGTCCTTTCTGTGGGAAAAATAAAAATAAATTTATTTGATAGACAAGCAGAACAATGAAACAGTTAATAGTTGAGAATAAACACAAAAGAAAAGACTAAACACATGCGCTAATTTGCTGCTAAATAAAAGCCATCTGAAATGTTCAAAAAGACAGCTTTATTTATTAGTGATTGAGGCTTGATTTTCATTGGTTGTGGATGCTGTTGTCTTATGCCAGCTAGGTTGCATTATGGGGTGCGCTGCTCCACTTTTCCAAATGAAATCTATTTTGATGTGGAGTCCAACTTCCTCAGTATTCAAGTGCCATAGGTACCCGCTTATACGACAGACAACCCATTTATACAAAGACAGGATAGAGAGAGAGAAAGAACATCCAAGCCTGAACTGGGATTCGAGCATACGATCTCCTTATCTGCATTCAGATACTCTGACGACTAGACAGGATGAACTTGATTTAGACAGCTTGTTTTACAATTGAATGAAATGTGTAAAAACATTTTTTTTTCTGATTTCCATCTTGAGAATGAAGTGATAAAAAGAAATAGAAAGTTTTCTAATCTTTTCCAATTAAGTGTGTGTAGGTTTGACTTGATATAAAATGTTTTTGATTCTTATTCTCACAGATGCTTTGATACTATTTCTGAACATTTAATAGATACTACAATAAGATATATATTAATTTTACGTTGATAAAAGTTGTAATAGGGTAAATTCAGTTAAACAACTCTAATTTTTAAGAAAAAATTGAAAATATACATAATTAATGATATTTAATTTAGGAAGAAAATAATAAAGTGTTTCAAAAACAATTAGTGCGTATATGTGTATTTTTGAAATATGCTATTGTTATAGATTTCATTCTATTTGTCAGACGACGAGTGAATAGCTTAGGTGGGGAAAGAAGAAGTTCTTATAAATTTACTAATATTTAAAGATTTATTTACAGATTACTTTAAGGTAGCTCCTTCATAGTGAGCTCCTTCACATGCAATCTCTCTCACAATTACTTGTATATCTCTCTTAACACGACATATTAAGCACTGCCATCTAGTGGCCACTCATTTTTTAAGTAATATTAGATTGGGGAAAAAGAAATCCATTATTTTTTCGGCAGATGGCTGTACTGATAGATTTCTCGTAAAGTATCGATCAAACAATTTCAGATTTATGCTCGTTGAAAAGGTGACATTTCACAGTAAAAAAAATTCTTTTGCTGTTTTTTGCTTGGTGCATTCAGTTGTGAGTTACAGGATGTTAAAAATGGAAGTGAACAAAGAGAAAATTCGGCACATTTTACAGTTTTTCTTTGACAAAGGCAAAAATGCAAGCCAGGCGGCTAAAATTGTGAATGGTGTTTATGGTTCCGATACTGTAACAGCCAATTATGTGCAATTTTGGTTTCGTAGATTCCGTTCAGGAATTTTTGATGTTAAAGATGCACCTCGCACAGGTAGGTCGGTCGTCGAAAATGTCGATAAAATCGGAGAAATGATCGAAGTTGACGGGCATGTTAGCAGTCGTAACATCGCCCAGGAGCTAAAAATCGACCATAAAACTGTTATAAACCATTTACACAAAGCTGGATTCAAAAAGAAGCTCGATGTTTGGGTGCCACACCAATTAACAGAAAAAAACATGATGGATCGAATTTCCATCTGCGAAGCCTTGGCCAAACGGAATGAGATAGACCCATTTCTTAAACGGATGGTGACTGGAGATGAGAAATGGATCACATACGATAACCCTGTGCGAAAAGCAAAATTTCTTTAATGATAAAAAATTGGCATCTAGGGAGGATTGTGAAAATCGACTACTAGAGATTTTTGCAAATGGAGACCAGGACTTCTATGAGAGAGGCATTATGAAGTTATCTTTAAAATGGCAATAAATCATACAACAAAACGGTGCATATGTGACCCCAATCGGACAATCCGAAGCATGTTAAATAAAGTCCTGAAGTTCATATAAAAATAATGGATTTCTTTTTCCCCAACCTAATATTACAGCTTGATGCTAACACTATCTCTTTTTAAATGAATGATGATATAAAAATAATCAACAAACAGTTTCCATTTTAGAACTGATGTAATACGACATGATATGCATATAAATTAAGGTGTAGTTTTAACTTTTTAGATAAATTAACAATTTTTTCATCAGTTCTTAAGTTGTTTTTTTATTTTTAATTTAAATAAATTTAATTGAAATTTATTTATGGGTAGTATGTTAGAAGCAAAATATTTTCAGGGATATGGTGATTTATCTGGAGAAGATTTGAAAAGTTCATGGATTAATTATTAAAATTGAAGAGAATTATTTAATACTATGAAATCTACTTCATGATTCTATAAAAGAAAGCTTAAAACTCCGAGTGTATAGTTTTAAGATAAGGTCAAGTTTTTAATGCAATTAGTACTTCTATTAAAAATAATGAAATTATGAAGATATATTAAATATGTTATTTCTGTTAAATTAGAGTCACATTCACTATTCTACTTAGAATACATTTTGATGATTATAATTATCTACAATATACCTTTATAAAGGCTTTTATAAAGGTATCAAAAAATTACACTCAAGATGAATACATAACTTTGAAAAATATTCATAAATGGTTACAGTTACATGCATATTTGTGGGATATTCCCATACTGTTTACCAAAAATATAGAAGCACAGTATGTATAATCATATATAATTAGAGATATTTTTGTATACTTATTCTTCTGACAAAGAAATCCCATTTAACACCTACTACACATACAGAGATTTAGAATATACTAGTATATTCTAAATCTTTGTATGGGTAGTAAGTGTTAAATGGAATTTCTTTGTCAGAAAAATAAGTATACAAAAATATCTCTATTTATATATTTATATATTAAATTCAGACTGAACCAATGATACTTTAGAGCATTTGTTAATCCGCTTTTTTGCAAAACTATCAAATGTAATTCGCTTGCTTACATAAATGTCATAACTTAAATGTAAAAGATTTTTCTATGGTTTTTAATGGATTAATGTTTACAAAAATCAAAATATATTATTAAATTAAATTCAGAAGTATTAAAAAATTAGTGAAAATTCAAAGATAAAAATATTTATTCATTAAAATTTGAGCATTTATATTATTAGGTATGACTGCAGAATATATATAGTATTTTGTCACGTTTCTAAGAAAAAAAACCACAAATTTTTATAGTATCTACTTATGTAAAATATAAGACGAGGATAAATTTTCAACTTTGATTAAAAAATATCTTACAGAAACTTATAAACTAGTTTAATACTGTACACAATTTATTCCTTTCATAACTGTTTAAAATAAAATTGTCTTTTGAAATGAAATATTACATTTTATTTAATATTATAGAAACTAGAATTTTATACTTCATTTTGTTAAAGGATTTTATTTATTATATTTTTACAAAATATGGAGTCATTTTTGAAACTCCAGGTCTTCTACCATTTTCAGGGGTCAATCCAAATTTTGTGAATGTTTCTAGGCCTAATTACCGAACATTGGACGCTAAAGCACATTTTGTTCCATTTCTCAACTATGAAAGCTTTCGTGGGATGAACTATCCACCATCACTTATTGCACCAGGTAAAATATCTTAAATGTCTTTTTTTTTTTAATAGTCTGACTGATTCCTTTTAATTTTCTACATGTATAAAAATGTTTCTAATAATATTAGCTATTTAAACAGGTAAATTTGCGAAATATTGCTGAATATTTTCAAAGAAGAAAAAAATTACAAAAGTTTCAGAAATTCGTATATTTAGTTTTTTATTTAACTTTTTTGCATATTTAATTTGCAAGTGCAATAACTACTTTTTAAATTATATTTTAAAATGAAGCAATCCTAAATTTTTCTCAACAACCACAAAAAAGAAATTATTACATTGTCTAAAATGAAGGTAATACTCGTAATTAGAATTTATTAATTAATCTTTCAATATATTCTTACTAGATGAATGGCTTATTTTTCCTTATTAGAAGTGATCATGCACGTCTTAACCGAAAAGAACTATATATCTTAAAGATGATTGATTGTAAATGGACACAATAGTTATGCTTATTTTCTACATTGGAAAAACATTTTGTTATTGAATTATTTATATATATATACATTTTATTTATATATAAATAAAATGTACTTATATATAAATTTATGTATGTATGTATATATATATATATATATATATATATATATATATATATATATATATATATATATATATATATATATATATATATATATATATATAAATTTATATATATATATATATATATATATATATATATATATATATATAAATTTATATATATATATATATATATATATATATATATATATATATATATATATATATATATATATATATATATATATATATATATATATATATATATATATATATATATATATATATATATATATATATATATATATATATATATATATATATATATATATATATATATAAATTTATATATATATATATATATATATATATATATATACATATATATATATACATAAATTTATTTATAAATACATTTTATTTATATATAAATAAAATGTATATATATATAAATAATTCCAATAACAAAATGTTTTTCCAATGTAGAAAATAAGCATAACTATTGTGTCCATTTACAATCAATCATCTTTAAGATATTTAGTTCTTTTCGGTTAAAACGTGCATGATCCACCTTATATTCATTGAGCAATATTTTAAAATAATGTCAAATTCAGTACTAATTTATAAAAACCTTCTCAATCGTCTTTAATTTTTTTTAATTTGTAGACATGTTGAATACCCTGAATAACGGGCAAAAGGGTACTTTAAGTAAGCAAAATATTTCACGTGCATTTTACTTACATTTTTAAAATATTTGTTTTCAGTGTATGATTTAAATTTTACTTACCTTGATTTAATAAAAGCTTAGTTGCGTATAAAATACTAAATTTTTATATTATGAGCAGTACTAATCATTCTTCCAATATTTATTATTAAATAGTTTTTTTTCTGAATTAAACATCCTGTGATGTATTCATAATTATATTTATTGGAAGGCATATAATTAAATTTGCAACATTTTCTTTTAATAAAGTAAACCTAATTTGGAATATTCTTTTAATAAATTAAACCTAATATGTTAGCTAATAAGAAACCTTATTAGCTAACATATTTTCACATATAATTTAAATAAATTAATAAATAAATAGTAAGAAAATTTGCTTACTTAATATCAGAGCTTCCACATTGTTGCACATAAAAGTTTAAACTCAGAAAAGTTTGAAAAAAAATAAGGATCATTTTAAGAAACAGCAAGTTAATTTATAAGCAATTAAGAAAAAAATCTAAATTAGACTGGAGTTTAAAACATTGTAGAAAGGAAATGTTTTCCAATAAGTCTATAATGATAGTCAATACAGTATTAGAAATTTAAAGTTCTTATTTTTGAAAAGTTAAATATATTTTTTGTCATTCCCTCATATTTGTCATTCAACTCGTTCTGGTATTTATTTAAAAACTCTCTAATGAACTTGACAGGAACAATTTGAGGATAATAAAGGTAATTAAAATATTTTAATTCAATCAAATGTTATATACTTTTTAGAAAATAATAAATAGTTTGCAATTCTTATTTCAAAAGATCTAAATGATTTTAATAATTTTAAAGTAACCCAAACAGTTTTTATATTTCAATCACTGCGCTTTTATTTAATTTCTAAATCATAGAAACAATGTTGATCATAAAATATATTCTCTGACTTAAACATTTTATTTAATTATATATAATATAAAAATATGGTTTCAAATCACTTAAATTATTCATTTTTAGAGATCACTTAGTGTGATAATTGTGCAATTTCACAAATATTTTCAGCTATTTTGAATGCATTTATTTTATTAATTTCAGAAGTTTTGTTGCGTGTCCATTAAAATACATTATTTCTTTCATTTCAGAAACTTATCCTCAAAACGGTTTTTTGAACAAATCTATTGTTAAGAGATGCAAAGAATGTAATATTCCAAAACAAAAACCCCCATGTAGGAGATTTTGCCGACCTCAATGTGAATGTAAATCATATTATTCCGGGAAGACAAGAGAATGTACTGGCTCAGGATGCCAAGGAAATAATTATGTACGGCCTCATATTCCAGGTATACAGAAAAGTTATTTCTTACATACTTCTCATACACATAAAATGCATAAGAGTTAAGATTTTTTTAATATAATCTTATGCAAAGGAACTTTTGTTTTATTAAGTTTACTACGTAAGCGTCTATAAAGAGAAATAATCATTTACTTACTTTTAATGAAATTAATTATACTACCCCAATTACTTAAAATTTGATACACACACAGCGGTGAAAGTGAGCTCTGTTCTGTACTTTAAGAGTAACGTATTTAAAATACTCTCCCATCACAAAGTGCCTCGTAATTTTTAACCACGGTCAGGTGACGAGTTCACACTTGAGCTGGCACCCTCCTCTCCACATGCACGCCATACCAGCGGAAGGGCATTGGACATCACATATTAAGTTGGACACGTTCCCAACCACTTACCGTCTCTGCATTAATCAATATAATATTCCAGTAACATCAAAACCCACTTTTGACTGCCTTGCTGTCTTAAGATCTCTGGCTCAACTCCGGGAATCCTCCCTCGACATCGAAAAGAGTCTATACTCCGAAAACATCAAGGAGATGGCCAACTGTGTTCTGCATATTCATGGTCATCTATAATTCTCCCCATGGACACAATACAATACCAACTAACCAACCAACAAACATCTCCAGCCCACGGAACTCCAGCAATCCAGTAAGGTACAATGCCAATCACTGCAAATGGCAAATGATAGCTATTGAGCAACTTGAACTCCCTAAACTTTGACAAATAAATATGACAGGTTATATAGCTTTTATAAACATTATATAATAAATATTGACTATATTACTGCAATTCTCCCTTTTCACAACTTTTAGTTTCAGTTTCTGCAAATATTCAGTTAAATATGCATATTTTTCTTCCTCATAAACTCAAAATCACGAAATGTACTATAACATACATAAACGATATAATAGTTGAATGAAAAGGTACAGCACGTCAAAGAGGATTGCCATGTAAATTTTAAAAAAATAAATGCTTGCTTCTAAAAACATATTTGTAAAGCGCGTACTATGAATCGCATAATTATAAATTGAGGTATTAGTTTCAAATATATAATAATATTTCAAACAGATTTAATTTTCCAAGCACATTAAAGTTTATACATTGAAATTAATTTTATTAAAAAATTGTTGCATACAAAATAAATAGATTTAAATAGTACATGAATTAAACATGAATTATGCTGGTCTATAGTACAAAAAATATTTAATTCAAAAAGACATTTCAATAATAATAGTCTCTTTTGCCACCGTTCCTTTGTTAACATTTTGCCTATATTTATTTTATTTTATTTTATTTATTTATTTTTTAAATATTTGTATTTTACAAATAAAATAATATATGATGAAATATATTCTCAATTCAGAATTTTTCTTAAGATCTTTCTAATAATTATTGTATGATTAAAGGGAAAAATTAACGGCTAAGACAAAGCATATAATGAAAATAAATCTGTTTCAAAATAAGAGATTATTATGTAAAAAAGAATTCAAAATGTGAAGCAGATTGGAAAAAAGGAGAAATAGAATAATTTCGAATTTATTTCAAGAGAAGATATTTTTTTAGGAAAAAAATGGTATAGGAAAATAAATATTTCACTTTAAGTAATTGGTTGAACATTCATCTAAGAACTTCATTTTCAGCATTTCCCTTTATTAAGGAAAAGCAACATGAATATTCTTTATGGGTATTAAAGAAATTTTTTAAAAAAAATTGTTTAATAATAAATTTTTAAGTGAAGTAAACTTTAATGACTTGAATCAACCATTCATTTTAATAATTTTAAATACATATAATTTATGCCTTGCAACTCAGTGAGAATATCAATTTTGTTTTATAAAAGAAGTTTTTTGGTTAAAAATCAAATTAATATTTTCAGATGAAGTTCTTTTAACCTTTTAAAATAAAATAAAAAAGGTCGACATTTTTGAAAGAATCCTTGTATATTAAAAAAATGTTGATTTCCACTGTTAGTTCAAAAGTGTATATTGCTTTATTAATTTCAAAGTCTTGCCCTGATATATTTAAAACAAATATTAGAAATTTCAATGTTAACAAAAGCTTGAAGTTTTCATTATATGTAAATTTTTTTAAATTCAATATCTATATATGTGGGATGGAGCTAACCTCTTTTTATATTTTAAAACACGTTTTTTAATTACTGTATTCATTAACATTTTCTAGATAAATTGCTTTTATAATTTTCAAATTCAAAAATTTCAAAATTCGTGGACATCATATATTTTTTACTAATTTTATAATTTTCTTTATTAATTTACTAGAATATTCTTGTTTTATAAATTTTTCAAGCTCTTATTCACAAAACGTTTATTTTAACAACTGTACTGTTGCCAAAGAATGTAGAAAAACTCAAATTCAGTAGTAGTAAGTGAAAATCCGAAGCTAATATGTCTTTATGTACTAATTTGTAAACCATCAAGTGATCGCATTTTAGATTATAGTTAGAATGGAAAGAAATGTGTTCTTAACTCAAAAAAAAAAATATTTACTACTCTATATTCCAAGTATAAAATATGTTTTTGTTTTAAATACTACATAAAGATATACGTATTAAAAAATATTGATTTTTTTATCAATTATATTTCTAAAAAACCTCATGCAAAACAGTTTTTGTTATATCGAGAAGCATTACGTAAGAATCAAGGAGAGAAGAAATTCATGATTTATTTAGTTTTACTGAAACTAATTTTAGCATATATTAACAATACTTTGAGTAAACAATACGTGCATAGATTTTCCACAGTTTTAGGATAAATTCTCTAATATAAAATAATATAATTACTTGATGCAAGAATTGGCCATATGCTTGCTAAGACTAGGCATTTTTTGATCCACCTCTTATATTATAGTGCTCCAGGAGGACGTTTCGCTGTCATGTGGACAATAGTCGCTTGTCGCAAAGAAAGAAATCCAAAAAATACTTAAACTATACATATATGCATTGCAAAATTTGAAAAATTATCTTCCATAACACAGTAGTGATTGATATTAAAAACTTGAGGTCTTTTACTCTGAAAGTTTAAATCTATCATAAAGCCAAAGAAAAATTGGAAATATTTTTATTATTGATTGCATTATTATGATTCCTTTTTTGCATAATTTCCTTTGCTAAATTCCAAAAGAAATCCATTTGAATGAATTTCTGGTTCTGTGCCAAACTTTAGATCTAACTAAAATGTAAACATTTTGATTTTTTATTTCTTTTAATACATAAAAAATAAAAACAAATATATATAATAGAGATATTATTATCTGTAATAGTAGTAGACTCTTATTTTTTAAACTTATACGATATATCAATTTAATCTTAAATGTAGCAATTTGTTTTTATTTGCAATAAGAGAGAATCTTCATCAATTTCAATTTCAACAACATATTAGGATTTCCATTATATTTAATTATTTAATTTCTTCTAAATAAAAAATTTATTTAATTGGACTTCAAGCAGTGTCTCATTTTCATAATTTTAGTTCTCCAATCACTCTACTCATTAACAGTTTCCACATTAAGCGCTTTTAAACTTTTAAACATTTCTGGGTTAAATAAACTTTATTAAATATTGTACAATAGTTATATTTTGCTTGTTAACTATAAAGTATTGTTTTATTCGTTTAAGTATCCTGTCCTCAGAATGCTTATTACGATAAATGTGCTGTTCCTCAAGTCTGCAGGAAGACTTGTGAAAATCCAAATGGAAAATCCCGTTGTCCACGAATGTGTGATTCTCGATGTGAATGCATACCAGGTTATGTTTGGGATGGAGTAAAATGTGTTCACCTTTCAGAATGCAGAAATACTTATATACAACCTTTCATTCCAGGTATAATGAAAAGTTTTCTTTAGACATCTTTCACAAACACAAAAAATATTAGGACACATGACTTTTTTTAAAAAAAAATTAATTTCCTTTTATGAAGTCTCAGACAATACGGTTTTTGTTTTATAGTTAAATTTATTAATACATAAGAGTCTGTGGGGAAGGATATTCATGATTGATTTATTTTGTTTGAAATCAGTTACAGACCACATTATTTAAGTTTTGAGAAATAAGAGAATGTTTATCTTTTCTATTAATAATGGGATTATTTTTCTAAACTAAATATTTCGATAGTTAAGATCATTGAATACATTTGTTATAAATTTCTGATTCGAATGCTGCAAAATACCAGTGAATAAGTTGCCAACTCTCTCTGAACAAAACTCAAATAAATATTTCAAAAGAAATAGAAATCTATTATACATTTGAAAAACATTTATCAATATCCTTAAATATATATTTGTATGATTCAGCAAACTTTATATTGCATTAATCTCAAAAATAACAAATAGTATTTGCTTAAAATAAAACAATAAAGGAATTTAATATTTCCAGCACAAATATTAAATAAAGTACTAGGCTTTGAGTCATAAAAGACGGTTCTCCTAAATTTATATATTTTTCATCTTCCTTTCATTAAAAGATTTGCAATTTGCTAAGTTTTTTAACGTTTGATATAATTGATGAATGTACATATATATATATATATATATATATATATATATATATATATATATATATATATATATATATATATATATATACATTCACACACATATACCTAAGCATTCATTGATTAAGGATGTGTTTTATAATAAGGTTACGAAAATAAATTTCTGAAAAAGACAAAAATAAAAAGATTTTGAGAGTTAAAAATAATATAATGAACTGTAATATATTGTAACGAACAGTTGAATTTAGAAAAAGGGGTAGGAGAAAGTACGTTTATAAAATAGATCTTGATAGAATGCTCTCTCTCTCTCTCTCTGTAAGTATATATATATATATATATATATATATATATATATATATATATATATATATATATATATATATATATATATATATATATATATATATATATATATATATATATATATATATATATATATATATATATATATATATATATATATATATATATATATATATATATATATATATATATATATATATATATATATATATATATATATATATATATATATATATATATATATATATATATATATATATATATATATATATATATATTTTAATCATGGCTATTAAGGTAAATTTATAAAATATTTTGGCTAATAAGTCTAATAACACCCTTACTGTTAACACGAAGCTACCAAATTTTATATATAAATTATTTTATATTTCCTTTATGTACCTATAATTTTGGTATTCATCGATTCCTTCCCTATATTTTTAAAATATGTCTATAACTTAATATAATATTTTACAAACACAAATTGTTTTTAATATTCCAATTAAAAAATTTTGCAATGTTTCTTAGAGTAGTCCCTTTTTATTTTTTAGCAACTTTATTATTTCACAGTTAGTTTTGTTTTATTCTTTTAAAAATATTGCCCTGGAAATTCTTATTTCAATTAATGTACTGTGGCTCAAAAAATGTAAGAGAACTTCTAAGAACCAAAAAGGAAATTCTTTTGCCTAGGAATTTGTGAGCCTTGATGTGAATGCATATGAAGTCATGCTTATAATGAAAAAAACGATGAGTTAATCGCTCAAAATGCAGAATTAATAATTTACTGCGTTATATTTTTGGTATGTAGAAAATATTTCTTTCTTATAAATTAAATTTTCCGTTAGAAATTTTATTTTCATAAGAAATTGCGCAAAACAGTTTCTGTTTTATGGAGTGTAAGTCTGTTTTATGGAGTGTAACACTAGTAGAAAGATAATTCATAGTTCAACTATTTTTGCTGAAATTTTTTGTTTGCGGAATACACTTATAATATCTAATACTCTAGAAAATAATTTTTTTTTCTGTAAACGTCCTAATAATTAATCTCAGATGTAAAAAATTATACCTTAGATTCGTTTCATTATTAAATAATTTTTAATTTTGACACGTTTGAGTATATTTGCATTTTTCTCTTCTTCTTTCTTTATTCTGCATGTTTATGACACTTGAGATATCAAATTATATTCGTTTGAAATAAGAGAAGAAAAGGGTTAACAACTCTTAAAGTTTTTGATCACGATTTCCAGTTTTATTGAGAAAATAATTAAACAATGTAAACTCTATAAATTTTTCTCGTCTTTGAATCCTGTTTGAGATGTTGCATGTTTTTCGTGTATCGTTAAAACGTAAAAGGATTTATTAAGTTAACATGAACATATAAAATATTTAATGAAATGGGTTTCAAAAATTAAATTTTTCCCCATAATTACTTATATATTATTTTCTAAATTTTAAATTTATTAATATAAAATTGAAAAAAATGGGTCATAGATAAAAACAGAGATATTCAAAAACAGAAATATAGTATTTTATTTGTACATTAAAGTTTATTAAAAATATTATTTGTAATGAAATTCCGTGTACACTTTCACAAAATTTTTTTGTTTGGTTTCAAATCATTTATACTTATAAACAATAAATAAGAGTTTATACGATCTTTGTCTTTTTTATCAACATTTTTATCTTAAGGAAATAAAATTGTAAAGTAAGTTTTAGAAAAAAAAATGAAGTGGTATGAAGAATAATAAAACAAAAAGTTTTTAAGTTTCAGAGTTATATTTAAGATGCTTTTAAAATAATCTGAAGAAAGAGAGAGGAAATTACTTTTTGTTCTGAGCTATAATTTACACATTATGCAGAAACACGTACACAACATTTTTAAAAACAAAATTGCACAAGACAATAATTTTTAAAAAATTACTAAAAAGTTTTAAAAAATCTATATATTATTTTTATTAATAATCAAATATAGTTTAAATCTCGATCATGTGATTCTTTTCAAAATTTTCAGAAGTAAAGTTCATATATTTTGTAAATTCAACACATTAATTTTCTTGTCATTATATCAGTGTTAACGCCTTGTTAAGATCATTAACAATAGTTTGAAGTTGCCATTATTTTTAATAACATTCTTTTTCCCGGTATTTTTAAAATACATCTTCTAATTAATTAATCTATTAATATTTTATAGAAAAGTTACTTTTAATTTTATGTATTCAAAGGAAAAAATCAAGGGTTTTGAGAAGTACTTTTTTTACAATAAATTCACAATTTCCATTATTTATTTACTAGAATACATTATTTTATTATTTTTAGTGTCATGCCCTCAAAATTCTTATTTCCAAAAATGTGCTATACCTGAAGACTGCAGAAGAACTTGTGAAAATCCAAACGGCAAAATCCCCTATAGACCAACTTGTGTACTTAGATGTGAATGCATATCAGGTTACGTTTGGAATGGAGTAAAATGTGTTTATCCTTAGGAATGCAGAAATAATAATTTTCAACCTTATATTCACGGTATAATAAAAAGTTTCATTTAGAATATTTTATAAACACAAAAATGGTAGGATATATGAGAATTTTTTATTTGTTTCATTTTTATAAAGTCTTAGATAAAAAGATTTTTGTTTTATGGAGTAAGATTGCATGTGTCATCTCGAATGAATAGTTTTATTTATTTATTGTGGCTGAAACTAGTTACATGTCATATTAAAACTTTGAGAAACAAAAAGTTTGCATAGGTTTTCGATGAATTCTAAAATAAATATTTTACTCCACCGCTCTGGAGAATGCAGAAATAATAACTTAACTTCTTCTTCTTCATCCAACGCCCGCCCGTGGCCGATGGGCCATTTGGCGCCGTGCTTCCCAGTAGAGTCCAGCCCGCCCATGCAAGTCGTCGTCGGCCTGTTCCAGAGCATCACAGTAAGCCAGGTGTTCGGCTGTACCCTCGCCTGTAGAACACAGGGGGCAGAGGGGAGTATCGGCAAGGCCGATCCTGTGGAGATGCTTCTGAAGGTAGTCGTGACCCGTCGCCATCCTGAAGGTGGCAACCGCCACTCCACGCGGCAGGCTGTTGGGGATGGTATTGCATCTGACAACCGTCTCCCATCTTTTGCCAACAGCAGTTGCCTCTCAGGCTGTCCTAATTGATTTTTTATATACGTAGATTAATAGTACTACGTGCAGCAGAAAAGCTTATAGGCCTGTCTTCTTGGGTCAAGTCACATCCAGATTTGGCAAGCCTATCTGCATAAACTTAACTGCCTCATATTTCTAGTACAGCATTCTTTTGAGTGATATATAAATATAAAGGTATTACGTAAAATTAATTTTCTGTTATAAACTTTTTTTTTGGGGGGGGGGGAGGAGAATCTTATTATAAGTTAATTATTATTTTTTGAGAAGTTTACATAAGTACTTATAAGGAAATTGGTCCAGAACATTTGATGAAAATAATTTTATCTTATGATAATACTTAAGTTGTTGAAAGGTGGATCCTTGATTTACCACAAAGGTTTTAGACACATTAGGATCCTTTCGGATCCATTGCAAGATTGTTGTAGTATCATTCCACAGCTACTCTGGAGATGACCTTAATTTGTATAGCGTTTAGAAATTGTTTCATTAACTTTGACAAGAGAACAGTGGCACATGAATCAAACCATGGTTTTGGGGGTGTTGTCTTTGGATTCTTCAGTATTAGTGTGCTCCACACCTACTGGATAACCTGTATGTAAATTACTTCGTAACAGAACATGGTTCATTCCCAACTTACTTTAAAAAAATTAATAGAACATCTTCATCTCTCTGTCTCTGTCGCAAAGAAGACAATCCTTTCCACTACATTACAGAATGCAGCTATACCGCACAGCATCATCTCAAATGCCCTCAAAATCTTAACTACACGGATTTTCTTCGATTCTGTCTTCGTTCAGATCCCCACAAGAAAAATTTAACACTAATCGCTAAGCTCCTCAGAGAAAAAGGTCTCCATCTGTGCAAGGACAGGAATCCTCCTTCTATGAGCTCACCAGACGATTCATCAGACTCAGACTTTTAACCTCCTAAGTTTAAGCAACTTGAACTTTTAGTTAGAGACTTCATAAGTGAAATGACTTTTTTCCCTACCAATCACAGAATCAAGGACTTTGCAGCCACACAATAGTTTTATTCTCCATTTGTATATAGCTTTTCATTGTCTCATTTACTTAAACTTTTTAAAAAATTCGTATCTTAAAATTTTTTTAAAAAATTTCAATTATTCATCTTAAGGTTGTCATCCCTGCATGATATAGAACTGTAATGTTCTGGACACTGCGAGATCCAATACAAGGCTTTATGGCCCCACCATTGTAAATCCTTCATTTTCAACAGCATGCTGGGTAACGGCACAGTTTGGGGACAACCTTTTATCCCCTAGAAGGTGCTGCTTGCTCACGATGGTGATGAGTGGACTAAACCCGATAACCGATTGGTACAGAACGGGGTTCACTCCCATCTCTTATGTTTGTATAAGTGTGCTGTTTAGTGAATTAGGAGAACAATATATCTTGCCCCTTTTAAACGTCACTGAAATATCTGCGAACTCATATAATTCAATTCATATCATTTGATGATGTACCATACACCATTCAATGGAAAAATACTGCTAATAATGTTGAAATCTTTATAGAGCTGTTGCCACTTTTTGGCTCTCTCAGAAAACAACTCATTATTTCAGTTGATTTGAAGAGTTCTCATACTCTCCATTAAGATCTTGTTTTTGAGACTATTGATCCAAGTACCTTTAATGGTTTGAAAATTCATCCAATAGTAGAAAGATCACATGTCATAATGTAAAGGTCCGTAAAATCATTTAGCACTCACAAAACAAAGGTCTTCGTGTTGAGTTCCAAGGTACATATATCCTTCTATTGATGTTTGAAGCCAGTTTTGGATGGCAATCACACCACTTAGGCATTATATCCATGTTTGTTCAATATGCTAGAAAATTTGTTTCTTAATTTTTTTAAATTTGATATACAAAGAATTACATCATCTAAGTGAAAATTTTATATATAATAGGTGTAGTTAAGATTAGTTCTCTGTTTTTTGACAATTGTAGCAGTGTTCTCGTTGGTAAAAAGGGAGGCTACACAGTCTTATAAGTTACTATTTTATGGTCATAAATTTTCACTGCATCATCTAGAAAATTTTGCCCAAAATTTTAAGAAATGCTGTGTTGCCCTCATGCAAGACTATCATGCATTATTTCACTGATACTATATGGTATATTAAATACATATACTATATGCATGGTATATTATTAGTACATTGAAAATTATCATTAACTTAAAGTACTTTTTTATCGTCAAACATGTCACGATGTGCCAGATTGTTAGGTGACTTTTAACTCTTATATTATGATAATTACCTTCATATACCTCAGTTGTTCATATTAATTTGAGAAGTTTCTATATAAGTTTCAATATTTCGGATTTCTTGATGTCCAAATCCATAGTGTTTGTAATCGCTTGAAGCAATCTTCCTTGATTCACCTAAATATTTGGATCCTTCTCAAGCATTTCTGAGCATTTTAAGTAAGCGATAAAATATTATTATAATTTTTTCTTCCTTATCTTCACTTCTAATCAAATTTTCAAGAGCTGACAGTACTTTGAACTTAATATTAAATCATACAATGTTTAATAAAATTGTCTTCAAAATATTATTCTCTATAACTAATGATCTGCTGATTAGTCAGTTTTGTTTTAATGATTCAAAAAGTTTTTTTAAACTTTATAAAATTAACAAAGCGTTTATAGAAATATAACATAAACCATTAAATATTTTCTTCAATACACTCATTTAAGTCAATAGATATTTATTTTAATAAGAAAGACTTATAGGATATTGGAAAAATATAATAAAATGGGATATACTCTCGACCCTTAATATTTTCACAAAAGTTGTACGACATACACAATTATTCGTATCATTTCTAAACTTCTACATAAGCAAACAGTATTTATCGGAAATTTTTGTTGTCTATTTTCAAATCCTTTAACTGAGAGTTTAAATAATGAGTAATTTCAGAAGTTTTATAAATATTTTTAAACATTTTAAGATGATTAAAATATACATAATATAATAAGAGTTAAAAAAATTTAACATCTACAAAAATTAAAAATGTGTTAAATATTATAAAATTGGAAAATTTTGCACAAAATGTAATTTAAAAGAGTTCCAGAAAGGAAGTATGGAAAGACAAAAATTATTACATTATGATTCAAAGGAATGCTTTTGCATGTAAAATTGCAGTGTGATGGTTTTTTAAAAAAAACTCTTTAATTTTTTTACGAATACCTTTTTTCTATAATTTTTAACAGGAGTTAATTGAAGCCAAAACATAGGTATTAAATCAATCGGTTAGAATTTTATTCAAGACAATGGAAATCACAATGTCAACAACGGTTTTAGACAATCATTAATTAAATTTTTTTTAAATATTTATTTCCAATGGCGGGGAAAGCAAACAAACACAACTAACAAGAACAAAAATACATAAACATTTCGGAAGCATAAAAAGTAAAAGAAAGACTAAAGTCATTTCCCCAGTAAGTTTTCTAGTACGTCAATATTTAGCAGTCTGGGAGTCAAGTCTATGGAGTGAACTATAGCGATGGAGATGGTTACGATTCATGGTTCTTTAGAGCCACATAGTTGACAATCAGGATAGTCATAGATCCATAGGTGGTATAAGTGTTCACCCAGGCCATCGTAATCTGTTAGGAGACTAAAGAAAGCTGCGGAATATATGCGAGTCTTGTCTGGTATTGTCTCCATATATGCCTCACTCCAGTTCTTGTTCTTTATCATTGCCAAATAGAGTTAATAATTTTCATTATTTGTTTTACATATAGTTTCAGGAAGTAGATGGACAGCTTAAAGAAATTTGGCTGAATCATTTGTGTGTCCTTATGAACAAGAAAGTCAGCCTGCTTGTTGTCGAAAATGCCATAATAGCTGGAAATCCACTGGATGGTATTGTTTTTCTGTACCAGTAGTCTAATGAGCTCCCAGCATTAGAGTACGTTATCCGATATAGTGTTTCCTTGCGAACTAATTGCTTGGATTGTAACCTGGAAATCAGAGAGTAAAACAACTCTTTCAAAATTACAGTGAATAGTCAGTAGCTGTTTTAATGCAACAAATAAATCCTCAATTTCACCATCAAAGGTAGTTTAGTATTACAATGTAGATGCATAGAATAAAACAAATCAGAAAAGACTCCATAACCTGCTGTTATGTGTGATTCAGATTTAAATATAAAATATGCATATTTTGAAATTTAGCAAGATTATTTTTCCAAACCTTGAACTTTTTACTCAACATTTTAAGATCACTCAAGCCCTAAATATTTCCTAGAAGTTTTTAACTCTGCGAATTAAAAAATCTAAAATTCTAAAAATTCCATTCTTTCAACATTTTAATAATTTTTATCATCAGTTTGCTAGAATATATCAGTTTATTCTTTCCAGTAACTTGCCCTGAAAATGCTTATTTTGAAAAATGTGCTGTTCCTGAAGAGTGCAAGAAAACTTGTGAGTATCCAATTGGGAAATTCCATTGTGCAAGAACTTGTCATCCGCGATGTGAATGCATATCAGGATATGTTTGGAATGGAGTAAAATGTGTTCACCCTGATGAATGCAGAAATCTTAATTGGCAACCACATATTCCAAGTAAAAAGACTATTTTTCTTTTTAATACTTTATAAACACAAACGTATAATGGCATGAATTTTTTATGTACATTTATATATTTTATCTCCTGCAAAATACTATTTATTTTATAATGTATGATTGCCAAAAAATTTATGAAGGATAGTTTCTTTATATTTGTTGAAATTAGTGAAAGGCAATGTTCCACATAAATATTGAATAATAAGAAAATTGCACAGATTTTCCATACATAATGTGATAAATATTATAATTTAAATCTTTCTTAGTTTCCTTAATATTTTCAATGGTTCAATATATTTTAATTAGAAATCTTTTCTGTTTTCAGTGACGGAAATATTTTATTTTCACTTATTATATTAAAAGTTCTTGCTCTGTTTTATTAATTCATTTAGATATTATTTAATTTTTAGTTTAACCAATATATATATATATATATATATATATATATATATATATATATATATATATATATATATATATATATATATGTGTGTGTGTGTGTGTGTATGTATGTATGTATGTATATATATATATACATATATATATACATATATATATATATATATATATATATATATATATATATATATATATATATATATATATATATATATATATATATATATATATATATATATATATATATATATATGGTTTAATTTCGTAAGTTTCCAATGGCGATAATTTACTAACATTCTTTCTTTGTCACTTTATACAGAATATTATTTGTAAATCTCCGTCCCTATATATTGTCTTTGAAATTTAAATTTACAAATTTATCTTAAAAAAACATTTTTCATTACATTAGTATTTAAATAAAGAACTACCTTTATAAGATATAATCTAATGTATATTTATATATATATATATATATATATATATATATATATATATATATATATATATATATATATATATATATATATATATATATATATATATATATATATGTATATTAGGCACTATGAATTGGAAAGCTTTGAGATTTTCTTTAAGGAAGTAAAATATACAACTCTTTTGTGAAATGGGTTATACACTGTTAAAATTCTGTCACGAGTAAGATGAAAGACTCCATTTCCAAATGAACGAATTAAAATTGGGGAAAAAGTTCAGAATTTTCACTATTTGATACATGCCTTATTTTTGGTGCCCATTATTTGTGGTTTCAATTTCGAAGACTGAATATTTTACTGGTTTTTCAACAACCACCATATGAATGGCTTAAAAAGTTGAATCAGAATCCTCGGTATTTTTCTGGAAGACTTAACAGATATTCGAATGCATTTTTTTCTGAGTGAGATCAGCGTCATTTCTGATGAATTATAAGGCAGAATAAGGTCTCTACGATGCTTCAAATAACAAAAATCTTTAACCAAGGATCTTCTCAATTCGAAGCATGCACAGAGATTTGCAGATGATGGAATGCATAGTCTATTCTTTTCAGAAAACAACTTATTTTTGTCCTAAATTCAAAAACTCGTTTGTAGTGGTAGCGAGAAAAAAATAATGGACATCTGAGTATAGGAAACAAATAAAATAGTCGGAAGAATTACCTTTCAATTTATTTTGCACTGATGGAAGACGTTAAATCTGAAAGAATTCCTATGGAATCATGGAATTATCATTTTCTCGTACTGTGCAAAAGTTTGATGAAAGTAACATGATATAAAATTTGCTCTGCTGTCATGAAAGTGGTATTCCTTGGTTTCTCTAGGGTACACAAACAGCTATTTGATACCTAGATATACTTGAAGATCAATTGCACCCTGTAATTTTACATTTTTACTATAATAACGAAACTTTTAAATTTTTACTTTGGTTTCATGATCACTATGCAACTATATGCTTTGCAGCATAATTACTTTATGGTCATTATGCAACTGTAAATCGTACCAGAAATATTCAAAATTGATTAGCTGTCAGCCTGGCTTTCACAACTTCTCTTATCACAGCAAAGTCTGGGTCTCATACCATTAAATTTTCTAAAAATTTTTAAAGACCACTTTCCAAGATCACTTTCCTTTTCCATCTAATTTGTAAAAAACAGTTCAGCTAATGTATGGTATTCTCTAAACATAAATGTACCCCAAAAGTAAGTCTACTCGATCCTCATATGAATACAGGTAGTTATCAGTGGAAAAGGGGTCCAATAAAATACTGATATTCTGTTTCTAATTCATTTGGTATTGTATGTATTTACAGAAAAAATGACGAATGAATGTTTGAAAAATTTTGAAATACCATCGTAAAATCAAATTTTCTAGGTTAGGCGCTTAAAAATGTTTTTACATAAAAGTAAAAACACTGTTAAATCAAAGGAATTTTCTATTCTAATAAAAATTAACAAAATAGCAAATATCACACAGTAATGTGACATTTCTTTTAGCTCCGCATGAAGTTAAATTGCGAATACCCATTACCAAGAGCATTTTTATTAAAAATGTTAATCTCTAAAACCGTAAGAAGAATTTCAAATAAAACGCATAAGACTTTACAAACGAAACACATACATTAAAACACTATGGAAACTATTTAAAGCTATTTAAAACTCGCTGTTGCTTTACTCTTTTTAAGGCAGTATAACGGTAAATATATTAAGCATATTAACTTCTATAATATTTAAATAAAAAACATTTTAAAATATATTTTCCAAACTTCTCAAGTTTAAGTTATGTAACTTAAACTTGAGAAGTTTTGAAAATATATTTTAAAATGTTTTTTCATTTAAATATTATAAAAGTTAATATGCTTATATTTACCATTATACTGCCTTAAAAAGAGTAAAGCAACAGCGAGTTTAAATAGAATGAAAATAATATCTTCTACTAACAAAATAATTTTGGTGAAACTATATGTGAATGATTTAAAATCTGATTCTTCACCATACAAATTAAAAATGCTTTCTAATTTTTAAAGAGAAGAGTTCGAAAAATGCAAGTCTACCAAGAAATAATCACACACACACACACAAATATATATATATATATATATATATATATATATATATATATATATATATATATATATATATATATATATATATATATATATATGTGTAGAAATATGGAAATATTATTATATATAAATTTTAATATTTTTTAATTACGAATCCTTTAAACTTGCTTAAATGTTACTCATACAGGAAGAAAGTTATTTAAACGAGAAAAAAATTTTAAGAAAATTTGTATAATATGTATATAATTGGTAATTTTAGTATTCGTTTTAATTCTTTAGATTAATTTTATGTTTTATAATTTTCAGAATCTTGCCCTGATAATTCGGCTTTTCGAAGATGTGACTATCCCGAAGATTGTAGACAAACTTGTGAAAATCCACGAGGTAAATTCCCGTGTACTAATGCAATGAATCCATCTCCTCACAGATGCGAATGCAATCCAGGATACGTTTGGAATAGAGAAAGGTGCGTTCGACCAAATCAATGTGGAAATTATTTAGCGTCTTATTATTCAGGTATGCAAAGTATTTACATTTGGTACATAATAAAAGGATAATTGTATTTTTAAATAAGGAATTTGGAATTGTGAATTTGTTTTTTTATACTAGCTCATGCATACTAGTCTGTGTTTTATAAAGTGTCACATGCATGAGAAATCATTTTCCGGATTTGTTCTTTTTAGTAAAATTTTATTGAATTCTATTTTACTTAATCTTTTTTTGTGAATACAATAGTATGTCCTTCTGTTCCATATTTATTAATATTCTAATTTACATCATTTTAATTTTTGGACATGCTATCTTTTGAGTTTTCCTTATTTTCCTCTTTCTGTTTCGGGTCTTATAAAATAATCGATTGACATAAGCAATTACCTGTGCCACTTGTTGAAACTAGCAATTATTGCATTCATGAAAATATTTAAAAAAGATAAAAATATTTTCCATAATGTTTGGTAAAATGAATTCTATAAAACATTATTTTAGGATTTATTGTTTCCTCAAAAAATATTTTATAAAGCAAAATTATGTCATAATAAACTTTGTCGTAATCATTAAAGCAGAAGTTAAAAAAAGTGGTTCTTATTTTAAATTAAGTAATATGATTGCAATCATTAAATATTTTTTATATTTAACATTCCTCTGTTAACCACAAAGTGGTTGTTTCTTTTGTTTCAGTTGAGATCACGGCTAAATAAAATTATTACAATTTTCATAGGCTTAAGATATCCATGACGTCACGTAACGTTTCATCTACGTCACACATAACTAATCACAACATCATATTGAGACGGCTTTGTAAACCCTACTTGTTGATGATATTGCTGAATGTCTTCAAATCGCATTTTTAAGATTCAGAAAACAATTCAAAATTCAGCAATGAATGCGTAAGTGTCGTTGGCAATGAGAAAGAGCCCATTAATGTTTTTTAACAGTAATAATTAAGTATTTTTAATTATAATTTTATTCATTTGTAAAAGTTCTTTTAAAATCTTGAAAGTTACCTGCTTTTCTAAATAATTAGTTTTCAAATCCTTAACAATATTGCTTCCGAAATATCTTTAAATTGTTATCTTTTCTAATTTGTGTCTTTGACAGCTTCAAATTTTCTTACCAGGCTCTCCAACATTTCTTGAAAACCGTTAAAGCTGGTCTAATTCTCTTTTTGACTGTTACTATTAAACATAGTTTAGTTTCGAGTATCCGATATCATGATTTCATAAATAATTTTGAATCCCTTTGAGCCAAATGCTTTTAACAATAGTCAAATTGATTTGGACTCGACAATCATATCGAATAACGAATCTATGGTTTCAACTCGTTAGAATCAAAATTAAAAATATTATTGAAGTTCATTTTATTAAAAAATGATTCTTTATATAAAGGAGAAAACATTGGTTTGAGAAGTCATTACCCATTGATTCAAATCATTAACACGCAGACAATAGAATAGAATAAAAAGAAAAACGAAAAAGACAAGACAAAACATGCACTTTATGCTTTGTTGAAATCAGTAATGGCGATTTAATTTTTCTATTTTTATAATTATTTCTCATCTATTATCGTTTTCATAACAATATTCTCAAATTATTATAAGTATATATATTACTGCTCTAATTTTTTCTTATTTATTCTTTATATAGCTGTTCATTTATCTAACAAAATTTACTATATTATTATTTGTACAAATTACTTCACGGCTACTGCAAAAGTCATATTTTATGTAAAATCATAAAATTTGTTCCACACAAATAAAATTGCTGTTTTGGGGACGTTGTCAACAGAATGGAAGAAAAAGCAAAACGAAAAAGAAAAGACCAAACACCCACTTTATAGTTTGCTTAAATCAGTAAAGATGATTTAAAATTTTCTATTTTATAGCTGTTTCTCATTTTATATCATTTTTATGATAATAATATTCTCAAATTATTATGATTGTATATATTACTGTTCTAATTTTTTCGTATTTACAAATTAATTCTTTACATTGCTGTTCATTTATCGAACAAAATTTACTATGTTATTATTTGTACAAATTACTTCACGGCTACTGCTATAGCCATATTTTATATAAATTCATAAAATTTGTTTGTACACAAATAAAATTGCTGTGTTGAGGATCTGTTGAAAGCCCATAGAAGTGTGATAAGTTATGGTTGCTCTATTGATGTACGAGGAGCAGCACTCGTTAAACTTTTAGAACAGTTTGCGTCGCCTCTATATACTTGTATGTTTCTTTTTAAAAGAATATGTATTTCAATCTTTTTAGATTCGTGCCCTGAAAATGCTTTTTTCGCACCTTGCGCTATTGATGAAATATGCAGAAAAACATGTGATGAACCAGATGGTAAAACCTCTTGCACGTTAGATTGTCACGCTAGATGTGAATGCAAGTCCGGATATGTTTTTGATGGCAAAAATTGTGTTCGTCTTGAGGACTGCAGAAATAAATATTTACAATATGGTTCTAGTATGTAATATTTCTTTTTAGATTATATGCAGATAAAAGTATTATGTCACATGAATTTTTCTTAAAGTAACTCGATAAATATCGTTATGAACTTTGATTTTTATTTTATTTTATCAGAACAAATTTTTGTCTTATTAAATGGGGTAAAACAAATGTCCACAAAGAAAATTATTGTGAACATGTTTTAATTTTTAGGTACCAAAAATATGTAATTTGCGACATATTGTTAAATAATTTAACACATTACGTGAATAATTGCAATTGAAAATATTTTAATCATAGGATAAAAACTAAATTCTTAGTTTATGGAAATTTTCAATTTCAAAATGATAGAAATTTGAATATTTTTATAACTTTTATGTAAAAAAAAAATTGCTAGATCATAATACAAATTTTCAATTTCAAATATAGACGATTTGTCATAAGATTTTACATTAACAAAGTCAATAAGATTGCTTGAGCATAAAGAAAACCATTTATTTTTGATTTTTATTATGTTCTTTAAAAATGTTTAAAAATGTATTTTTGATTTAAAAATGTATTTTTGGAATTTAACAGTCAAAGATCCTCTGGTAAAATAATTTTTTACCAAGCTCCAAATCAAATGATCCAGAGCCGAGCTAACACCCAAATAGTTAGAGCTCTGGCATTCGACTCATTAAGTCGTAGGTTCAAAGCCAACCCTGGGATGGAATGTTTGGAGTATTTTGGGAACCATTTTAATCTGTAGGAACCTTTCTAATATGCCCACGTGTTGGCAAAAGTAACCGTTGAGCGAGCAATAAAACCAAAAACCTTAACGTTACTGTTAGAGTCTCCTACCTGTTAAGCCTTAATTATTAAAAGATTTTTGGAATTTTTCATGACTTTTAAAAATACACTCTATTACAATATCTTGATCTTATTTAGCAACTTTAACAATATTAAATTTGGAGGGCATTTATATTCGTCTTATAGTCTCAGAAATCTCAAAATGCTGAATCTGAATTTCCCATATATGTGAACCTTTGGTCTGAATGGAACAATATTTAGATTAGAACAATTCTCTGTCTCATTTGAGATTTATTCTAATCAGATACCGCATCTTTATTAATTAAATTATACATTTTCGGCATCATAATAAAATATAAATAATAATTTTTGAAGATTTTTGATAAGTCATACTTTATTTATTTTTTAATTATAAAATTTGATTTATTCATTTTTCTCATTATTCTAATTCAATATTTTTCTTTTTTACTGAATTTATGAATTAAGCAATATTTTTATATATTTGAAAGTCTATGTTTCATATATGTATGTATGTCTGTTACTCAAACTAATCTCAGACGGCATATTCATTAAAAAAGTTGATGTTTTGACCTAAATGTAATCTTTATTTAGCTGCCCAACATTTTCAAGTTGTACTTTTATTTTACACACATCGTTAAGATTTCCAATAAAAATGGAATGAATAATTTAGAATTAATACATTTGATTTTTATAATTTTGCCTAGGGTCTTATTTATTTACATGAATTTAGAGAAATTTTAACTTATGTTTTTTTTTGTAGTTTCTCTAATTATTCAAAAAAGATCATGTATCTATGTAAAAAGTTTATTACATGTTAATAACACACACTCTCACACACAAAGCAATTACTTATAATTTGAATATTTAATTTTCAGTTATTTTATAAACTTGAATATGTCCTAATGTATAAAAGGAATCAATTTGATATATTTTTTTTTCTCTAAAATTATTTTAAAATCTTCAGATTCGTGCCCTGAAAACGCTGAATTCGATACGTGTGCCAAACATGAAAGTTGTAGAAAATCTTGCGATCACCCAGAAGGCACAGTTTGTATATTAAAGTGTTTCAGGAGATGTGAGTGCAAAAAAGGATTTGTATGGAATGGAGAGAAATGCGTTCGCCTTTCCGAATGCAAAAATACATATTTATGGTCACATCTTTCGAGTATGGAAGGTTTTTCTATTTAAAATTTTATATAAAAATTAAAAGTATTACAATATATATATTTTTATTTAAAAAAGTTAACTTTTGTTGTGAATTTTATTTTTAAATTATCTCATTCAAATTAATTTTTTACGAACTAAGTGCAGTAAAATTTGTGTATTTACAAAAGAATCCAATTCTTTCTTCTTTAAACATAAATTCTAGTTCATCTCATTGAAATTTGTCGCCAAATATAAAAACATTCCAAACATTTTTATGCCTTCTGTGATAAATATTCTAATTTAAAATGCTTTTACTATTTGATGACTTCGGTTTTTATAAATTCCTCTATTTTCTAATTTTCCACCTTGGATCTAACAAAAATATTGAACAGGAACTTATGCTCTTTGTCGAAATTAACAACCGATTTTCTCAATTAAAAAATTTGATAAAGTAAAAAACATGTTGCAAAGCACAAAAATGAATTTCGATGTGCTCAGAAATTAATATTTATTCTTATAGAAAAGTAAATTTAATTTTGAACTAAATGGTGCAAAGCAAAGAATTTGAACAAAGAAAATTTTTATTTTATTTTCCCTGAATACTATTTTCAGATTTATATAGATATAAAATAAATGATACTCTATTTAATTTTGGCTGTATGTGCCAGTTTTATAATCTTTTAGTTCATGAATAATATTTTTCTTAGAAGTTAAAACTAATTTTTAGAGTATTCATTAATATTGTATTGATATATATTACTATCAATGATACGTTCTGTAACTATTCAATATTTTTTAAATATTTGCAAAAATAATAAACTGAATACCGTGCAACAAATATTATATTTAAAAGTATAAAAGATTTATCAATGTTTATACTAATAGTTTAACTATAAATCCGTAAATCTAGGTTTATACTACAATTATTTCAGTTTAAAATTATAGAATTGAAGTATAAAGTAAGTAAAAAAGTTACTGAATAAAAATGAAATTTTAATTCTTGAATTCGTTTCTAAACACAACAAATTAAAAAACTTCTACAAGGTTAATTATTCACCTTTTGTATTTTTTTGTACTTTTTGATTTTTATTCTGGGCTCATCCTTAATGCATATAAAATATTTGTTAAAGAGTTGAAGACGCTATGCGAAAAATTCTAATCGAAAAGATTTTGATCAAATGATAAAAACAAAATTCTTCAATCTACTAGAAATTTTACACAAATTTTAGATTTGAGAATGACATTAATTTGAATATTTTAATAATTTTCATAATAACAAACATGTAATGATTCGTTTTTTTAAATTTAAATTATTAACAAATTGTCATAAACATTTACATTAAAAAAGTCAAAATAATTAATTTTTCTAGAGAAAAACTTTTTTTAGATTTTTATTAAAGGTTCTCTTAAACTGAATTTTAAACTCCCAAGGAATCACTTAAAAGTATATTTACAAGCTAGAAATCATATCATGTATGGAATTGTGAATTCTTATGTACTATTAAATTAATAAGGTATTGAATTATTATTGATTCATAGGCTTAGTAGTTGATTAACCTTTCATTTTTATACATCAAGAAAATTGTTAAATAATGTGTAAATTATTGATTTTTGTTTTGAATTTCTGCGTCTTTATAAACTTATATTGTATTTGAATCTTTTTAGAAACATGCCCTGAAAACTCTGCATATCAGGATTGTATTATTCCCCCACAATGCAGAAAAACATGTGAAAATCCAAAAGGTGGAACCGAGTGTCCATTAATATGCATCCCTGGTTGTGAATGCCACAAAGGATATCTTTGGGATGACAAAAAATGCGTTCGTCCTGAGGATTGCGAAAATAAATATTTACTACCTTTCCTTTTTGGTATGCAGCATATTCATTTCCAGGTTACATAGCAATAAATACATAATGAAATATGAATTATTGTTCCAAATAATGCTATAAAGTTTTCCACGAATTTCCAATAATATATCATTTTATCAAAACAATTCTTTGTTTTATTTCATAAAATTAAAAAAATCTTCCACAAGAGAAATTATTCACGATTTGTTTCTTTTTGAGAATATGAATGCTGATGCTATCTTCGATATATTTAAATATATGAAAAATAGTTCAATTAATTATGTAAAAAATATATTGTGATTAAAAATATTTCATACACGTGATGAAAATAGATTTCTTCAATTTAATAGAAATCTTACAGAAATTTTAAATTTTAGAATGTTATTAATTTGATTACTTTCATAACGTTTATGAAAACGATCGAATATATCATTATTCATGTCTTCAATTTAAAATGTACATAAATTGTCCTAAATAATTACATTAACTAAGTCAGAAATATTTCTTGTTTATAAAGAAAAAAGATTTAATTTTTATTGACTGTTTCTTTAAATTGTATTCAGCAATGAAAGAAATTCTTCAAAATGTATTTTATACCAAGCTCCAAATTTAAAGATCTAGATTCGTGTTGGTCAACAAGAATAGTACCCTAGCATTTCAATTTAATAGCTCCTAGATTAAAATCCAACTTTGGAAGTGTGTGTGCGTAGTGTTTCTGAAAAGAGTTTAAACTATCTAGGTAAAATAAACCCTAGTGCTCACAAATTGATCGCCAAGGAAAGCAACAAAACCGTAATAATATAGTATCTAGTAAAGCATCTTCTTGTGAAATAATTATTTATACATTTTTTGTTATCAATAATAAATTAGATTAACCCATCTGAAGTAGTTTTGGAAACAATCATAATTTTTGTACCTTTAAATTTACTGGTATATGTGCAAAAATTATATAAAATTTTGGATTGATATAGGAACCAGTTATCTTTTAAATTAATCATGCTTTTCTAAAACAAATCGGATTTTATAATTTTCACATGATATATTTTCACTACACTATGTACATTATAATGCATTATTAATTTATATTTTATTGCTTCAATTATTTTATGAATTTTTAATTTTTATTTATGTATTGATATGACATCAAGACAATCCGTTTTAAATTTCTCCTTACTTTACTTTTATTTTACTCTTAATCTTCTGATATACCTTCATCATTCAAAATTTAAAATTTGACATGTAAAATGACATTGGTATTTAAAATACAAATTAAATTTTATAACATTTTAAAGCAAAAATAAATGGAATTTAAAAGAATAGTTGAATTTAACTGTACTCTTTAAAATCTAGTTACATTTTGTATTTAACTTCTCAAAATGAAAATATGAAATAAATTTACAATCTTTAAAATTGAATATTATTATGTTTTCATTGCTCTTATAATTTTAAAATTGATATTTGAATAATTAATTTTTATGCTTGGCATTTTATATCTTCTTCTTATTCTTCTTAATGTTGGGTTTCTATGTCATTGGCACCTCTGCTTTAATCAGCATTTTATACCATTAACTCCAAACCCAATGTTTCCTAGTTCCAGTTACTCGGGTTACCCACTTTATTAATAAAGTCCGATAACCATTTAATGGAGTCTAGGTGTAACTCTCTAGTATGGATAATGCCTAAAAAAGTTAATCTAGGGAGGGCAAGGGCCTCGCACATTTGTAAATGATATGCTTGGCCGTTTCCTCTTGCGTATAACATTTCCTTCTGATAGGGTCTTGCTGAAACAGGCCCATTTTATGGAGACGTTTTCTGAAATAATAGTGCCTAGTTATGAAGCGTACGATTAAACGTATCTTCTGCCTAGAGCATCTTAGAATTTCTGAGGCAATCCTCGCAGATGATCCACAGATGATTCTGGTCAGAGAGTCAGTCATGTTAGCGATAGATTCGCATAACACCAGGGCTTACGGGAGCTGGTTCACGGCCTCTGATTCTATATTCAAGGCTATCCTGTCATTTCTACAAGACATTCGGCTATCCACCACCTGCCGACGTGCCTGGTAGCTGCTCAAGCGTCAGGTGGCATTTTATATAATAAAATAAATGTTAAATGGTGTGTAAAATTTCTATTTTGTACCCGAAGTTATGTTTAATTATTAATTCTTATGGTATTTCAATCTTTTTAGAAACTTGTCCAAAAAATGCTGTTTTCCAAGATTGTGCTGTTGCAGATATATGTAGAAAAACATGTGAAAATCCAACTGGTGACCCCGACTGCATATTAATATGTGAACCCAGATGTGAATGCAACAAAGGATTTCTTTGGGATGGAACAAATTGTGTTCGTCCTGGGGATTGCAAAAAGAAATATTTATTCAATTACAATTATGGTATGTAATCTTTTTTTTTACATAATATAGAGATAAATGTATCATTAAGTATGAATTATTGTACCAAATTATACGATAAATTTTGTTACGAATTTGGAATTTTATATCGTTTAATCAAAATAAAGTTTTATCTCTTTTTAGAGTACATAGAAATAACTGTATCAAGAGATTTAACTGATTTTCCAAATAATTTCATTAATTGTTTATTAATTGTGAATTTTAAATTAATGTAACAAAACAAATTTGTTTCTTATTAAATAGGAATAAAAAACTTGATTAAGAAGACGTATTTACTATTTTCTTACTTTTAAAAAATGAAATAAATCCCCATCTAAAATGCTTATATATATTTGTGATACTGTTCAACACACTATACAAAAAAAATTCTAATTAACCTTCTTAAAATGTGATAAAAAAAAAACACTTTTCAATTTTCTAGAAATCTTATGCAAAATTTGCATTTTAAAATGTCATCATTTTGAATAATTTTAAGACTCTTATAGAAAAGACCTGATATATAATGATTAATGTTTTCATTTTAGATTGTAAGCAAATTGTCATAAATATTTACTGTAACAAAACAAAATCAAACATTATTTAATAAAAAAATTCCGGGCCAATAAGAATAATTTTTTTTCTGATTTTCATTCCATGTTCTATTAAGTTTAATTGAAAAGTCAAAGAATCCCTATTAAATGTATTTTCTACCAAGCTCGGAATAAAATGATCTAGAGGTGTGATATGAAATTAATAGACAGCATTCCAAAATTTAGTTCAATAAGTCTATGATTGAAATTCCACATTAGCAGTAGATATTGGCAGTGTGTTTCTGAAACCAGATTAAACTCTAGGTACTTGTCGAATAAGATAATACGTGCAAAAATGGTATTTGAGAAAAAGCAATAAAATAGAAATTGCTTAGCTCAACCAGTTAATGTCTACCACTGGTTGTGTGTTACTTTTTTACGTATATTTTATAATTAATAAAAAGTTATTAAACTTCCTAAATTAGTGTTCTTTTAAATTACCTCAATTCTTCTAATTTACATTTCTTGATATGCCCACAAAAATATATTGAATTTTTGGATGCATATATATGAACTGTGTTTTGTTAAAATAAACTATGCTGCTCTGAAGCAAATCACATTTTTTAATATTCACATGATAAATTATCCTCAAACTTTATACATTATCACGCAGCAATACTTAACATTTCATTTCGTGTATGATTTTATGAAATTCGAATTTTTATACATTGTGGCATGAAGTTTATTTTTTTAAATTTTTTTCTCTTTTCTTTCCTTGCTTTTACTTTACTGAAATATAATCATTATTCGCGATTTAAAATTTTACATGTAAAATTAGGTTGTTAATTCAAGATACAAATTAAATTTTATACATTTATGTGCAAAAAAATTAGAATTTTAAAAGTAACATTTAAATTAAATGTCATGTTTAAAATCTGGGTTTATATAAGCATTTAACTCCGAAAAACAAAATATAAAATTAATTTACAATCTTTTAAAATGTATGATACTAATTTTATTTTCTCTTATAATTTTAAAATAGATTTTTGTATTATTATTGATTATTAAATTGATTATTGATTTGAATTATTATTGCTTATTTTGTATTTGATCAGACTTTATTTTATATATTAAGAAAAATATTAAATGAGTATAAATTATCTGCTTCTTTTAACATTTATTTGGTATTTAAATCTTTTTAAAAAAATGCCCTAAAAATTCTGATTACGAAAAGTGCGCTATTCCACCACAGTGCAGAAAAACATGTGAAAATCCAAAGGGTAATCCCGTATGCCCAGTAATATGCATCCCTGGTTGTGAATGCCACAAAGGATTTCTTTGGGATGACAAAAAATGCGTTCGTCCTGAGGATTGCGAAAATAAATATTTACTACCTTTCCTTTTTGGTATGCAGCATATTCATTTCCAGGTTACATAGCAATAAATACATAATGAAATATGAATTATTGTTCCAAATAATGCTATAAAGTTTTCCACGAATTTCCAATAATATATCATTTTATCAAAACAATTCTTTGTTTTATTTCATAAAATTAAAAAAATCTTCCACAAGAGAAATTATTCACGATTTGTTTCTTTTTGAGAATATGAATGCTGATGCTATCTTCGATATATTTAAATATATGAAAAATAGTTCAATTAATTATGTAAAAAATATATTGTGATTAAAAATATTTCATACACGTGATGAAAATAGATTTCTTCAATTTAATAGAAATCTTACAGAAATTTTAAATTTTAGAATGTTATTAATTTGATTACTTTCATAACGTTTATGAAAACGATCGAATATATCATTATTCATGTCTTCAATTTAAAATGTACATAAATTGTCCTAAATAATTACATTAACTAAGTCAGAAATATTTCTTGTTTATAAAGAAAAAAGATTTAATTTTTATTGACTGTTTCTTTAAATTGTATTCAGCAATGAAAGAAATTCTTCAAAATGTATTTTATACCAAGCTCCAAATTTAAAGATCTAGATTCGTGTTGGTCAACAAGAATAGTACCCTAGCATTTCAATTTAATAGCTCCTAGATTAAAATCCAACTTTGGAAGTGTGTGTGCGTAGTGTTTCTGAAAAGAGTTTAAACTATCTAGGTAAAATAAACCCTAGTGCTCACAAATTGATCGCCAAGGAAAGCAACAAAACCGTAATAATATAGTATCTAGTAAAGCATCTTCTTGTGAAATAATTATTTATACATTTTTTGTTATCAATAATAAATTAGATTAACCCATCTGAAGTAGTTTTGGAAACAATCATAATTTTTGTACCTTTAAATTTACTGGTATATGTGCAAAAATTATATAAAATTTTGGATTGATATAGGAACCAGTTATCTTTTAAATTAATCATGCTTTTCTAAAACAAATCGGATTTTATAATTTTCACATGATATATTTTCACTACACTATGTACATTATAATGCATTATTAATTTATATTTTATTGCTTCAATTATTTTATGAATTTTTAATTTTTATTTATGTATTGATATGACATCAAGACAATCCGTTTTAAATTTCTCCTTACTTTACTTTTATTTTACTCTTAATCTTCTGATATACCTTCATCATTCAAAATTTAAAATTTGACATGTAAAATGACATTGGTATTTAAAATACAAATTAAATTTTATAACATTTTAAAGCAAAAATAAATGGAATTTAAAAGAATAGTTGAATTTAACTGTACTCTTTAAAATCTAGTTACATTTTGTATTTAACTTCTCAAAATGAAAATATGAAATAAATTTACAATCTTTAAAATTGAATATTATTATGTTTTCATTGCTCTTATAATTTTAAAATTGATATTTGAATAATTAATTTTTATGCTTGGCATTTTATATCTTCTTCTTATTCTTCTTAATGTTGGGTTTCTATGTCATTGGCACCTCTGCTTTAATCAGCATTTTATACCATTAACTCCAAACCCAATGTTTCCTAGTTCCAGTTACTCGGGTTACCCACTTTATTAATAAAGTCCGATAACCATTTAATGGAGTCTAGGTGTAACTCTCTAGTATGGATAATGCCTAAAAAAGTTAATCTAGGGAGGGCAAGGGCCTCGCACATTTGTAAATGATATGCTTGGCCGTTTCCTCTTGCGTATAACATTTCCTTCTGATAGGGTCTTGCTGAAACAGGCCCATTTTATGGAGACGTTTTCTGAAATAATAGTGCCTAGTTATGAAGCGTACGATTAAACGTATCTTCTGCCTAGAGCATCTTAGAATTTCTGAGGCAATCCTCGCAGATGATCCACAGATGATTCTGGTCAGAGAGTCAGTCATGTTAGCGATAGATTCGCATAACACCAGGGCTTACGGGAGCTGGTTCACGGCCTCTGATTCTATATTCAAGGCTATCCTGTCATTTCTACAAGACATTCGGCTATCCACCACCTGCCGACGTGCCTGGTAGCTGCTCAAGCGTCAGGTGGCATTTTATATAATAAAATAAATGTTAAATGGTGTGTAAAATTTCTATTTTGTACCCGAAGTTATGTTTAATTATTAATTCTTATGGTATTTCAATCTTTTTAGAAACTTGTCCAAAAAATGCTGTTTTCCAAGATTGTGCTGTTGCAGATATATGTAGAAAAACATGTGAAAATCCAACTGGTGACCCCGACTGCATATTAATATGTGAACCCAGATGTGAATGCAACAAAGGATTTCTTTGGGATGGAACAAATTGTGTTCGTCCTGGGGATTGCAAAAAGAAATATTTATTCAATTACAATTATGGTATGTAATCTTTTTTTTTTACATAATATAGAGATAAATGTATCATTAAGTATGAATTATTGTACCAAATTATACGATAAATTTTGTTACGAATTTGGAATTTTATATCGTTTAATCAAAATAAAGTTTTATCTCTTTTTAGAGTACATAGAAATAACTGTATCAAGAGATTTAACTGATTTTCCAAATAATTTCATTAATTGTTTATTAATTGTGAATTTTAAATTAATGTAACAAAACAAATTTGTTTCTTATTAAATAGGAATAAAAAACTTGATTAAGAAGACGTATTTACTATTTTCTTACTTTTAAAAAATGAAATAAATCCCCATCTAAAATGCTTATATATATTTGTGATACTGTTCAACACACTATACAAAAAAAATTCTAATTAACCTTCTTAAAATGTGATAAAAAAAAACACTTTTCAATTTTCTAGAAATCTTATGCAAAATTTGCATTTTAAAATGTCATCATTTTGAATAATTTTAAGACTCTTATAGAAAAGACCTGATATATAATGATTAATGTTTTCATTTTAGATTGTAAGCAAATTGTCATAAATATTTACTGTAACAAAACAAAATCAAACATTATTTAATAAAAAAATTCCGGGCCAATAAGAATAATTTTTTTTCTGATTTTCATTCCATGTTCTATTAAGTTTAATTGAAAAGTCAAAGAATCCCTATTAAATGTATTTTCTACCAAGCTCGGAATAAAATGATCTAGAGGTGTGATATGAAATTAATAGACAGCATTCCAAAATTTAGTTCAATAAGTCTATGATTGAAATTCCACATTAGCAGTAGATATTGGCAGTGTGTTTCTGAAACCAGATTAAACTCTAGGTACTTGTCGAATAAGATAATACGTGCAAAAATGGTATTTGAGAAAAAGCAATAAAATAGAAATTGCTTAGCTCAACCAGTTAATGTCTACCACTGGTTGTGTGTTACTTATTTACGTATATTTTATAATTAATAAAAAGTTATTAAACTTCCTAAATTAGTGTTCTTTTAAATTACCTCAATTCTTCTAATTTACATTTCTTGATATGCCCACAAAAATATATTGAATTTTTGGATGCATATATATGAACTGTGTTTTGTTAAAATAAATTATGCTGCTCTGAAGCAAATCACATTTTTTAATATTCACATGATAAATTATCCTCAAACTTTATACATTATCATGCAGCAATACTTAACATTTCATTTCGTGTATGATTTTATGAAATTCGAATTTTTATACATTGTGGCATGAAGTTTATTTTTTTAAATTTTTTTCTCTTTTCTTTCCTTGCTTTTACTTTACTGAAATATAATCATTATTCGCGATTTAAAATTTTACATGTAAAATTAGGTTGTTAATTCAAGATACAAATTAAATTTTATACATTTATGTGCAAAAAAATTAGAATTTTAAAAGTAACATTTAAATTAAATGTCATGTTTAAAATCTGGGTTTATATAAGCATTTAACTCCGAAAAACAAAATATAAAATTAATTTACAATCTTTTAAAATGTATGATACTAATTTTATTTTCTCTTATAATTTTAAAATAGATTTTTGTATTATTATTGATTATTAAATTGATTATTGATTTGAATTATTATTGCTTATTTTGTATTTGATCAGACTTTATTTTATATATTAAGAAAAATATTAAATGAGTATAAATTATCTGCTTCTTTTAACATTTATTTGGTATTTAAATCTTTTTAAAAAAATGCCCTAAAAATTCTGATTACGAAAAGTGCGCTATTCCCCCACAGTGCAGAAAAACATGTGAAAATCCAAAGGGTAGTCCCGTATGCCCAGTAATATGCATCCCTGGTTGTGAATGCCACAAAGGATTTCTTTGGGATGACAAAAAATGCGTTCGTCCTGAGGATTGCGAAAATAAATATTTACTACCTTTCTTTTTTGGTATGCAGCATATTCATTTCCAGGTTACATAGCAATAAATACATAATGAAATATGAATTATTGTTCCAAATAATGCTATAAAGTTTTCCACGAATTTCCAATAATATATCATTTTATCAAAACAATTCTTTGTTTTATTTCATAAAATTAAAAAAATCTTCCACAAGAGAAATTATTCACGATTTGTTTCTTTTTGAGAATATGAATGCTGATGCTATCTTCGATATATTTAAATATATGAAAAATAGTTCAATTAATTATGTAAAAAATATATTGTGATTAAAAATATTTCATACACGTGATGAAAATAGATTTCTTCAATTTAATAGAAATCTTACAGAAATTTTAAATTTTAGAATGTTATTAATTTGATTACTTTCATAACGTTTATGAAAACGATCAAATATATCATTATTCATGTCTTCAATTTAAAATGTACATAAATTGTCCTAAATAATTACATTAACTAAGTCAGAAATATTTCTTGTTTATAAAGAAAAAAGATTTAATTTTTATTGACTGTTTCTTTAAATTGTATTCAGCAATGAAAGAAATTCTTCAAAATGTATTTTATACCAAGCTCCAAATTTAAAGATCTAGATTCGTGTTGGTCAACAAGAATAGTACCCTAGCATTTCAATTTAATAGCTCCTAGATTAAAATCCAACTTTGGAAGTGTGTGTGCGTAGTGTTTCTGAAAAGAGTTTAAACTATCTAGGTAAAATAAACCCTAGTGCTCACAAATTGATCGCCAAGGAAAGCAACAAAACCGTAATAATATAGTATCTAGTAAAGCATCTTCTTGTGAAATAATTATTTATACATTTTTTGTTATCAATAATAAATTAGATTAACCCATCTGAAGTAGTTTTGGAAACAATCATAATTTTTGTACCTTTAAATTTACTGGTATATGTGCAAAAATTATATAAAATTTTGGATTGATATAGGAACCAGTTATCTTTTAAATTAATCATGCTTTTCTAAAACAAATCGGATTTTATAATTTTCACATGATATATTTTCACTACACTATGTACATTATAATGCATTATTAATTTATATTTTATTGCTTCAATTATTTTATGAATTTTTAATTTTTATTTATGTATTGATATGACATCAAGACAATCCGTTTTAAATTTCTCCTTACTTTACTTTTATTTTACTCTTAATCTTCTGATATACCTTCATCATTCAAAATTTAAAATTTGACATGTAAAATGACATTGGTATTTAAAATACAAATTAAATTTTATAACATTTTAAAGCAAAAATAAATGGAATTTAAAAGAATAGTTGAATTTAACTGTACTCTTTAAAATCTAGTTACATTTTGTATTTAACTTCTCAAAATGAAAATATGAAATAAATTTACAATCTTTAAAATTGAATATTATTATGTTTTCATTGCTCTTATAATTTTAAAATTGATATTTGAATAATTAATTTTTATGCTTGGCATTTTATATCTTCTTCTTATTCTTCTTAATGTTGGGTTTCTATGTCATTGGCACCTCTGCTTTAATCAGCATTTTATACCATTAACTCCAAACCCAATGTTTCCTAGTTCCAGTTACTCGGGTTACCCACTTTATTAATAAAGTCCGATAACCATTTAATGGAGTCTAGGTGTAACTCTCTAGTATGGATAATGCCTAAAAAAGTTAATCTAGGGAGGGCAAGGGCCTCGCACATTTGTAAATGATATGCTTGGCCGTTTCCTCTTGCGTATAACATTTCCTTCTGATAGGGTCTTGCTGAAACAGGCCCATTTTATGGAGACGTTTTCTGAAATAATAGTGCCTAGTTATGAAGCGTACGATTAAACGTATCTTCTGCCTAGAGCATCTTAGAATTTCTGAGGCAATCCTCGCAGATGATCCACAGATGATTCTGGTCAGAGAGTCAGTCATGTTAGCGATAGATTCGCATAACACCAGGGCTTACGGGAGCTGGTTCACGGCCTCTGATTCTATATTCAAGGCTATCCTGTCATTTCTACAAGACATTCGGCTATCCACCACCTGCCGACGTGCCTGGTAGCTGCTCAAGCGTCAGGTGGCATTTTATATAATAAAATAAATGTTAAATGGTGTGTAAAATTTCTATTTTGTACCCGAAGTTATGTTTAATTATTAATTCTTATGGTATTTCAATCTTTTTAGAAACTTGTCCAAAAAATGCTGTTTTCCAAGATTGTGCTGTTGCAGATATATGTAGAAAAACATGTGAAAATCCAACTGGTGACCCCGACTGCATATTAATATGTGAACCCAGATGTGAATGCAACAAAGGATTTCTTTGGGATGGAACAAATTGTGTTCGTCCTGGGGATTGCAAAAAGAAATATTTATTCAATTACAATTATGGTATGTAATCTTTTTTTTTTACATAATATAGAGATAAATGTATCATTAAGTATGAATTATTGTACCAAATTATACGATAAATTTTGTTACGAATTTGGAATTTTATATCGTTTAATCAAAATAAAGTTTTATCTCTTTTTAGAGTACATAGAAATAACTGTATCAAGAGATTTAACTGATTTTCCAAATAATTTCATTAATTGTTTATTAATTGTGAATTTTAAATTAATGTAACAAAACAAATTTGTTTCTTATTAAATAGGAATAAAAAACTTGATTAAGAAGACGTATTTACTATTTTCTTACTTTTAAAAAATGAAATAAATCCCCATCTAAAATGCTTATATATATTTGTGATACTGTTCAACACACTATACAAAAAAAATTCTAATTAACCTTCTTAAAATGTGATAAAAAAAAACACTTTTCAATTTTCTAGAAATCTTATGCAAAATTTGCATTTTAAAATGTCATCATTTTGAATAATTTTAAGACTCTTATAGAAAAGACCTGATATATAATGATTAATGTTTTCATTTTAGATTGTAAGCAAATTGTCATAAATATTTACTGTAACAAAACAAAATCAAACATTATTTAATAAAAAAATTCCGGGCCAATAAGAATAATTTTTTTTCTGATTTTCATTCCATGTTCTATTAAGTTTAATTGAAAAGTCAAAGAATCCCTATTAAATGTATTTTCTACCAAGCTCGGAATAAAATGATCTAGAGGTGTGATATGAAATTAATAGACAGCATTCCAAAATTTAGTTCAATAAGTCTATGATTGAAATTCCACATTAGCAGTAGATATTGGCAGTGTGTTTCTGAAACCAGATTAAACTCTAGGTACTTGTCGAATAAGATAATACGTGCAAAAATGGTATTTGAGAAAAAGCAATAAAATAGAAATTGCTTAGCTCAACCAGTTAATGTCTACCACTGGTTGTGTGTTACTTATTTACGTATATTTTATAATTAATAAAAAGTTATTAAACTTCCTAAATTAGTGTTCTTTTAAATTACCTCAATTCTTCTAATTTACATTTCTTGATATGCCCACAAAAATATATTGAATTTTTGGATGCATATATATGAACTGTGTTTTGTTAAAATAAATTATGCTGCTCTGAAGCAAATCACATTTTTTAATATTCACATGATAAATTATCCTCAAACTTTATACATTATCATGCAGCAATACTTAACATTTCATTTCGTGTATGATTTTATGAAATTCGAATTTTTATACATTGTGGCATGAAGTTTATTTTTTTAAATTTTTTTCTCTTTTCTTTCCTTGCTTTTACTTTACTGAAATATAATCATTATTCGCGATTTAAAATTTTACATGTAAAATTAGGTTGTTAATTCAAGATACAAATTAAATTTTATACATTTATGTGCAAAAAAATTAGAATTTTAAAAGTAACATTTAAATTAAATGTCATGTTTAAAATCTGGGTTTATATAAGCATTTAACTCCGAAAAACAAAATATAAAATTAATTTACAATCTTTTAAAATGTATGATACTAATTTTATTTTCTCTTATAATTTTAAAATAGATTTTTGTATTATTATTGATTATTAAATTGATTATTGATTTGAATTATTATTGCTTATTTTGTATTTGATCAGACTTTATTTTATATATTAAGAAAAATATTAAATGAGTATAAATTATCTGCTTCTTTTAACATTTATTTGGTATTTAAATCTTTTTAAAAAAATGCCCTAAAAATTCTGATTACGAAAAGTGCGCTATTCCCCCACAGTGCAGAAAAACATGTGAAAATCCAAAGGGTAGTCCCGTATGCCCAGTAATATGCATCCCTGGTTGTGAATGCCACAAAGGATTTCTTTGGGATGACAAAAAATGCGTTCGTCCTGAGGATTGCGAAAATAAATATTTACTACCTTTCCTTTTTGGTATGCAGCATATTCATTTCCAGGTTACATAGCAATAAATACATAATGAAATATGAATTATTGTTCCAAATAATGCTATAAAGTTTTCCACGAATTTCCAATAATATATCATTTTATCAAAACAATTCTTTGTTTTATTTCATAAAATTAAAAAAATCTTCCACAAGAGAAATTATTCACGATTTGTTTCTTTTTGAGAATATGAATGCTGATGCTATCTTCGATATATTTAAATATATGAAAAATAGTTCAATTAATTATGTAAAAAATATATTGTGATTAAAAATATTTCATACACGTGATGAAAATAGATTTCTTCAATTTAATAGAAATCTTACAGAAATTTTAAATTTTAGAATGTTATTAATTTGATTACTTTCATAACGTTTATGAAAACGATCAAATATATCATTATTCATGTCTTCAATTTAAAATGTACATAAATTGTCCTAAATAATTACATTAACTAAGTCAGAAATATTTCTTGTTTATAAAGAAAAAAGATTTAATTTTTATTGACTGTTTCTTTAAATTGTATTCAGCAATGAAAGAAATTCTTCAAAATGTATTTTATACCAAGCTCCAAATTTAAAGATCTAGATTCGTGTTGGTCAACAAGAATAGTACCCTAGCATTTCAATTTAATAGCTCCTAGATTAAAATCCAACTTTGGAAGTGTGTGTGCGTAGTGTTTCTGAAAAGAGTTTAAACTATCTAGGTAAAATAAACCCTAGTGCTCACAAATTGATCGCCAAGGAAAGCAACAAAACCGTAATAATATAGTATCTAGTAAAGCATCTTCTTGTGAAATAATTATTTATACATTTTTTGTTATCAATAATAAATTAGATTAACCCATCTGAAGTAGTTTTGGAAACAATCATAATTTTTGTACCTTTAAATTTACTGGTATATGTGCAAAAATTATATAAAATTTTGGATTGATATAGGAACCAGTTATCTTTTAAATTAATCATGCTTTTCTAAAACAAATCGGATTTTATAATTTTCACATGATATATTTTCACTACACTATGTACATTATAATGCATTATTAATTTATATTTTATTGCTTCAATTATTTTATGAATTTTTAATTTTTATTTATGTATTGATATGACATCAAGACAATCCGTTTTAAATTTCTCCTTACTTTACTTTTATTTTACTCTTAATCTTCTGATATACCTTCATCATTCAAAATTTAAAATTTGACATGTAAAATGACATTGGTATTTAAAATACAAATTAAATTTTATAACATTTTAAAGCAAAAATAAATGGAATTTAAAAGAATAGTTGAATTTAACTGTACTCTTTAAAATCTAGTTACATTTTGTATTTAACTTCTCAAAATGAAAATATGAAATAAATTTACAATCTTTAAAATTGAATATTATTATGTTTTCATTGCTCTTATAATTTTAAAATTGATATTTGAATAATTAATTTTTATGCTTGGCATTTTATATCTTCTTCTTATTCTTCTTAATGTTGGGTTTCTATGTCATTGGCACCTCTGCTTTAATCAGCATTTTATACCATTAACTCCAAACCCAATGTTTCCTAGTTCCAGTTACTCGGGTTACCCACTTTATTAATAAAGTCCGATAACCATTTAATGGAGTCTAGGTGTAACTCTCTAGTATGGATAATGCCTAAAAAAGTTAATCTAGGGAGGGCAAGGGCCTCGCACATTTGTAAATGATATGCTTGGCCGTTTCCTCTTGCGTATAACATTTCCTTCTGATAGGGTCTTGCTGAAACAGGCCCATTTTATGGAGACGTTTTCTGAAATAATAGTGCCTAGTTATGAAGCGTACGATTAAACGTATCTTCTGCCTAGAGCATCTTAGAATTTCTGAGGCAATCCTCGCAGATGATCCACAGATGATTCTGGTCAGAGAGTCAGTCATGTTAGCGATAGATTCGCATAACACCAGGGCTTACGGGAGCTGGTTCACGGCCTCTGATTCTATATTCAAGGCTATCCTGTCATTTCTACAAGACATTCGGCTATCCACCACCTGCCGACGTGCCTGGTAGCTGCTCAAGCGTCAGGTGGCATTTTATATAATAAAATAAATGTTAAATGGTGTGTAAAATTTCTATTTTGTACCCGAAGTTATGTTTAATTATTAATTCTTATGGTATTTCAATCTTTTTAGAAACTTGTCCAAAAAATGCTGTTTTCCAAGATTGTGCTGTTGCAGATATATGTAGAAAAACATGTGAAAATCCAACTGGTGACCCCGACTGCATATTAATATGTGAACCCAGATGTGAATGCAACAAAGGATTTCTTTGGGATGGAACAAATTGTGTTCGTCCTGGGGATTGCAAAAAGAAATATTTATTCAATTACAATTATGGTATGTAATCTTTTTTTTTTACATAATATAGAGATAAATGTATCATTAAGTATGAATTATTGTACCAAATTATACGATAAATTTTGTTACGAATTTGGAATTTTATATCGTTTAATCAAAATAAAGTTTTATCTCTTTTTAGAGTACATAGAAATAACTGTATCAAGAGATTTAACTGATTTTCCAAATAATTTCATTAATTGTTTATTAATTGTGAATTTTAAATTAATGTAACAAAACAAATTTGTTTCTTATTAAATAGGAATAAAAAACTTGATTAAGAAGACGTATTTACTATTTTCTTACTTTTAAAAAATGAAATAAATCCCCATCTAAAATGCTTATATATATTTGTGATACTGTTCAACACACTATACAAAAAAAATTCTAATTAACCTTCTTAAAATGTGATAAAAAAAAACACTTTTCAATTTTCTAGAAATCTTATGCAAAATTTGCATTTTAAAATGTCATCATTTTGAATAATTTTAAGACTCTTATAGAAAAGACCTGATATATAATGATTAATGTTTTCATTTTAGATTGTAAGCAAATTGTCATAAATATTTACTGTAACAAAACAAAATCAAACATTATTTAATAAAAAAATTCCGGGCCAATAAGAATAATTTTTTTTCTGATTTTCATTCCATGTTCTATTAAGTTTAATTGAAAAGTCAAAGAATCCCTATTAAATGTATTTTCTACCAAGCTCGGAATAAAATGATCTAGAGGTGTGATATGAAATTAATAGACAGCATTCCAAAATTTAGTTCATTAAGTCTATGATTGAAATTCCACATTAGCAGTAGATATTGGCAGTGTGTTTCTGAAACCAGATTAAACTCTAGGTACTTGTCGAATAAGATAATACGTGCAAAAATGGTATTTGAGAAAAAGCAATAAAATAGAAATTGCTTAGCTCAACCAGTTAATGTCTACCACTGGTTGTGTGTTACTTATTTACGTATATTTTATAATTAATAAAAAGTTATTAAACTTCCTAAATTAGTGTTCTTTTAAATTACCTCAATTCTTCTAATTTACATTTCTTGATATGCCCACAAAAATATATTGAATTTTTGGATGCATATATATGAACTGTGTTTTGTTAAAATAAATTATGCTGCTCTGAAGCAAATCACATTTTTTAATATTCACATGATAAATTATCCTCAAACTTTATACATTATCATGCAGCAATACTTAACATTTCATTTCGTGTATGATTTTATGAAATTCGAATTTTTATACATTGTGGCATGAAGTTTATTTTTTTAAATTTTTTTCTCTTTTCTTTCCTTGCTTTTACTTTACTGAAATATAATCATTATTCGCGATTTAAAATTTTACATGTAAAATTAGGTTGTTAATTCAAGATACAAATTAAATTTTATACATTTATGTGCAAAAAAATTAGAATTTTAAAAGTAACATTTAAATTAAATGTCATGTTTAAAATCTGGGTTTATATAAGCATTTAACTCCGAAAAACAAAATATAAAATTAATTTACAATCTTTTAAAATGTATGATACTTATTTTATTTTCTCTTATAATTTTAAAATAGATTTTTGAATTATTATTGATTATTAAATTGATTATTGATTTGAATTATTATTGCTTATTTTGTATTTGATCAGACTTTATTTTATATATTAAGAAAAATATTAAATGAGTATAAATTATCTGCTTCTTTTAACATTTATTTGGTATTTAAATCTTTTTAGAAAAATGCCCTAAAAATTCTGATTACGAAAAGTGCGCTATTCCACCACAGTGCAGAAAAACATGTGAAAATCCAAAGGGTAGTCCCATATGCCCAGTAATATGCATCCCTGGTTGTGAATGCCACAAAGGATTTCTTTGGGATGACGGAAATTGTGTTCGTCTTGAGGAATGTAAAAATAAATATTTACTACCTTACCGTTCCGGTATGTAACTTATCTCTTTTCAGAGTATATAGAAATAAATGTATCAAGGAATGTAACTGATTATCCAAATAACTTCATAAATTGTTTATAAATTATGAATTTTAAATTAATGTAACAAAACAAATTTGTTTCTTATTAAATAAGATTAAAAAACTTGTATAAGAAGACGTATTCACTATTTTCTTACTTTTGAAAAAATGAAATAAATCCCCATCTCCAATGCTTGTATATATTTGTGATATTTTTCAACACACTATACAAAAAACATTCTAGTTGAAAATCTTATAAAAATGTGATAAACACAAAACCTTTCATTTTTCTAGAAAACTTCTATAAAATTTACATTTTAAAATTACATATTTTTAAATAATTTTACGACACTTATCGAAAAGACCTTAAGTATAATGAATAATGTTTTCATTTTAGATTGTAAACAAATTGTCATAAATATTTACTGTAACAAAACAAAATCAAACTTAATTGAATAAAAAAATTCTGGGCCAAAAAGAATCAAAAAATTTTTTCTGATTTTCATTCAATGTTCTATTAAGTTTTATTGAAAGGTCAAAGAATTACTATTAAATGAATTTTCTACCGAGCTCAGAATAAAATGATCTAGAGCCGTGATATGAAATTAGCAGATAGCACTCCAAATTTTAGTTCAATAAGTCTATGATTGAAATTCCACATTAGCAGTAGATATTGGCAGTGTGTTTCTGAAACCAGTTTAAACTCTAGGTACTTGTCTAATAAGATAATATCTGCAAAAATGGTAGTTGAGAAGAGCAATAAAATTGGAATTACTTAGATCAACCTGTTAATGTCTATCACTGGTTGTGTGTTAATTATTTACAGATATTTTATAATTAATAAAAAGTTATTAAACTCCTTAAATTAGTTTTCTTTAAATTACCTCAATTTTTTTAATCTATATTTCTTAATATGCGGGCAAAAATACATTGAATTTTATTGAATATATTGAATTATTTCGGATGCATATATATGAACTGCTTTTTGTTAAAATAAATTATGTTGTTCTGAAGCAAATTATATTTTTTAATATTCATACGATAAAATGTCCCCAAACTTTGTACATTATCATGCAGTAATACTTAATATTTCACTTCGTGCATGATTTTATGAATTTTGAATTTTTATGCACTATGGCACGAAGTTTATTTTTTAAAATTTTTTTTCTCTTTTCTTTCCTTGCTTTTACTTTATTGAAATATAATCATTATTCGTGACTCAAAACTTTACATGTAAAATTAGATTGATAATTCGAGATAAAAATTAAATTTTATACGTTTTTGTGCAAAAAAATTGAATTTTAAAAGAAACATTTGATTTAAATGTAATTTTTAAAATCTTGGTTTATGTAAGCATTTAACTTCGAAAAGCAAAATATAAAATTAATTTACAATCTTTTAAAATGTATGACGTTAGTTTTATTTTCTTTTATAATTTTAAAATAGATTTTGAATTATTATTGTTCATTTATTTGGTATTTGATCAACCTTCCTTTTATATATTAAGAAAATTATTTAATGAGTGTAAATTATCTATTTTTGCATTTGAATACCTTCTTTTAACATTTATTTGGTATTTAAATCTTTTTAGAAAAATGCCCTAAAAATTCTGATTACGAAAACTGCACTACTCCACCACAGTGCAGAAAAACATGTGAAAATCCAAAGGGTAATCCCGTATGCCTATTCCTCTCAGAGGGTTTACCTCTTTAGGTAAACACGGGTGTCACAATCCCGAGGTACCCTAGTGATCTATACTCTTTTTCTTCTCTCCTCTATACTTCTGCTTTTTCTTCTTTTTCTCTCTCGTTGTGGTTGCCTCGTAAGAGGTTGAGGGCTCTCTTTGAGTAGCTTTCACCGCTCTGTTGATATTAGCTCCTGTTGTGGACTTAATCACCCACGTGTTTGCCATGCGTGGAGACCCGTGTTCCTGGAAAGGAGGGTCCTTGTAATTGAGGCCCCCTGAGACCAACACATTACTTTGGCCTCTGCTTCAGGTAAACGGGAGGTGTGTTGCGGTCCTCAGCACATGAATCGGCTTTATGGATCAAGCAATCGGTAGATCTACTGGGTGACTCGTTAAGGGTGGAGACCACTTCAGGGATGTACAGTGAGCGTATAGGACCTGGCTAGCACTGGTGCAGCTGGTCTGCATTCCCTTGTTGGACTCGGTTGTGGGTGGTGCCGTCAGGTCCCGAATTTTCCATCTCTAATATGGAAACATTTTTATTCTCTTCTCTCCCACGGGAGCATACTTTTAATTCAATAAAAGCATGATTTTACATTGTGAAAAGGAAGGAGGGTACCTTTGATAAAGTATCCCCTTTCCTAATCCAAAAAGGCATCAGTGGCAATATCGGCGAAGTAAAGAGCATTCGGAAACTTCGTTCTGGTGATTTAATGGTAGAAGTTGCTTCAGATGCACAAGCAACTCTCATAAGCAGCATGAACATGCTTGCTAATCTTGAGGTGTCTGTCTCTCTTCATATGAACCTTAACTTTTCACGCGTTGTGGTATCCGCCAAGGATTTGTTAAATACGCTAGCGGATGAGATCTTAGAAAATCTCAAAGATCAAAAGGTCTGTGCGGTAAAACGCATTACTGTTAGCCGGGATGGGCAGAGTATCAATACTAAACATCTCGTACTGACATTTGCGACGCCAGACCTTCCGCAGCTGTCTGCTTAATACATACGAGAAGACTTATTTTCACATACCCACAAGAACATTTCATTCTCTCGATCTAGCCATTAGTTCTCCCTCACTTCTGCCATTGTTAAATTTAAACGTTGGAAATGATCTGCATAACAGCGATCATTTTCCTCTCGTCATCTCCCAGACTGGAGGTAATAGTGTAAGACAACACTTACCTACTTACGTGTACAGTCGGGCAGATTGGCTGTTATTTACACAATTGGCAGTTGTTGATGATAAAATGGTTTTGATCGAAGATATTGATATTGCCGCTAGTGAAGTCACTGAAACAATTAAGAATGCAGCTGATGCATCAGTACCAAAGAGTTCCTCTATATCACACAAGCGTTGCAAACCTTGGTGGAACAAACAATGCCAAGAAACATATAAAAAACAGAGGAAGTTATGGGGGATATTTAGGAGGTACCCCACAATGGAGAATCTTATCGCATTTAAGAGAGCTAAAGCATTAGTTCGCAGAGTCCGTCGTCGAAGTCAGAAGGAATCCTAGTCCTGCTATGTATCTTCAATAACACCTTCAACTTCCAGTAAGCAGTTGTGGAGAAGGGTGAAAGCAGCCAATGGAATTTATAGAGAATTTTCTATTCCTATTTTAAAATCCGGAGCTGCTGTGCACTCTTCTCCTAAGGACATCGCTAACGTCCTTGGTGAAGCATTTGCTAACGTCTCAAGCTCGAACTCTTATAGTCCTTCGTTTTTGAGGACCAAGAGTCGTGCTGAGCGAGTACCAATTCGCTTCAACCATCGTCAAGTTTTACCGTACAACTGTGAATTTCGGAAGTTTGAATTGAAGAAAGCTTTACAGTAACACCAGTCTAGGACCTGATGGAATCAGTTATCTCATGCTTCAACATTTGAGTCCAGACTCCCAGTTGAACTTACTTTACCTGCTCAATAGGATCTGGACGGAAAATGAATTTCCATCTTTATGGCAAAAAGCAGTAGTGATTTCTGTCCTAAAGGCTAGTAAGGATCCTTCAGATCCTTCAAATTATCGACCAATTGCTCTGACGAGTTGCTTATGTAAGACTCTCGAACGTATGGTCAACGCCCGTCTCGTATATGTCTTAGAAAAAAATAAATGTATACATATTAATCAGAGTGGCTTCCGTAAAGGGAGATCCACTCTTGATAATGTTACATATTTGGAGACCCAAATCCGCAACGCTTTTGTGCGGCAGTACCATCTGGTCTCCATTCTCTTTGACATGGAGAAGGCATACGATCGTACATGGCGATATGGAATTCTCCGTACATTATATGATTTTGACTTTCGGGGTAATCTTCCGATATTCCTACAGAATTTTTTATGCTCCCGTGTTTTTAAAGTACGTATTGGAAGCTATACATCCAATACTTTTACACAATCTGAGGGTGTTTCTCAGGGATCTATTTTAAGCGTCACACTTTTTAGTCTCTTCACCAATAACATTCTTCATCAGCTTCCATCATCAGTACATAATACTTTGTTTGTGGACGACCTGCAAATAGCATGCGATGGGTCTCATATGCGATTAATTGAGAGACAACTGCAAACAGCAGTTAACAAGCTTGCTGCATGGTGTGCTGAGAATGGCCATACCTTATCACCAAGCAAGAGTAAATGTGTCCACTTCTGTAGAAAGACTAGCCTGAACAATGATCCAACTATTTATATCAACAACACTCCAATACAAGTAGTCAATGAAATAAAATTCTTGGGTATTATCTTTGACCGAAAATTGACCTTTCTTCCGCATATTTTACATTTTCGGAAGAAATGTGAGCGATCACTTAATATCCTCAAGGTGTTGTCAAATACATCTTGGGGTGCAGATCGCACATCACTACTTCGAATTTATCAGTCATTGATTTTATCCCGCATTGACTACGGAAGTGTTGTTAATGGATCGGCTAGATCTTCTATTTTACGAAGACTGGACACAGTTCATCACTCGGCTTTGAGGATATGCTCTGGGGCATTCCGCACATCCCCCGTCCAGAGTCTATACGTGATATGTCATCAATTACCGTTAGACTTGAGACGAATGCAGCAGTCTCTCAATTATTATGCTAAGGTTATATCGACCCCTTATCATCCGATACGTTCCATGGTTCCAAATACTTCTCTCATGAGACTATATGATGCTCATCCAATGAGCATCCCACCGTTTCTTACACGAGCTAAATCACATCTGTGGCTCATAGACCTATGTGATATTCGGATTGAGTCTGTCGATCAATTTGCTCATCCACCTTGGTATAACCCAACATATACTTTTATCAATATCTTTGCTTACTATAGAAAATCTGACACAACACCTATTGTTTTTCAGCAGCTATATTCTTCTCATCGCTGTCAGTATCAATCATACAAACCTGTATTCATAGACGGTTCTAAAACAGCGGGAGATGTGGACTGGGGAGTTTTTATCAATAATATAGCTTTTAGTTACAGCCTACATTCATCCTGCTCCGTCTTTACTGCTGAAGCAACCGCCATCTGCTACGCGCTTCAGCACGTGAATATAGATGATTGTCATGAATTTTGTATTTACACTGACAACATGAGTATGATTGAAGCCTTGAAAAACAATAGCTTTACTTGTCATCCTGTTGTGTCGAGAATTTTCAAAGCATTGGATTCACTTGCTGGCAAGGGAAAAGAAATTGTATTTTGTTGGATACCAAGTCACGTAGGTCTTGATGGAAACGAGAGAGCGGATGCAGCTGCAAAGGCTGCTGTAGATCCAATTTTACCATTGGTTCCGCTCTCAGATGTGAGAAAGAGTATAAAAAGATTTATTTGTTCCCTTTGGGAAGAATCATGGAATTTGCAGGTCGGAAACAAATTCCATAGCATTTTCTCATCCCTCACCACATTAACAGTTTTACCGTTACGAAGTGCTGATGTTCGTCTGACTCGCCTTCGTATCGGACACACACGTTTCACACACAGACATCTGTTTTTAAATGAATTAAATCCTTGGTGTGAAACGTGTGATGAACCATTTACTATACATCATATTTTAGTTTCATGTCATGTTTTTAACCAACAACGTTTACACTTTTTTAATACTGATTTTATAACTCTATTTGATTTAATAGGGGATCCACACCATAGAAACCTATTCGCTTTTTTAAGAGCAATAGGTTTCATACATTTTTTTTTTGATTTGTTTGTTAAATTTTAAAATTGTACTTATATTTGATTTTCCTAATTTAATTTCATAAAATTTATTTTAAAATATTACATACACAGATTTTTGCCTTTTAAAATTTTAAATGTTGCTTGGGTTTTTTGAAAAAAAAATAAAAATAAAAATAAATAAATAAATAAAGCAACAAAAACTTACTCTTGGCGCAGCATGCCCAATTTTGGACCTTGCGCCATAAATCCCAACCAAACAACCCGTATGCCCATCAATATAAGTCCCTGGTTGTGAATGCCACAAAGGATTTCTTTGGGATGACGAAATTGTGTTCGTCTTGAGGATTGTAAAAATAAATATTTACTACCTTACCGTTCCGGTATATAACTTATCTCTTTTCAGAGTATATAGAAATAAATGTATCAAGGAATGTAACTGATTATCCAAATAACTTCATAAATTGTTTATAAATTATGAATTTTAAATTAATGTAACAAAACAAATTTGTTTCTTATTAAATAAGATTAAAAAACTTGTATAAGAAGACGTATTCACTATTTTCTTACTTTTGAAAAAATGAAATAAATCCCCATCTCCAATGCTTGGATATATTTGTGATATTGTTCAACACACTATACAAAAAACATTCTAATTGAAAATCTTTTAAAAATCTAATTTACATTTCTTGATATGCCGACAAAAATATATTGAATTTTTGGATGCATATATATGAACTGTGTTTTGTTAAAATAAATTATGCTGCTCTGAAGCAAATCACATTTTTTAATATTCACATGATAAATTATCCTCAAACTTTATACATTATCATGCAGCAATACTTAACATTTCATTTCCTGTATGATTTTATGAAATTCGAATTTTTATACATTGTGGCATGAAGTTTATTTTTTTAAATTTTTTTCTCTTTTCTTTCCTTGCTTTTACTTTACTGAAATATAATCATTATTCGCGATTTAAAATTTTACATGTAAAATTAGATTGTTAATTCAAGATACAAATTAAATTTTATACATTTATGTGCAAAAAAATTAGAATTTTAAAAGTAACATTTAAATTAAATGTTATGTTTAAAATCTGGGTTTATATAAGCATTTAACTCCGAAAAACAAAATATAAAATTAATTTACAATCTTTTAAAATGTGTGATACTAATTTTATTTTCTCTTATAATTTTAAAATAGATTTTTGAATTATTATTGATTATTGAATTGATTATTGATTTGAATTATTATTGCTTATTTTGTATTTTATCAGACTTTATTTTATATATTAAGAAAAATATTAAATGAGTATAAATTATCTGCTTCTTTTAACATTTATTTGGTATTTAAATCTTTTTAGAAAAATGCCCTAAAAATTCTGATTACGAAAAGTGCGCTATTCCACCACAGTGCAGAAAAACATGTGAAAATCCAAAGGGTAGTCCCGTATGCCCAGTAATATGCATCCCTGGTTGTGAATGCCACGAAGGATTTCTTTGGGATGACGGAAATTGTGTTCGTCTTGAGGAATGTAAAAATAAATATTTACTACCTTACCGTTCCGGTATGTAACTTATCTCTTTTCAGAGTATATAGAAATAAATGTATCAAGGAATGTAACTGATTATCCAAATAACTTCATAAATTGTTTATAAATTATGAATTTTAAATTAATGTAACAAAACAAATTTGTTTCTTATTAAATAAGATTAAAAAACTTGTATAAGAAGACGTATTCACTATTTTCTTACTTTTGAAAAAATGAAATATATCCCCATCTCCAATGCTTGTATATATTTGTGATATTTTTCAACACACTATACAAAAAACATTCTAGTTGAAAATCTTATAAAAATGTGATAAACACAAAACCTTTCATTTTTCTAGAAAACTTCTATAAAATTTACATTTTAAAATTACATATTTTTAAATAATTTTACGACACTTATCGAAAAGACCTTAAGTATAATGAATAATGTTTTCATTTTAGATTGTAAACAAATTGTCATAAATATTTACTGTAACAAAACAAAATCAAACTTAATTGAATAAAAAATTCTGGGCCAAAAAGAATCAAAAAATTTTTTCTGATTTTCATTCAATGTTCTATTAAGTTTTATTGAAAGGTCAAAGAATTACTATTAAATGAATTTTCTACCGAGCTCAGAATAAAATGATCTAGAGCCGTGATATGAAATTAGCAGATAGCACTCCAAATTTTAGTTCAATAAGTCTATGATTGAAATTCCACATTAGCAGTAGATATTGGCAGTGTGTTTCTGAAACCAGTTTAAACTCTAGGTACTTGTCGAATAAGATTATATCTGCAAAAATGGTAGTTGAGAAGAGCAATAAAATTGGAATTACTTAGATCAACCTGTTAATGTCTATCACTGGTTGTGTGTTAATTATTTACAGATATTTTATAATTAATAAAAGTTATTAAACTCCTTAAATTAGTTTTCTTTAAATTACCTCAATTTTTTTTAATCTATATTTCTTAATATGCGGGCAATAATACATTGAATTTTATTGAATATATTGAATTATTTCGGATGCATATATATGAACTGCTTTTTGTTAAAATAAATTATGTTGTTCTGAAGCAAATTATATTTTTTAATATTCATACGATAAAATGTCCCCAAACTTTGTACATTATCATGCAGTAATACTTAATATTTCACTTCGTGCATGATTTTATGAATTTTGAATTTTTATGCACTATGGCATGAAGTTTATTTTTTTAAATTTTTTTCTCTTTTCTTTCCTTGCTTTTACTTTATTGAAATATAATCATTATTCGTGACTCAAAACTTTACATGTAAAATTAGATTGATAATTCGAGATAAAAATTAAATTTTCTACGTTTTTGTGCAAAAAAATTGAATTTTAAAAGAAACATTTGATTTAAATGTAATTTTTAAAATCTGGGTTTATGTAAGCATTTAACTTCGAAAAGCAAAATATAAAATTAATTTACAATCTTTTAAAATGTATGATACTAATTTTATTTTCTCTGATAATTTTAAAATAGATTTTTGAATTATTATTGATTATTGAATTGATTATTGATTTGAATTATTATTGCTTATTTTGTATTTGATCAGACTTTATTTTATATATTAAGAAAAATATTAAATGAGTATAAATTATCTGCTTCTTTTAACATTTATTTGGCATTTAAATCTTTTTAGAAAAATGCCCTAAAAATTCTGATTACGAAAAGTGCGCTATTCCACCACAGTGCAGAAAAACATGTGAAAATCCAAAGGGTAGTCCCGTATGCCCAGTAATATGCATCCCTGGTTGTGAATGCCACGAAGGATTTCTTTGGAATGACGGAAATTGTGTTCGTCTTGAGGAATGTAAAAATAAATATTTACTACCTTACCGTTCCGGTATGTAACTTATCTCTTTTCAGAGTATATAGAAATAAATGTATCAAGGAATGTAACTGATTATCCAAATAATTTCATAAATTGTTTATAAATTATGAATTTTAAATTAATGTAACAAAACAAATTTGTTTCTTATTAAATAAGATTAAAAAACTTGTATAAGAAGATGTATTCACTATTTTCTTACTTTTGAAAAAATGAAATAAATCCCCATCTCCAATGCTTGTATATATTTGTGATATTGTTCAACAATCTATACAAAAAACATTCTAATTGAAAATCTTTAAAAAATGTGATAAACACAAAACCTTTCATTTTTCTAGAAACCTTATACAAAATTAACATTTTAAAATTACATAATTTTAAATAATTTTACGACACTTATAGAAAAAGGCACCAATACATAATGTTTAATATTTTCATTTTAGATTGTAAACAAATTGTCATAAATATTTACAGTAACAAAACAAAATCAATCATTATTTAATAAAAAATTCCTGCCCTAAAAGAATAAAAAAATTTTTTCTGATTTTCATTCAATTCTCTGTTAAGTTGAATTGAAAGAAAAGCTTTGCTTATCCTCAAAGTCTCTAATTAAATTTATGAATAAATTTTTTTGAGTAAAATATTTAGTGTAAAAAATTATGTAACTTTATCTCTCTTTCCTTTTTTGAATATTATGTTCTATAAAAATTTTTAATGAAAATTCTGTTATCAAAATATATTTATTTACTTGAAGTTAATAAAATAACTGAAATTGATTAATTAAGCTTTTAATACTGGTAAATTTATTTATATTATACGAAATTGCATTTTTTTCTGAAAACTTAAGAGTTATTTTGTGTTCTTTAATGAATTATTAATTTTTTGCATTTTTATTTAGTTTCTAAAAGTAGCACATACATTAATATTAAAAATCTACTAAAGTTATATGGAAAATAATTTTGTTTTTTATAACTTTGAAATATGTTTTTTAAATTGAAAACTTATGTTTTTGTATCTAAGGCCCTTTATTTTTCTTAATTATGAATATTTAAAAACGATTTTAAAGTAATCATATTAAAAATTTTTAAATTTTGATACTTTTACTAAAATTATTTTAAAATCTTCAGATTCGTGCCCTGAAAACGCTGAATTCGATACGTGTGCCAAACATGAAAGTTGTAGAAAATCTTGCGATCACCCAGAAGGCACAGTTTGCATATTAATGTGTTTCAGGAGATGTGAATGCAAAGAAGGATTTGTTTGGAATGGAGAGAAATGCGTTCGCCTTTCCGAATGCAAAAATACGTATTTATGGTCACATCTTTCGGGTATGGAAGTTTTTTCTATTTAAAATTTTATATAAAAATTAAAAGTGTTGCGCGCTCACGAAGTGTAATCAATATTTCAAATACACTCGTGTCCATAAATTAAGGATAATGCAAGTTCAGGCAAAAAAAGAGAAAGAAGAAAAACAAATGTGATTCATTTTTAAAGTTTATTTAGTAAACAAAAGGTAAAGAGCAAAAAAGATGCTATATGTTTGACATTATTAATAAAAATTGCGATTATTTCTCCTTGGAGCAAATTTCAAAAAAGAACCTTTACAAACACCAATATAACATGGTTGGTATGATCGTTAATACATAGTATGCCCCCCCAAGCGATACAATATAGACCGTATAACGTCTAAGCATGCTGATTATCAAATTATCAATCTGATCTTTGAGAATGTAATACCACTCATCAAAAGCAATGGTCTCCGAAGTTCCGATATACATGATGGAAGGGGTTGATGGTCTGCAATTCATCACCCAAGCATGTCCCACACATGATCTATTGAATTCAAGTCCGGTGAGTATGCTAGCCTGTCCGTATACGGGTGATATCCTCCGATTGAAGGCATTCGTCTACAATATGTGCACGGTGTGAACGGGGTTTGTCATCCATAAACAGAAATTTTGCACCCATGGCGCCCAGAAACAAATGCACATGTTGTTCCAGAATGACATCGCAATAGATGTGGCCTGTCATGGCTACATTTTGAACATGCAGGTTAGTTCAGGAACCAAGAATAATTACTCCCCAAACGAGCAAGCCTGCATCACCGTAACGGTGTCGTTTAATTGTGTTCTCTGGGTGGTAACGGGTACCTGGCCTTCTTCCTATGAAAGTCCGGCAAGAATCAGACTAAAACCTAAACCTGGACTCGTCGAAAAGCATTACACAAGACCACTGTTGTAGTGTTCACTTGTTGTGAACACTACAACAGATGTTCTTTACTCCAGACTAATTGCAGGCGACAGTGACTTGGAGTAAGTGAAACACATCTGACAGGCCTACGAGCATATACACCATTGTGCCCTTAGCGTCTGTACACGGTTTGCATTAACACTGTAGTACCGGTAGCTGAAGAGAGCTGACGAGACAGGTCTGATGCTGTGCTCCGTCTGTTTCTATTGGCAGTAACTGCGAAATACCGGTTTTCATTCGGCATTGTAACTCGGGAGAGACCTGTGCTGTAACGTCTGCTCACATTACTATTATCTTGGAACCGTTGCCAAAGCCTGGAGCTGACACTCTGCTTGATTTCAAATTCCTCGGATACTTCCTGCTGGGTATGTTCACATTCCAGACGACAGAAAATTCTACCACGTAAAACATCATCCAAATGCTTCCTTTGTGCCATAACTATGCGGTTATTGCAATCAAAGGCTTTTAAAGCGCTTGTGAACAATTTTTCTTCTTTGCAACGATTTCTTATATACCACTCTCTTACACTCTCGTCATTGGGACGTACTATCGGCTCCATCTGATGGTTTCTTGTAGTTTGCATATTTATCTTCAAGATGTGTGTGATAAATCTACATGTGAAGTTTTTATTTTAGAGTTCAATACATTTCTGTGTGATTCTGAATTATCCGTAATTTATGGACATGAACGTTTATCTAACAAAATTCACAATGTTATTGTTTCTACAAATTACTTAATAGCTACTGCAATATAAATAATTTATGTAAATGACGAAAATAGGGGATTTAACCAAATCAAATATCGCATCTTTATTAATAAAAAATTGTTTGGCATCACTATTATATATAAATTATAGTTTTTGAAAAGTTTGAATTTGGTTCACACTTGATTAATGTTTTCATTATAAAGTTTGAATTAATCATTTTTACAATCATTCTAATTGTGTGCTTTTCTTTGTTACTGAATTTATTAATGAAGTAATGTTACTGTATATCTTAGAAACTAAATCTCATATATGTATGTGTCTAAGTCAATCTAGTTTTAGACGACTTATTCGTTAAAAAAGAGAGTGTTTACCACTAAATTTTTAACTAGCTGCCTAGCATTTTCACATTCTTTTATGTTACCTGCATTTTTAAGATTTCCAATAAATATGGAAAGAATAATTTCTAAATAATAAATTAGGTGTTATAATTTTGAATAAAATGTTATTTATATGAATTTACGGAGATTAAAATTTATGTGTTCTATTTGTAGTATCTTTAATTTAAAAAATTCTCGTATATCTTTATAAAAAATTTATTACTTGGCAACACTATATATATATATATATATATATATATATATATATATATATATATATATATATATATATATATATATATTTACATATAAGTCACTTATTTTGCTTATTATTTTAATATCTCATCTTCTTCCTCTTCTTCTTAGAGTTGGGTTTGTATGTCATTGGGCAACTCTGCCTTTATCAGCATTTTGTACTGTTAACTCGAAACCCAATGTTTCCTAATTCCAGTTGCTCGGGTCACCCACTTTATTAATAAAGTCCGAGTCCTTTAATGGAGTCTAGATGTAACTCTCTAGTATGGATGATGCCTAAAGAAGTTAATCTAAGGAGGGAAAGGGCCTAGCATTCGTAAATGATATGCTTAGGCATTTCCTCTTGCATGATATTTCCTGCAGATAGGGTCTTGCTGAAACAGACCCATTTTATGGAGGCGTTTTCTGAAATAATAGTGCCCAGTTATGAAGCCTACGATTAAACGTATCTTCTTCCTAGAGCATCTTAGAATTTCTGAGGCAATCCTCGCAGATGATCCACAGATGATTCTGGTCAGAGAGTCAGTCATGCTAGCGATAAATTCCTGACTTTCACCGGAAGAATATGGTTTGGAGGTCAATTCTACCTCTCGTGAAGGATTCATTGCTGCCCCTTCACTAGATTGCCTCTGAGTTCCCTTGTCTTTTTCATCAAGGTCTACTTCAGAGGCTTCACCTGCAAATGCAGAAAGGTTTGTTATTTCTTGTGTCTTTTCAGCCACAAGATAACAATTAATAAGCTCAGGTAATATAACAGTCCACCCAGCATTCCCTGAATTACTGGGAAAGGCAAAAAAGCTCTAGAAGTTCGTCAGGTAACTAGAGGCTCCGTTAAGACACCATTACCGTGGTGCCAAATAGCCCGAGGCATAGATCGCTTAACACCAGGGCTTACGGGAGCTGTTTCGCGGCCTCTGATTCCATATTCAAGGTTATCCTGTCATTCCTACAGGACGTTCGGTGATCCACCACCTGCCGACGCGCCTGGTAGCTGCTCAGGCCCCAGGTTACTGTCTCATGCCAAGTGATTTTATTAAAATTGAATATGTTCCAATGTATAAAAATAAATACTATTCTAATATCGTCTGCTATGACCATCATAAAGATAATTAATTTGTATCTTTACCAGAGTTACTTGGAGTGTTAGGATAATCTATCTTCACAATTTTATAGCAATATTCAACTCATGTCATCGCCCATAGTGAAAATTTTGTAAATGTTTTGTTGTTGATGTTATTTTTCTGTCAAATTATTAATTTCAAATATTAGAGACCTATTGAAATTCAATTTTGTTATCAAATTTCGTGACAATTCTGTCACACCAGATGTATTACGTGATGGAGCTATACCTGATAACCTAAGGTACAGACCAGGTGTTCCATTGCGTATGTCTATGTCTATGTCTATAAGAATAATGTCACTTCATTTTTAATTTAGCTAAGTGTTGAAGCTTTCTGACATAAATTACATAGTATTGAATATTCTTAAGTGAAAATAATTTTAATAAAATATTATATTATATACTCATGGCTTATAGAAAATCTTTTAAAATTTTAAAAGCAAAATATTTAGAAATGCTTTATGCCGAATATTTTTGTTAGGCGATTAAAAATATAATTATACGCTAATGTATATCTTTAATTTATAATACAGCGTTATCAAATATATATCATTGAGTTTTGATACAATGCTACATCCGAGCTTGGAAACGTTATGTTTCCATTACCAAGCAAACGAGAGGGGATTAACTACAGCTTTATGTTGCAAATGTGCAATGTGATTGTGGTTGCCATGGTATCTTCTTGAACGTCATATTCAAAATGGTTACTATACTAAAGAAAGCGTATCTTGTACTAGAATTTTAGTGAGAATCGGTTACAGTCTTTCAGAGAGCATTCCGGTTATTATACAAATGCGTATCATGCAACCAACAAAGCATTTTACATCGGTTGGCATACAAATGCATATCACCAAACCAACAAAGCATTCTGCGCTGTATCGGAAGTTCAAAGAAACCGGTTGCTTAAGTGAAGGCAAAAATTCTGGCCAACCAAGCGTTACTGAAGACACAGTAAACAGAGAGTTTCCTCAATAGTCCCAAGAAATCAACAAATCGGACAAAACTCGAGATTTTCATTCTATAGCCAAATGTGTGGAAAATTATAAGAAAAACATTTTGGAAAAATTATAAGGAAAATTATAAGAAAAACAAAGATTTAAGCCGTGCCGTATGCAGCTACTGCAGGCATTAAAGCCTCAAATGATTAAAGATTGTTGATTGTTTGGAGTACCTAAAACCATGATTTCATAAGCAACTTTGAATCATTTTAAGCCACGAAATGCTTTTAATCGTGGTATTGATTTGAACATGGAATTCATATCGAGTAACGACTTACTAGTACTTACGAGTCACGAGTACTCCTTATAATCAAAAGTAAAAATATTGTCAAAGTTCTTTTATTAATAAAATGATATCTTATATTAAGGACAAAGCATCGGTGTGAGAAGTCGTTTTCCATTGATTCAAGCCATTAAGACGTTGTCAACAGAATGGAAGAAAAAGCAAAACGAAAAAGAAAAGACCAAACACCCACTTTATGGTTTGCTTGAATCAGTAAAAATGATTTAAAATTTTCTATTTTATAGCTGTTTCTCATTTTATATCATTTTTATGATAATAATATTCTTAAATTATTATGATTGTATATATTACTGTTCTAATTTTTTCGTATTTACAAATTAATAGTTTACATTGCTGTTCATTTATCTAACAAAATTTACTATGTTATTATTTGTACAAATTACTTCACGGCTACTGCTATAGCCATATTTTATATAAATTCATAAAATTTGTTTGCACACAAATAAAATTGCTGTGTTGAGGATCTGTTGAAAGCCCATAGAAGTGTGATAAGTTATGGTTGCTCTATTGATGTACGAGGAGCAGCACTCGTTAAACTTTTAGAACAGTTCGCGTCGCCTTTACATACTTGTATGCTTCTTTTTAAAGGAATATGTATTTCAATCTCTTTAGATTCGTGCCCTGAAAATGCTTTTTTCGCACCTTGCGCTATTGATGAAATATGCAGAAAAACATGTGATGAACCAGATGGTAAAACCTCTTGCACGTTAGATTGTCACGCTAGATGTGAATGCAAGTCCGGATATGTTTTTGATGGCAAAAAGTGTGTTCGTCTTGAAGAGTGCAGAAATAAATATTTACAACCTTATGATTTCAGTATGTAATATACCTCTTTTTCCATTATATGCAGATAAATGTATTATGGCATATGAATTATTATTAAAAGTAACTAGATTATTTTTGTTATGAATTTCGAATTATACCTTATTTTATCGGAACAAATTTTTGTCTTATTAATTTGGCTTAAAAAACGTGGTAAAATTCAATGTGTATTCACTTTTGAGAGGCTTAAACTATATAATCTTCCACATATTGTGAAATTATTCAACACACTATGCAGAAAATTGTAAATGAAAGTATTTTAAACATGTGATAAAAACAAAATGTTTCTGTGTATCAAAAATTTAGTTTTTGACACTAATTTAAAGTTTCATAACGTTTATAGAAATGTCCAGATATATCATGATTCATGTTTTTAATGTAAAATGAAAACAAATAGTCATGAAGATTTACATTAATAAAGTCAAAATATTTGCTGCCCATAAAGAAAAACATTTTTCTTCTGATTTTTATTAAATGTTCTTTGAAATTGTATTCAACAATCAAAGAACCTCTGCTAAATTAAGCTTATTCCAAGCTCTAAATAATATGATCTAGAGTGGAGCTGGCATAGAGAGAGAAGCAAGTAGCATTATAACATTCTATTCAACAGGTATTAGATTCGAATCCCACATTGGGAGTGGATGTTTGTAGGGTTTTAAAACAGCTTAAACTAAAAGCTCTTCTTCAATAAGCTCTCGGTTGGGTTGAAAATTTTGGACAACAAAGTTAATAATATGACAATTATATAATTATGAGATTATAAATTTGACCAAAATTATTTAAAATAACATATATATTTCATTTGTATTACATTTTTTTTTTCATTTTTGAATGATTATGTGCCTGATTAGAGCATAGAGCAGATAAATATCTTACGACAGTTTTCTTTTTTTACGATAAATGATCAATGAAATAAAGAAACAGTTTTTAAGCAAATGCCAAACTTTTTCAGTTGAAGAAGCAGATAAAATGAAAATTCATTAGTAATCTGTAATTGAATTTCAATTACCCTAATGAATAAATGTTTTTCTTTTTATAAAGGATTTTTACTCAAATAGTTAGAACTATTAATTTGGTGATGATTATCACTTAGGCTCTCACGCTATTGAAAAAAAAATGAAATATTCTTTTTCTACTATTCACATGTATCGCTTTTTAATTTGTAACATGCGCATGCACAGATGTAGGTATATATATTACACATACACACACACACACACACACACACACACACACACACACACACACACACACACACACACACACACACACACACACACACACACACACACACACACACACACACACACACACACACATATATATATAATGTATATATGCATAAATATTTTTTACATATGTATTTTATAGGCAATGTTTACATAATAATTCCTATGATGTCATACTTACACTATTTAAATTTTCCCTGCTCTGGATCTACTGAAATATCCTCAACGTTCTCAGTTTAAGTTTTTGCATATAAAAAAAGACTATTATTTGATAATATAGATTATATTTTATAACACGTTTAGTGCAAAATTAAATAGAACTTCAATTAAAATGTTTTAAATAACTTGTATTATTCAACATCTATTCTAAAATTTCTATTTCACTTTGGAAAACCAAAATTCAAAATAACTTTAAAATCTGTTAATTTGTATTAACTTTTTATAGTTCTTATAAGTATTAATATTGGTTATCTAATTATTATTGTTTCATATGTTTGTTTATTTGATCAGCTATTCATTTTATGTATAAATATGGTGTTTAAATTATCAATTTTTGTACTCGAATTTCTGTTTCTTTTTAAATTTGTAAGGTATCTTTGTAATATCATCTCCTGAAAATGCTCATTTCGCATATTTTTCACATAAATCATCCTCAAAATGTATAATTTAAACAGCAAAATTGTCTTTTTGTGGTGCTACAGTTTTAAACATTCTATTCCAAGCAAAAATGTTCCTAATAGTGTCTCCTATTTTTTTTCCTTAAAATCAGTAGAATCTATTGTTTTTTTCCTCTAAGGTTGGGAGGAATGAAATTTTATTGAGTGTAGTTATTTGCATACATTCAGTTGTTAACAAAATATAATTGGTATAAAGCAAGTTTTTTTAATAATTTAACTTTTGATTTTTATATATGTCTACATATCTATCTTAAAGATCCGATACATTTTGTGTACATTTTAAGGAAGTGAGAACTAACGTATTAACAGGCTACTTATTAAATACATTACACAACTTGTAAAACTAAAATTTGGGCAAAAAAATTTATAATGTGATAATTATACATATTTTTTATAAATTTTCACAAAGCTATACGTATAAAATCTTACATTATTACTTTATACTTAATTTTTGTCTTGTTTAAAGGTTTTTGAATTATTGTACTCATGGCTAACTTGTAATATAAGTAAATATCTCGGGCTTGTTTTTTTTGTGGAGAGGATGGGGATGGTTTGAGGAAGAATGGTGAAATGAATATGCAAATCACTTATAAGCAAAAGGCAGATTCTCTCAGATGAATAACAGATAAAATGAAAATTCATTACAAATCACTTAAATGACTTTCAATTGCCTTAATAAGTAACATCTTTTGTGTCTGGAAAAGATATTTTAATCAAACATTTCTAACTGATGCTTCTTGAACAAGGAAAATAAATTAACTATAATGAAAAATTAATTATAATATCAATAATAATGAAAATGACTTATAAATAATATGAATTTTCGTCAATATCCAGTTGTAAATTACAAATATGTTTTGCTTTCGGAAAAAGAATAATAATCTTCAAATATAAATAGATTTATATTGTCTTCATATCTTAAAAATTATATCCTGTTTAAGCACTCAAAATATTCATTTCGAATAATATGTTGAAAGGAAATATATTTATGAATAATTTATACAACGTTTCGAATAATTTCTTCAATTTACCTTTAGTATCATTAATGATTTTTAAACAAAATGGTAGATTAAATGAATTTATTACTAGATATAGATTTAATAACATTTCAGGTTCATAATGCTTAAAAATGCTTAAATTAATTTCGTTTACATTTGTTTCACATGCTTAAAATTATTTCGCAATTAATAGAAGAAATTTTTTTTCTCACTTTAAATAATGTATTTAATTTCTTAACTGTTTCCTGGTTTGAATAAACTTCAGTGTGAAATAACTATAAATATTTAAAAAGTGAAACAAATAAAATATCATGTGCATATGTATCATTTCACTTCCAATTTGATTAATCTGGAAATCTCATAAAATATGAATAAATAAAATATTAAATATTATTTACTGTAAAATATTTATACAAATATAAAAAATATTTCTATTTTTTAAATGACTAAATACTTACTATCATATTCAGGAAAAATTAATTTACATAAAGGAAACATTTACATAAATCTAATTCAGAATGCCGTTTTGTCAACTTTTTTCTTGTAATGGGAAAAGATATGTTACTGCATACAACATACCAAAGTTTTCTCATACATCGATTATTTCAAGCACATTGAAACTATCATAAATTTTAAGTTTATACAGATACTACAGAGAGATAACTTATGAATTAATACACCAAATTATGTATAGAACAGATTATTAACTTGTCAAAATTTGGATTTAATTAAAAAGACAACAATATTATATATGAAAATATTTCTGAAGAAAGGTTTGTAGTCTAATTTCACCTGTATATTAGAAACACATTTATGAGAATTCAATAATAAACATTGAATCCTCAAATTTTATGATCAATTCAATCTTAGATTTTGTACTTTTTATTAAAAACCCTTATTTTTACATGTTTTTCTCCTGTCTTTAAATTTTACCTAACATTTCAAATTTATATTTATTTTAAACTTCAAATCAAATTTTCTAGTAGTCGTCAAAAGAATAATTTGAGTTTAATGAATTGTATTGACTAGATATTGTGTTATATATATTTGCAAAAGAGTAATTCATTTCTGTAAATTTTAGGAAATGAATATGATATAGATCAGTGTGTATATGCATTATACAAGGGTTACTCTGAAATTTTTGAGATAACGCGCAGACGAGAATTTACAAAATAAAAATAACGGTTTAATTTTAAAGTACAAAGTATTTTAACACAGTAAAAGATTTTTTACTGACTTGCTTCAACTTGTTTAGCGTGGAATAAATTTTAAACAGAAGAGAAAATGAAGTTGATGCGAGAACATTTTCACGCTATGATTTTCTACGATTTCAAAGCAGGATTAAATCAAGAAGAATGCGTTCAACGGTTGAAATTAGCATTTGGTGATGAATCTCCAGCTCGTGCTTCTGTATTCAGATGGTTTAGAGAATTACAATAGAATGAAGAGGTCACAATTTTCTTCAGGATGAAGAACACACAGGAAGGCCACCATCGGCAGTAATCCCGGATAATGTGTCTGCCATACGAAAAATGTTAATGGATGATAATCGCTGTACCTATCAAATGATACAGAAGGAACTTAACATTGGATCCGCAGCCATACACAAAATCATTCATGAAGAATTACATATGAAAAAAGTAGTTTGCCGTTGGGTTCCCCATAATCTAACTGAGCATCAAAAAGAGGAGCGTGTCAGAATCAGTAAAGAAACTCTTATTATGGTGAATGATTGTGGCCACCGCATCATTTCTAAAATTGTAACAGGTGATGAAACGTACATACTGTTTTTTGACATTCTAACACATCAAGAAAGCAAAGTATGGGTCTTTGAAGATGATCCTAAGCCGACAATGGTGAAAAAACAACGTGCACTGAAAAAAGTGATGTATGCCGTTTTCTTCAGAAGTACGGGATTGGTCAAAGCCATCAAGTTGGAAGGACAGAAGACAGTAACAGCAAACTGGTATACCACTAAATGTCTTCCAGAAATTCTACAAGAACTGAATGTTAGGGGACTAATGCTTCACCATGACAATGCATCTTCCCATACAACCGGATTAACAGTTGAGTTTCTTAAACAAAAACAAATTAAAGTGATCGAACATCCGCCGTATTCACCTGATCTAAATATGTGGGACTTTTGGTTATTCTTTAATCTAAAAAAGAACTTACGTGGACGTCGTTTTGATTCAGAAGAAGAGATTGATGTGGCTATAAATGCATTTTTTTCATCTATTCTAAGAAATCAATGGCTTGAGGCAGTTAATCTGTGGAAAATTCGTCTACAAAAGTGCATTGATGCTGGAGGAGACTACTTTGAACACACCTAAAATTTTGTAAGTGTAACTTTAAAAACCTAGTTGTATCTCAAAAATTTCAGAGTGACCCTCGTATGTATGTGTCTATTTGCATTCACACATGTACAACAAATATTAAAGATGTTTTTGTTTTTACTTATAAAACTAAGTATACTGTAGCCCTAGCTTTTAACTGAGCATAAGATTTAATGTATGAAAAGAATTAACATTTGAGACTGATTATTATCAGTGTTTTTAACTATGAACTTAATGAGCAGTAATAGACATTATTCTCTATGGAATTCAAACTGGCAGTATTTGATTGATTTCTCATTATTTAAATTCCCAAGTTTACGAAAAATCCTTAAAAAATTAAAATTTTAGGTAGTAGAATACTTCAACTTTACTTCTAAGTACCTTCGTTACATTTCGTCGCCTTCCTTATGATATAAAATATTTATTTTTTTAAATATTTGGTTAAAATCCAAATTTTTTAATGTTTATTAGAATTATCTTGTATAAGAGATAGAAAAAGTATACTTCCATCTTTTTATAGTTAAACTTTTTATTTTGAAAATTTATGAAAATTTTCAAGCTTAAAAAGCATTTATTTTTATAAATTTTTAAATTTTGATATTTTTTATTTGAATTATTTTAATCTTTTTCAAGATCCTTGTCCTGAAAATTCAGCTATCCTAAAATGTGCCATTGCTGAAGAATGCAGGAATACTTGTGAAAATCCAAATGGCAAATACCCTTGTATACTAAAATGTGTTATTAGATGTGAATGTAAACAAGGATTTGTTTGGAATGGAGAAAAATGTGTTCGACTTTCAGAATGCAAAAATAATTATTTTCCTTCTTATCTTAAGGGTATGCAAAGCATTTTTACTTAGTCTGCAAAATAAATACAAACATATTACAAAATATAAATTAAAATTAGTATCATAGATCATATTTATTCCATTTCTTAAATGAACTTTTCGGTTATATTTTTGACAAAATCTTGGGTTAAATAAGCATCTATAATGTTGAAATTGATTATGAAGGTATTTATATAAAAGAATGAGAAAAAGTAATATATTTAAGACTGCAGAAATAATTCTCAATAATTTTATAGAATAACCTTTTCTTAAAAAAATCATTCAGGCTCTATGTTCTAAAATATTCTATAACGATTTATAAATTGTTAAAATTGAGTTCAGTCCTGTGAAACTTTAACAGACTATATTTATTTGATTAATGAGTGTCTTCAGTGTTTCTAAATTCAAATATATATTGAATGCATTGACTACTTTATAACACGGATACATGTAAATATTTCACAATTATTTTATTCAAAATAATCTAAATTTATTTTAATCAAAATAAAAAATTTTTATTCATTGTTTTCTATAACATTTGTGTAATTTTAGATTATTAGTGAGATTAATTTTATATTTATATTACCAGCTAGTTATTTTGTGTTTTTCTTATGATAAAATTCATTCTTTTGAAACTATTATTTTAAATTAAATGATAAAATTACATTTGTGTATGTGTTATTTAAAATTAACAAAGGTTAGTTTATTATGTCGGAAGAAAAACTAAATATCAATCCTTTTATATTACGATATGCTTTATTATAATATAAAATCCTTTATAATATACGTCATTATTTGGGCTCTTACTTTTAATTTATTTAATTAAATATACTATTATCTATTTTTTAATTTGATAATATGTCCATTGCTTTCAAATATTTCAATCTTCTATTAGAGTGCAATCAGAACTAAGTGAGTAAGTAAGAAGGATTTATTTGAATATAATTTGAGGTGAAAGAATTGCATGATTTTTGCTCATCGTAGAAAGAAATAAGTAAGCATTATTAATAATATGCTCATTTAATACCATATCTTATTCAGCGTTTTTATTTTTTTTCAAGAATATAGAAATTTTTGCAAAATTTCTAGCAATTTTTGTGGTTGAATGAGAAGATACATGAATAAGTATACCAATCATGAATAGGAATTTCATGTAAATTTCTCTCTCAAAATTGATTTACTTTAAGAAATAACGATATTATATATGAAGACAACTCTAAAAATAACTTTATGTAAGTGTTATAATATTAAATTGAATATTTTCACATGTCTCTCTGTTTTTATTTAGCACCTTTTAATATTTTATAAAAATTTTTATACTTTATATGCAATTTAATTTTAAAGAAAAAATTATATTGTAAAATTATAAGTAATCTTCAAAATAGTAATTTCAGTAATTGTCAGAAGAGCAATTTTAGTTTAATGAATTGGATTGACAGGATAATATCATTTTGTGTATGCTGTGAAAGACTAATTTATATCTGTAAATTTTCAAATGAAATTGAATTTTTTTTCCTATTAATTTCTGCAAAATCATAGATTTGAATATTAAAAGTTTGTGCGATACTACATTTTTTGATTAAAATTTTGTTTACTGTGTAGTAAATCTGAACATTCTTTAATGTATAAAAATAAAGAATATTTGAGATTCTATATTATCTGAGTGTCTTTTTAACTGTAATCATAATAAAAATACAGTGTATTAAATATTCAATGAGTAATACTTTATAGTTCTCGTTATTTTAATTCCCAATAGTTTACCGGAAAATCTAAAAGAAAGTTAAAATAAAGTAAAAATATCATGTTTTACAATACTTTTACTCTCTTCAGGAATATTTATGTTGCATTTTTGGAAAAAATAAACATCACCTAATTAACGCTTTCAATTTAAATTAAGAATAATGAATCCTAAATATATTTGTTATACGAATTATAAAATTTGAGTGAGAAAAAATAAAAATTATTTGAATACCAATTATTTGCCTATTTTCTTTTTTAATAGAGAGATTGATGTAAAATAACGAGAAATAATATTATATATTCCACAATTTTCTGCTGCTTATTTATCCCCTCAAGAGTGTAAAATGTTTCGTAGGAAATCGTATTCACATTAAGGTTTGTAAATTAATATATGATCGGGATTTCTAGAAAAATTGCACTGTCTAGAAACAAATTATTTTATGAAAATAAAATTGTCTCCAAATATGCATAAAAATGAAAAACTACATTCTACGTTTTCAATCTTCATATTTTTATTTAATTTCCGAAGCATAGAATATACACTAATTTTGAAACCTTCCAAACTATATAATTTTTTTTTCATTTTTTATCGTGATTATAATTACTTCTAAAAATTATTTGCATTAGAGATAGAAAAATATGCTTTCCTATATCATCTTTCTGATTTTACATATTTATAAAAATTGCCCCAAATATTGGAAAGTACCTGATTGTTTCAGATTCTTGCTCTGAAAACTCTTATTTCAAAAATTGTGCACCTGCTGAATTTTGCAGGATAAGTTGTGCACATAAAAAAGACGTATCCCCATGTTTAGCTTCATGTGTCGATAGATGTGAATGCAACAAAGGATTTGTTTGGAATGGAACAAATTGCGTTCGCACTTTTCAATGCAAAGGAAATTATTTTCCCTCTTATCTTTCGGGTATGCCAAGTATTTCTACTTAGTATGCGATGTAAATACAAAAGTATTACAAAATATGAATTTAAATTGAGAAAAATTACTTCATTTTTATCACAATTATTCTGCTAATTAATTTATCCATTCTATTTTTTGTTGAAATTTAGGTTTAAGTAAAACAGCTTTAATGTTGAAATTAATTATTTATGTGTTTAGGCTAATAATGTGAGAAAGCAATGCATTATAGATCCCAAAAACAATTCTCGAAAATCGTATAGAATAACTTTATCTTAAAATAAATTAATTTAGTTCAATTTCAAGTAATATAAACTAGTGTTATTAGGCTGACGTTAAGAAATATCCTTTTCTTTTTTTAAAAAAAAAATGTATCAAATTTTAAACATTTTTTGTATGCATTTCTCTTTCTAAAAATGACAAATTTTTAAAGCTTTAAAAATAATCATCTGAAAACTACAATTTATGCTCTTTTAAAAGGTATTTTAGAAAATACATAAAATACGACTGTTTAAATACTCATTATTCATGTAATCAATCAGGACTTGGGTGATTGAAGTTGATATTATAGTATAACAGTTATTAAAAATTAATAATCAATAGCTATTCAGTTTTTATATATCAATGGTTGTTCAGAGACTAGTGAAATTGCAGTCGGGGGGGATCAATTTTTACTGAAATTCAGATCATTTATAAATATTTTTATCAGATTTATTGTGACACAATATAAAAATTAGTACATGAAATTAGAAGTTTTAATATACTTCTAGAGTTACATGAAAAAATGCAAAATTTGATTAGTTTTCTTTTAAAGAGATTAACAAACTTTATTTCTATTCTCCCCATAGAAATAAATTTTGCAATGTCAACATCGTTGTATATTGCATTCAGTTATCTCAAAGTGTAGATTCAAGCTCTCTCTATGTTCTAAAAGCATTCAATAACAAATTATAGATAGTTAAAATTAAGTCTATTCCTGTGAAGTTTAAAAAACTATAATTTATCTAATGAATGATTGCCTTTAGTTATTTTTTTTAAATTCATAAATATATTGTGAGTGTATTGAATACATTACAATATGGTTCCTTAAAAATAATTTAAGAATTATTTCACTCAAAATAATTTAAATTTATTTAATTATAATTAAAATTTTTATTTTATTTTTTCTATAAATTTATATATCTTTTTTACTTACTAATAAAATTAATTTTTCTGTTTCCATTATCAGCCAAATGTTTTACTATTTTCTCATGATGAATTTATTAATTATTGTTTAAAAGTATTTTAAATCAAATTATATATTCACATTTGTTTAAGCATAGAACATCTATAATGGTTAATTTTATGTGTGAAAAGAAAAACTAAGTATCAATCCTTTTATATTATAATATACCTTATACAATATACTATATTATAATATACTTTATTATAACATAAAAATAATTATACTATATTTTCGGTGTCTTATTTATTTAATTAAATATAAATTTTTAACAATAAGTCTATTACTTTTAATTATTTCAGTCTTCTAATTGAGTCTAATCAGAACAAATTGAGTAAGTAAGAGAGATTTATTTGAATATAATTTGAAATAAAGAATTTGCATACTTTCTGCTATTGTTAAAAGAAATAAGTAAGCATTTTAACTACATGTTCAAATTATAGTTTTTCAACGTTTTATCATTTTTTTAAGATTTTAGAATTTTTTGTAAAATTTCTAATATTTTCTATGGTTGAATGAGATGGTACATGGATAGGTTTTTACCAAACATGTTTAAAAGAATTCCATGTAAATTTGTCAAAATTTGGATTCACAATCTGTCAAAATTCACAATTTTGTTATTCCTTAAATAACGATATTATGTACGAAAACAACTCTGAAAATCTGTTTTATATAAGTGTTATAACATTAAATTGAATACTTTCTCGTGCATTTTTTTTTATTTTGTATCTCCTGATTTTGTATAAAAAGTTTATTATTTTTTGCATAGTTTTTAATTTTGTGTGGAAATATTATATATAATTATAAATTAAAATTAGACCGAAGAAGTAGTTTCTTTAATCGTCAAAATCGTAATTTCCGTTTAATGAATTGAATTGACTGAATATTATAATTTTGTACATACTGTAGAAGAGTAATTTATTTCTGTAAATTTTTAAAGGGATATTTTAATTTTAATATTTTGATTTCTGCGAAATCACACAGATTCGGGTAATAAAGGATTGTATGACACTATATATATATGTATATATATATATATATATATATATATATATATATATATATATATATATATATATATATATATATATATATGTATATATATATATATATATATATATATATATTTATATATATATATATATATATATATATATATATATATATATATATATATTGTCATACCTTTTATTACTCGAATCTGTGATTTCGCAGAAATCAAAAAATCGAAAATTGAAATATCCCTTTTAAAATTCACAGAAATAAATAATTCTTCTACAGTATATATAAAATTAATTATAATATTCAGTCAATTCAATTCATTAAACGGAAATTACGATTTCGATGATTAATGAAAGAACTCCTTCGGTATGATTTTAATATATATATAAACATAAATATATATATTTATTTAAAACATTTTTTTGTAATTTTTGATTAAAATTTTATATACAGTTTTATGACTCTGAATATGCTCTAATGTCTAAGAACATATTCAGAGTCATATGTCTAAGAAGAATTAAAATTTGAAATATTACATTATCTGAGTATCCTTTTAACTATTTTCACAATAAAAAAACTGTGCAATATTAAATATTCAATGTCAATAATGTTTTATAGAATCTTCGTTATTTTAATTCCCAATATATTTAATTATTTTAATTCCAAACCATAAATTGTTAATGAAGTTTTAAATATAACGTTTTACAATAGTTTTTGTTCTAAATATTTCAGTTATATTTACGGAAAAAATAATCTTCACACAATTTAAATTTTTTATTTAAATTAGGAAAAAGGAATTCGAAATATATTTATCATATGATTATTAAAATTTGAGGACGAATAAATAAAAATTGTGGGATTATCATTATTTGCTTATTTTCATTTCCTAACAAAAAGATTGATGTACGTTGGCGAAAAATAATAGTATTCTATTTTAATTTTCCGCACTTTATTTGTCGCCTTAAGAGCGTAATATATTTTGTGGCAAATCGGATTTACATGAATTTTTGTGAAATAATATGTGAATGGAATTTTTAGATATATTACACTGTGTCTAAAAACAAATCATGTTATAAATATAATATTGTCTCAAAATATGTATAATAATGAAAAATGTTGTTTTATGCTTTCATTAATATTTTTATTTATTTTCTAAAATTTAAAATGTGCACTGATTTTGAAATTTTCAAAATTATTTAAAATATTTTTTTAAATAATTATATAAAATTATTATAACAATCTAAAATATTTACTTTTATCATGATTTTAAATATTTCTAAAATTTATCTCTATAAAAGGTAGAAAATTTTCCTATGTCATATAAATTTTTTTACATGATTTATTTTATTTTGCATAATTGTAAAAATTTACAAAAGTCCTGAAAAAGTACCTATGTTTCTAAAATTTTGTATTTTTGAAGTTTTTATACTTAAATTATTTTGATTGTTTCAGATTCTTGCCCTGAAAACGAGTATTTCAGAAAATGTGCAGTTGATGAAAAATGCAGGCATACTTGCAAAAATCCAGATGGACTCTACCCATGCATCTATCCATGTGTCGATAGATGTGAATGCAAAAGAGGACTTGTTTGGAATGGAGAACAATGCGTTCATAAAACTGAATGCTAAAAATAATTAAGAATCTGCTTTTGTTTTCAGTATTTTAAGCATTTATACTTATATATTACCATAGGAATTCTGAGTTGTTGTTTCGAATATATTATAAACTTTTCTCTTTGATATACACTGCTTTTTGAAAGTAGATATGATTTCATTATCATTAAATATTGATTATCTTTTATCATTACAGTTGTGTAATTAAAACTGCATTTTTCTCTTCAGAGTTGCAGAAAATAGGGATAACCAAATAAAGAATTAAATGCTTGCTTTCTTAATCATATTAAGACATATATATTTCCTAACAACATCATTTGTATTGAATGATAAATGATGTTTTTAATTAGTTCATATTTTTATAAATGAATAATTCAAAATAAAAACAGTTACCTCAGTATTCATTAATTCGCATTTGCTTTGCTGTCAATTTTCGTTTCAAATTTAAAAAATCATCTGCAAATTTATTATTTGTTTTAATTCGAAATTTACTTATTTTCGTTAACTTGAAACTTTTCAAAAGTGTTCACAATATTTTCCTCATTATTCATGTTTTGCTATCTACAAATAAAAATTTTTAAATCAAGAATTTATAAACATGTTTCCTTTATTTAAAATAAGTATTTTGGAGTTATGACAAATAATTACATATAAGTACACACACATACATATAAAATACATACAAATTAGTTTGTTAGTGTTTCAAATTATTTATATCAATCTTAAAAGAATAGTAATTTTTAAACCTTTGTGTTAATCAAAAATTGAAAAGGAAAAATAAATACAGATTACATAGTTTATTTAATATATTAAATATACACTATGAAAATTCAATAACTCAAAAAGGATTACATTTAAATTGCATTAACAAAATAAAAATTTTCTAATGAAATTCAAGTTTTTCTGTTCTTAAGCAAAAATGGTAAAGAAGCTTCAAAACATTTATTTAAAAAATTAGGCTTATAGCATGATTCTATCTCATATATAATACATTTTTATGTGATTATTCATATATTGGTTTTAAATTAATTTTTATCTTATACAAACTCTTAAAACTAATTTAAACTTTATAAAAATATGTATTATAAAATAATGCAAGATTTAATAAAAACTGGCTCTAAAATTAATAGTTTTGCAAGACAATTTATTGTTTTCTTCATAAATTATAAATATTTGGCATTAAAAATTTCTGAATTAATAAACATTCAAACTTTTTAACATTTTATGTGTAAAATATTTTAGAATAGAAATATCCTTCTCTAAGATCTGATGACTTTGCAGATTAGAGAGTATCAGTTATACCATGATTCAATATGGTTAAGGCAAAAATGTAATTACACACATCTTTTATTTGTTAAAAATTCCATACAGTAATATTAAATCGCATTACTTTGGGTGTTCTATCTAATAAATATTGTTTTAAATATTTCCGTCTTGAATATAATTTAAAGAGTAATAAATTATGTTAATTAAAAAATTTAAAATACTGTGTGACTGGACAATTATTGCTTGTGCAGAACTATCTCCATAGAATTAAAGTGGTGGATTCCTCAAAATGTGTTTTTTGTGACTAAATCAACCAATGAATAATTTCCCCGTAACGTTTAAATAATTGCACCGTACTTTTTCAATATGAGGACAATGTGAAGAAGTATTGTAGGACTCGTGAACAAAGGGCTTAAGCACTAATGTTTGGCATTTATAAAATAAATAAATAAATGTTGCTTAAAAACGTCAATTTAAAGAAAATTAAAACGTCTCCAAAACATTCTTTAGTTAAATCCCAATTCGTGATTATGGATAGAAAATTCCAATTAGGAAAGATATATTAAAATGTATCGAGGATTTTTCACGATAAGATATTGAGTTGAAAACAATGATACATGTCGATTATGGAATAATTGTTTTTATCGTTTAATAGATAAAATTGTGGAAAAAGTAAACAAAACAATTACATTTAAGTAGACAAAATATTAATTGGATAAACTAAATTTCCTTCTTCTATTTCGAATAGTTATCTAATTGTAAATCAATTTGCCCAGGTTTTGGAGGAATAACTACAAGCGAAGTTACATATGCTAATTGTATTTTTTTATGAATCACAAAAAAAAAAACAATTGAAATCAAAATAGGGATTGAGAAACTTATAGATATATTTATAATACTAGCATCTCAAACATTCATAATTTATATGTAAATCTAGCTTAAAAAGGCCAAATAATAAACTAATAATTAATTTTGAGACTGATGCTTCCAATAACATAATATATTCACACTAGAAGAAATTGATTATTTATGATGAGACTGACGTCGCCAAAACCATATTAGTTCTTTAAAATATGGTTTAGGAAACTAAAATAGAAATTGTAGTTACAGAGCAATGTTCTCTCTGTACACACACACTCCAAGATCTCCCTTTATTATACGCGTGAGGAGACCCCTTTTCTTGAGTTGCGAAGTGAGGTGGAGCAAGTAATCGCCGGATGTTATCTCAAGATGCTTTCGATTTTTACAGAAAAAATTTATAACTTTTTCCACAACCGAATTTTTTACTTCTTTATTTAAAGTTGTTTATTCGTCTGCTTTAAGTCAACTATATTTTTAAGTGGAACCAGTTTTAAAATTTTAATTTTTTTTAATTAATCTGAAAGGCATTCTAGAAATTAACAAAATATTAATTTTACCTAAAATTGAGTCTTACATTTATAAATGAAATGGAAAGCAAGACATCCAAATTTCACTAAGCAACGAGTAAGATTTTTAATTCCAAATGCAATATCCAAATAATATTCAAAGACCTATGAACATTTTCTTTTCAAAAATAGGCTATTTAGTACAATTTTTTCAATATGTATGGTGTAACATTGCTCTTTCTAATTTATGTCACCTCATTACATTAGTTAGTTATGAGAGTGATTCATGGGCAGAACAAAAACTGCACGAACTAAATTAATAAAAGCTAAATTTCAATCTATATTTTATATTATTACGTTATACTACTTTAAAAACCGAAACAGATGTAATTGTAAGTGGTTTTTGATTTAAAAATCGTAAATTTTTGTATTTCATTCATTTTAATAAACAAATTTCTGAATTTTAAGAATTTTGATGTAACTAGATATTTTTGAAATTTTGTAGGCTACTAAAATCTAAAGTATTTGGAACCCACTTATTTAATACATTGAGACATATTTAAAGTTAAATTGCTACCGCTAAAACAGAAATATTAAATTGAAAAATTCTGGTTAACAATGCATTAATTTGTGCAGTTAAAATAAATTTCATTTACAAATAAAATCTCTTATAATGGCATAATTATTGAGAATTGTTACCAAGATCAAATCAAAAACATTGTGAATGAATTTGATCAACATGTTTTATTAAATAAATAGGAAGAAATATTTTTTTCAATTTCAATTTTTTCAATCAATTTTATTATTTTTTTAATAAAAATAATAAAATTGTCTTATATTATTTTAAATTAATAATCACATCTATCAAAGCTCATCACTGTATTAGATTTTCATGGTTTGGTAACCTTGTATAAAATAGGAATCTATGTGATTTTAATTAAAAACTTCATTTTGATCTCTCAGTTTGAAGTAACCTGAAAAACTTTTTTAACGCTTAAAATACATACCACATACATTCGGAAAACATAATATTGCAAGAGTTGGACTGATTTTATGATCTTTAATTGTAGAGTTATATTTTCCTGTTATGGTTTGCATGATTAGTGTTAAATTGGAAATATTAAGACATAAAAAGTGTTTTTACTGCCTGTTTGTGCTTTTATTTCTTCACATTTTGCTTAATTTTTCATAAAAATATTTTTATCAGTAAATTTTATAAAAATAAAAATCTTCAATTTGCTTATAAAATGAAAAAAATGAAGAAATTTTATATTTACAGATTAAAATATATTTCTCGGTAAAAAATAAATTAATACTTTAAAAATTATTTATTTTTATTCAAAACCAAATCGAGATTTGATGAATAAATAATATAAATTCAAGTTCGATATGAATAATTGATGCTAGAAATTCATGTTCAACTGCAGTATAATGAAAGCGTACAAGAACTGAGCACACCTCCAATTTCCAGTTTATGTAATCATGAAATATAATTATGTTAATTAGTTAGATCCTGTTACAAATACATTCTTGTTACATTACTAATTTTACATACACATATATGAGTGATATCGTAACTACATTCAGCATTTATCTGAATGATCATCTTTCAGTGGCTTCCTTCGCATGTGGATGTATACGGTAATGAAATTGCTGATGATCTAGCCAAAGGCAGCTGTAAAAATACTACTACTGGTGGCTGTCTTACTTTTTTAGAGATCGCCACCTGGGTCAGGTAAGATGTCTGTTCGTCTTGGAGAAGAATTCCTTTGCATGAATGGTATGCGGAAAATCGCCCTGGTGCTGTTTTGACTGAGGTTGGCAACAGGCGCGATCAGACAACTCTGGCGATATTTCGAAGTAGACACACTCGTGTACAACATCATGTGACGAGTCACAAAGTTAATCCCCTGTTTCCATAATGCAATGCGACTCAAGCTGCCCCTGCCACATTTTGGCCTGCATTGGTTGAAATAAATGCCATTTATTCTCGAGCCCTGAGGCTGTGCTCCATTATTTGAAGTCGTTCGAGCTCATGGACATAGTTTGATGCTGCTATAAATCAGAAGGATAAGCCACAACAACACATATACATATATTAGTATTTTGTATTTCTAAACTCATGCATGAAAGTTATAACGAAATTTCTGTTAAAAATACACACTTACAGGTTTTAAAGGACACTTCATATCTTAAAGTATATAAGCTCACCCATGTAACACATACGAATATGAAATAATAAACATTCTTCACATAAACATATCTTCATACAAGATATTTATAATTTTCTCATTCATTACATTCTTCTCTTCTGAAATAAAAATATATATAATTGGTATTTACAATATTATTTCAAAACGATTGAACCAGAACAGGTAGATTTTTATGTATGTAAATGAATCACTATTCAGCAAAGAAAATCAGAGTATGTTATAAATAATGAATAACTTATTATTGTTTATTAAGTTTTTTAAAAGGAAAAAACAAGGTATTAAACACAAAACACTTATTTAGGCAAGATTGTTCAGATAATACAAAGTAGAATGTGATTTAAAAAATCGAATATACGTTTAAATTATTTGAATAATTTTGTTTTAAAGAAAAGTACAAAGAATATATATTCCATATTAGTCAATCATAGACAATTACAATGCGGAATATTTCTTATATTTTGAAATGTGTTTGAAAAATATACATTAAATGCAGTAAATAAATTTAAATGATTTTTCAAAATTTTAATTCAATTTGATGTTTTAGGTAATCAAATTCAATCAAAATATTTTCAAAGCGTAGTTAGTTAAGACTCTCAACATTAAAAAAATATTTACTTACTAGTAATATTAACTTCTGTATTATATCTCATTCTTAAGAATAGGAATAATTTTTACACTTTATATTTTTATAGATTTTCTAAATTTTAGAATTAAATTTTGTAAAATTATAAATTTTCTTAGGTAATATATATTTTTTATTTTTCATAGAAAGGTTAGCTAAACTAATTTTAACAAATATTTCACACAAAAAGTTAAATAATAAATTTTATAAATTTTCTGAAATATTTGAGTTTGCATTAAGTTACGCAGTTTTACAATTTTAAATACTTATCAAATAAAAATCAGTATTAGATTTTACAATATTTGACAATGTATTTTGTCTAAATGCATATAAAATATGGAGAAAATAAAATCATTTGCTTAAAACGCTCTTTGATATAATAATAACATTTTCAGATTAAGATAAAATGGTCTATTTTTAATGAGTAATTTTTACTTGTTTCATAAAATACGAGTTTTAAATTCATGACTTTAGGTATGACAATATTCAAACATAAGTGGCCACATTTCTTAGTTATTAAGATCAAAATCATTTACAACTGTTTCAAGCTGTATGTAATGCGTGCGCGCGTATTTGAGTATTTTAAAAACAACAATTAAACATTACATTTTCAATATACATTACATAAAATTGTAATACTATACAGAGAATTTAACCAAAATGCAAATGCTAAATAGAAATATATCTAATGTTTCTTTTTTGCAAAACATAGGATGTGAATTGATAAAAGACTGTTTGAAACACAACTGCATTATGTGCTTTTAATTAAGCTCGTCTCTAGTAACAAAGATATCAAAAATTATCTGTTTTGCACAATAATTAAAACTTTTCTGTAGGCTATTTTTCTGTAATATCTTCATTAAATATTAAGTGTCATATGTAATTTAAATAATAAATGTCTTACATGTGTTAGTTCACACATAGATTTAGTGTATTTCTTTATTATGCAGTGCTTTATACACAGTTGCATAGGTTGCTGAGTGAACTATTAATTTTTCAATCTTTCCAATGAGTGCATTTAACTTACATTCAGAGCTACCTGCAAATGTAATGCATATCCTTATCATATAAAATTCTATAATTAATGCTACCAATCAGTACTAAACGTTTTAATTTTGCGTAATTTCTAATGCGGATTCCTGCAAATTTAGCGCATACTTCCATAATGCCCTGTCAATATGAAGCAGATGTTTCCGGTAAATTGAATGTATATCTTTATCATATACAATTAAACAGTTAATATCACCTAATATTACTAAAACACGTTTTAATTTTATACTTTACAATGAATATAACATACAACCAATGTCTTGTCTTCGAAAAATATACTTTTGTTAAAAGAAATTCTTTTAATTTTAGAAATTGTATTAAATGGATAACGTGAGTACTATTAGGGTATCCAGTTTTTCTTTTGTGAATTTTGATAGGAAATATACCTACTAATATATGATGAGAAATATAGGATCACAGACATATAATAACTCGCAAAACATTCTTTAAATTATAATGTATGTATTTATAAATTTAAAACAGCAAAGAAAATTAGGCGTTATTTACTTGATACCAAAATACAATGTCTTGTAACAGGAACATTATTTCCCTTTCCATCTAGATAATTTTAGATTATATTTATAGTTGACCAAATATTATTTTCGATCACATGTTTTTCAGCAATGAATATATAATTTTTTTAATTTAGAAAGATACATGAATTTATTTGAAAATATTCCAAAGGAAACATTTTACCTGAGTGTGAAATTGTTTATCCTAGATTTAATCTCAAATATACTATTACAATACAATTTAAGTATTCCCACACATCCATGCGAAACACACAAAAGGTATAAATACACGATTACAAATACGAATCATACACGATATAATGCGCGAATCAAAAGGCTTAAAAACATGATAAAAATTGTATGTACGAATGGCCATAATATATCCATAAATAAAATTTTAGAAGTCAACAAACGCTTATATAACATATGCTGTTAAAATAATATTAGGCCTTAAACCTATTGAAGAAATGCAAAAAAATATTTCGAATGTTCCAACAAGTGTCTGTTCTTGCCCCATGGATTTCTCCTTTTTGTATCCTACATGAAAAACATTAAATTATGAGGTGCTAAAAATGTATATAGTTGCACAAGTTGGATTTCATGTTCTCGAGGCCATGAAATAGTATCATAAGGCAATTATATTATTGATTATTGTTTGTCATCATGTACTGAGAACAAACCATTATCATGGCATATTGTTATCAGTTTCAAATTTTTATCCATTGTTTAGTAATGGTCATTGGTACATGTAATTCATAGAATTTTCCTAATAACCCCTTTTAGTGAGTCTTATAAGAGCTTAGCATATATTTGTTATGGCTTATGTTTCATTACAAGCAATGATGACACTTTTTCCTAAATCTGAATTAATTGTTGAATAACGGTTGAACTGTAAAAAGATATAGAATTTAGATTAGAGAACTTGTGGTTTGGATAATTTTTGAAATACACTTCAGTTTGTAGTTCTAGTAGGAAAATGACCTAGTAGCATCGATTCCTATTATAAATTTTCTGTAGTCTGAACTGAACAGAAATCCTCCCGTAATATAATCCCTCATTTGTCAATCACTTAAAAATCTTTATAACATTTATGAATTACTTTCAAGCCATATTCCAAATTCACCCATAAAGGTTATCTCAGAATTGTATTTAACTCAAATCAGTAATGACACAAAATATTATTAATACGGATAACAAAACTTACACTATGTTAATTATATTCATTCATTGTAACCTGAATATGTAGAACTGCAACTAAATAAACAATTTTTTCTTAATTACCTTCATTTATTTTTAATCATTTATGTTATTTCTTACCTATAACGATATTGCGAGATAAAAATATAAAATCGAAGAAAATTTCAATTTTTTTTATTTTGGTTGGTGAATTGTCTAATATGTTATATTTGATTTTTGATTTTTTTTACAAGGTTTGTTATTAGTTGAGGAATTCTTAATGAATCTTTGTTTTACCTAATTTAGATAGAGAATTTTTTTTCTAATTGATTATATCATCCAATTCTTGTTAGTGATGATTATTTTTCATATATCATTGAGTAAAATCATGACAATTGATAAAATTTTTTTAATCAAACATTGACGTTAATCATATTTAGTGAAATAAGACCTACGTAATTTTTGTTCAATAGAATTTGAATATTTTTATCATGTAAGTACAGTTAAGAATTTTTTAGATGTTTCATATTACAATTCGAAAACACTTGTGTTTCATCATATTCCTTCCTTTACGGTAGAAAAATGATTAAGTCAAAATTATTTTCATTTACTTCAAAGATAAATTATTTTTAAGAGGAATAAAAATAATTTAAATTTGGAAATTTCATTTCAATTTAATGAATGACTTTGAAAAATATTTGAAAAACTATGTAAATTTTGCTTAATTAAGCAAATTCTTCATATTTTTATTAATGTTATTTCCCAACATTGTTTTTTGTTGAACTTAACTGTTTCCATAACCAGGGAAATTAAAAAATTTAAATGAGTTTTCGAACTTCCATTAAAAAGTTTATTTAGCTTTTACTAAATATATGCCGCACTTTTCAAATTTTGTTTTATTTTATATTGCACGTTGAGTTCAGATTAACTTCAATTTAAGCAACACCGTCTTTGATATATGATTATTTTTCAAGCTTTTTTTAAATTTCTTTTATAAATTTCATTTTTATCTTGATTCTAAATTTCTGTTATTTTGCACATCTGTCATTACCTTTATCATAATCAAAACGTTCCACAAAAAATTGATGTATAACAAACTTAATATTGTGAAACAAAATTATTTAGTTGGAATAGTCTTAAAATGTTTAAATATTGAAATAAAATTCTAAAATTAAATGAAAATTTAATATATGTATGTATACATAAAATTTTAATAGAGCTTTGTAATATAATTGAGATTTCACCGAAATAATTTGTAAATTATGCACAGATTGCTTAGAATTATAAACCTCTACTTATTGTTTGGTAGCAAAAAGGAATATTTAATAAAACAATGAGACATTAAATTAGGATTATCAGCATTGTTTATGAATTTTAACCGGATCTTGTTAAAAAGTAATTCATAAAATTCTAGGAATATTTTGTTTCACGCAAATATACGTATAACAATATTTTGTGCATATCATATCCTTTTGTATGGAATTTCATATTTTGCAATGTTATTTCCTATTTACAGCAATAATAAGAATTATCAAGTTAAAAAAATGATATCCTTTTCAAAACGGATTGAAATAATTTCCAGTAAACATTGTGAGGTAGGATAGATTTTCTTTTCATTATAATATACTAATTATTAAACTATATACTAATATTTTCTATCCAAATTACTGTAAATAATGATGAAATGTGTGGGAAAAACTTATCTTTATTACTTTTCTAATAGAAAAAGTAAAACTGTGATTAGATTTCAATAGTCATGTGCATACAGTTTTTTAAGTTATTTTATATAATCACTTTTATCACATCTGTAAATTTTTTTTGTAATATACGAAGCACTTTATAATGAACTTATCTTTTGATTAATTTATATATAAATTAAATGAATAATGTAATCAAGAAAAATTCCATATATTTATTAAATGATAGTGAACATAATTTTTTTGTAACATAAAACTTTCCTACCAATTATTAATTTTAGTAAAAACAGATATTTTATGTAATATAATTACTTAAAAAAACACATTTTTGATTTTAAATTAATAAGTTTTATTATAAAATTTTTAAAAAAATGGGAAGTTCATCTAATTTTATAACTTTATGAATTTCAACAATTTTTAAAATGAATTAAAAATTCTTTTTGACAAGTATTAAAGAAAATACATATAATATAAACAAATCAGCTTTTCCAAATGCAACATCTCCCTTTTTATTTCATGTACTGGGTTTTTTCCAATTGTAAAACTTATTCACGTAATTCTTGCTTAAAAAAACAAATGTAATAATTTTAATATTTCAGCTAATGACTTAAAATAATAAACTAGATCCGGATGTAGTAAAAACAGGAAAACATATTATTCCTATTAATACATTTTACAAGCTAAAATTATTGTAATTTAAGAAATTCAAATACTGAAACACACACATTTGAAATAATATTTTGATTAACTTATTTTTGAAAACAGATTGTTTGGGAAGCGGATATGAAATCAAGCACTTAAATAAGGAGAAATTAATGAAATCGTGAAGAACTGAAGCCGTATATGTGAAGTGATCTCATTTTGGAACAATTGCTCTAACTGCTATTCTATAAACAGAAATGAATTACTTTACGTTGATCTCTTTTGCGTTCATTCTCTATTGTGTTGGTGGAAAAGGTCTTTTGTCAAATAACTTAGGAATAAGTGATGCAAAAGCATCCCAAGCTTCGAAACCTACTATTAAAGATGCAAAAGAAATGCCTGTAAAATTTCGAAATCTTCTCAGTCTCAGTAAGTATATTTTATATTATCTTAATTTATTAATCAATCAATGTATGCTTAAATTTTAGTAAACAATTAAGTTTTATTGGCGTAAGCAATAATTTTTATTAGATTTATTTTACCTTTAGTTTACTAAATTTATAAGTGAAACAGAAAAAGAAAAAGTATTTACCTTGGATTTATGGATTCAAACATGATATCAGATAATTTGACTATAAGCTTAACTTCGTAATTTTAAAAATATTTTGTTCGTGGTTTTCTTAATACTAAGTGGGTAAGTGTGTTTTATCAGTATTGTTAAAATGGATTGAACAGGTACATATATTAAAGAATAATTGGATTTGTGAAAGTAATATTTTCATCACTGTTTTTATTATTAAAAAAATTTAAATAAAAGTATAACCTTATTTACCCATTTATTCGATTATGTTTATATATTTAATGAATTAAAAAATAAAAATTTTAGTTGCTTATCTTTATTATTAATTATTTAATTTTAGAACCTTAACAACTTTTGATTATTTTAAAAAATTGTTATAATCGTAAAAGCTACAAAATTAAATACTAAACATAATAGTAAATATTTCATTATAATAGCAAATATTTTTCTTTAAGCATTTTATAACTCATGAATACAAAATTTTAGTTATTTTTTTAAAATATTGACAGTAATTTAACTTTTTAATATAAATTTTTTAATTTTTTAGAAAAACTTAAGTTGATTTTTAATTTTGTCAGATACAATTACTTTGCTTTTTACAATTATAAGTAAATACAGATTAATAATTAAATAATTAAAAAATAATTCTTTTGCAAGAAAAGCTTATGCGTTCTCATTTAAATCTATTAATTAAGTTTCTTCTGCAACCCATACCAATGTTATTTTGGGGTTAATTAATGACAATTAATATGTTAATTTGTGGATGTGAGCTTCAGCTAATTTTGCTTTACCGTATTTCAATGGAGTTTTACAAGTTTTATTGGAAGACGCTTAAAAGAGTGAAATTTAATGGAGGAAAAGTTTCATGTTTACAAATTATCTGTAAGAAACAATTAAATGTTGAAAATAAGTGCAAAACAACTGCTAAAATTATAAAAAAATTTAATTTTACGTTATAGAAATAAAACACATAGCACTAAGTTTCATAAAATTGAAACAAGTCATATAACAATAGTAGATTAGTAATTAATTTGAATAGATTAGTTATGAGCTATAAGCGAACAGATGAGAATTTTATTTTTTACTAAAACATATACCAATTTAATTACTAAAATTTTGAATGTTTTAGTTTTGATATCCATCTTGTTATCATATTGCTTACCATTTTTAGCGTTAAGATACCAAGTAGTTGTTAATGGGACTGAATAGTGAGGGTTACTATCTCAGAGTGAATTATTGAACCTTTTCAGAATAAAATATTGAACCAATAAAAATATTAGGTAAATAGCCCATAGCCATTAAAAAATTCATTTCAAATACAGTTAAGGAATTTTTTTCAACTTTGAATATCATCTGATATATGTTTTGTACCGTGGTGCCATTAGCTCATTCTGACTGCGAAGTGTTTAACACACCCATCTTCTAAAAATCTTTTCTACAGATGATTTTAGTATGTCTGAAATGAAAGGATCACAATTTGAGTTTATAGTATATTTTGTCATTGACATTTCATTGCCATATACACCTATATTTGCTTTTACTTAACTAAGATTGTGTTTGCGTCTTGAAGAAGTCCCTGAATATCATGAACTAATTGGCTCCTTTTAATTGAGTTCGTAATGGGTTTTAGAGTAGCTTGGTTAACAAAAGAAATGAAACAGATAGTACCATCGCTGATAGCATACTTAAATACATTTTTTATGACGTAATGTTCTGCCAGGGAAATATCGAATCTTCATTCCCCAATTTTTCTGGCTTCAAGTGATTCTTGGGAATTAACAGAGGCTATTTAGCCTGCTCCTTTTTCATCTTCCATTTTGATCTCCTTCTCCAGTTCTAGTGTGTAAATATGTATGGTCTCATTTTGTAAATTATGAACTTTATTACTTTGCTTACATTAAAGAGCTTCGGATGAGTTGTTTTTCAAAAATTACCCTTTTACATTTAATTTGGATTAGTTAGAAATGAGTTTGAGGAAGAGGTCATTCCGGCTCATGTTATGTTTACAAAATTTGCCTCTACTTGTATATTTTAATGAAGCGAAGAAATATTTCCTTTATTCTTAAAAGAGTGGCAGAGGAAGTACCTGTAATATTCAGAAGATATTTTCTTAAGATTAATGCAAATTTGTGTTTATTTTTCTGGGTTAGGGATTTTCCCCGGATTGTCGAACCATGACAAAGCATCCTTTCTATAAATGTCTAGTGTATAGAGATTTTGTTGTATTGCGAGATACCTTAAGTATTTTCTGTTATTTTGGAGAAGTCTTTGACATAAGATGACGACCTTATTTTTTTGGTGATTTAAATGAGCAAACTAGTTTATTTTTTGTTAACTGCCTCTAACATATTTACACTGTATCATTTTCTTTTTATTCTTTCATTAGATAGAAAGATTTGGAGCATCATTTTCAAGTTTACCATGAGAAGATAGTTTGTTTTGTCGGAAAAGATAGTTCATTTCTATCTGCCGAAGTTTTTGAAAGATCTATGGCTTCACATGTCATTTTTCCTAACATTAGTTCACTTTTTATAGTGAATAAGAAGACAAAATCATCTGCACAAAAGCTTGAATGGAAAATTTTCTTCTGGATAAATATAATTCCTATCATCCCCAGTTATATTTGAAATACTCATTTGTGTCATATGTTCCATAAGCAAGCATCACTACTATATGAAGCTCGAAAACAAAAAATCTTTCTTTTTGTATTTTTGATACACCTTCATTTATAACTTTATAGATAATTCTATATCCATGAGAGTGTTCTTTACATGCTTTCTCATGTTTGTAGGGCACTGGATAGCATTTAATATGCATTAATAATGATGTATTGAGTTATAAGAAACGCAACCTTGATATCAATAGTGATTACTGTTACACGTAATCAATCGGCACTTTGTCTTCTGATATCTTCATACAAATTAACAAAAGCATTGTCGGCAGACTTCCCAAAACGAAACCTTAAATGTCGATTATTTAAATCTCCTGTTCCTTCCAAGAAGAAAGTCTCCTAGTAACAACTATTCAAAAATCTTTCCAAAAAATGGAAGCAGGGTATTATTCAATGTGATAAAATCTTCATTTTGTCTTTAACTTTTTAAAATAATAATATAATCATTCTAAGTTTCAGGCATTTGGAAAAAAACTACAGAAAAAGCATTTACTGAGAAATATATGAATGAGGTTTAGAAAATAGCTATAGATAATAAGACGATGTTGTCAATTCCATAGTATTCTGGAGTTTTTCCTTTTGGCAGAGACTCTGGATGATATACAGGGGACTTCTTACTACATGATGGATCATTTGGAAGTAAATTAATGTGATAATGATTACGCCTATAATCTGTTGGTAGAAATAATTTTGCAAGGATATTATTAGCAACCAACATTTATGTTACTGTTTTCTTAATAAAAGAATTTACAAGGATTTTTGACTTTATAAAGGATGATTTATATAAGGTTTTCCATATGGATTTGAAGCTACCACTTAAAATATTATATATATATATATATATATATATATATATATATATATATATATATATATATATATATATATATATATATATATATATATATATATATATATATATATATATATATATATATATATATATATATATATATATATATATATATATATATATATATATATATATATGTATATATATATATATATATATGTAATGCTTACTTTTTTCTATATATATATTTTAAAAAATTATCCTCATTAGAGATTGTTATTTTTGTGCTCTTCTTAAAATATTTAATTATTTTAAGTATAGTAAAACTTAATGTCCACAAAGTTGGTGCAGATACCTAAGCTTTCCGTTAATTAATTATAGATTAGGCTTGAATTTGATGTTTGTAGACTGATACAATAATTTCAAAGAATTAATAAATATTTAATGGTAATTTAAATTAAAGAATGATATGTACGCAGTTAAAAATTTACATACATAGCAATAAAAAAGCAAATTTAAAAAATAAAATCAATAGTTAAAACAAAAAAAGCTAGCTTAAAAATGAAATCAATAGTTAAAATATCTAGATTAAAAAAATCAAGATGGATACAAGGAATACACTTATCAGTTTCAGGTAAATTGCAATTCAAAATAAAAATTTTGTAACAACAAGCAGATATTTTGCATAAAAATAAAATATCAAGAATGTGTAAAATTGACTATAAATTTAAGTTATTTCTTAGTTCACACACTGCAAAAGTAATGAATTTCATGCTTCAGCTGATTTCTCATGTAAGCAGCTGAGGCATGGAATTCAAAAATAAAAGACAGCATTTTGTAAATAAACATGACGAAAACATAGTTGCTCAAAAATGAATACAATGCATGTAGTATGGAATTAAATAAAAATTGGTATTATTGAATTCACAGAGATGTCACACCTGATCCTTTGTCCAAAAGTAAGAAAAAATATCAGATGTTACTTAGTTTGGGATATGCCCTTCCCTTATTGCAATGATTCCTTCTTACTCTCTCTCCAAAAGCAGTACATTGTCCAGCAGTTTTACAGTTGTTTACCTGGATCGACCACTAACAACCTTTCAATGAGCTTGCCTATGGTTTGGGAGGTTTTCCAAGCTCACGAAACGTTTCATCTGTTGATAAAGAACTCTTCAGCTGCGCTGGTCATTTTACGTCATTCCTCAGATTTTTGAACATTCATATACGTGGGAAGTTGTCCAATTCATTACTTCCAGTCATTTTTCACTAAAAAACTCGCTTGTATTTGCAATGAATGTCTTTAATTGCATCTCAGTTTTTCCATTCATTTTAGTATTGTGTTACAAAAGCTAACCACATGCATTTTACGTATGCTCGCTTTGTCTGTGATGTTTGTTCCAAACATTTGCATAAGTATGACCTTTCTACTGAACAACGTGTTCACTGTACTGATATTGCTCACAGAAGAATCCATTTTCTAAAAATGCATGACTGTCTACTTAAAATTTACATTGTTGTTGATGTGTGCACTTACGTATTCACAGCAGTAGCCTAAACAAAAGAATACTTATATTCAGAAATGAATGAAATTTATTTGATTCTAAATGATAAAAAATTTTAATAACTGTTTCTAATGCAGAACATGCATTTTCCAACACACATTATTTGGAAATATGTAAGTTTAATTATGAACTATTCTAGTAAAGTTTCTTATTAAACTTACAAATTCCGAACATTAATATATTCTAGGAATACACAATATGCAGAAAAAATTTTAAAACTTATAAATGTTAAATGTTAAAATTTTATACATTTTATTTAAAAAATTAGAGTTAAATTTGTTTTGATTAAGGAGAAATTAAAAACAAATTAAATGGGACTTTTTTTATTATTCATTGAATTAATCGAATGTTCTTAAAGACTGCATATTGAATAAATATTCGAAATTTTTTTAATCTCAGTTATGTCTTACATATTTTATATGGAATACGAACGAGCTAGATGTATTTTGTTATTAGTTGACTAGAAGGTTTGTCTGTGAAAACCACTTTCTTAAATATCTTATTTATTTAAATAAAAATCGATAAAAAAATTCGTTTAATTCACATAGTTTAATGCAAAAGGTTTAAATACTATGCGTATGTCATAAATTTAAGTAATTTTATTATTAAGGAGAGGAGAAACTATATATATATATATATATATATATATATATATATACATATATATATATATATATATATATATATATATATATATATATATATATATATATATATATATATATATATATATATATATATATATATATATAAACTATATTTACAGCTGAAATATAAAATTATTTTTAAAAAATTTTTTGTTAAATAACATAGATTAGACATTTTTTTATTTATATATGAATATGTTTATTGGTGAATGAAAATCTTTTGTTTCTATAAACAGAAATAGTATTTGATGTTGAAATTTATGCTTTTTTAAACTACAAAATTTGTTTAGGAATTACTTTTTTCTTTAAGAAAACAACTCTAGTTACTTATATTACAATTAAAATAGCCATACGGAAAATGTTTTAAGCATTCAATTCTATTGAGAATTGTTAATGAGTTATAAGCTTGATAATTAACAAGAGGAAATCATTGATGTAAGTATCACATCATGCGATATTTGCATATTCTATTTTATGGATTCTAGTTTATGGCTACAGTTTTGGGCATTCAGTACGATCACTATAATAACTGAAAAGGGATCTAAAATTTAAAGAAAGACATAAAAATTACAACACCCTCGGGGATTGTTGTATGGCTTTAAAGTGCTGTTTCATAGCTTTCTCAAAACTTCCTTTTACATCCGGAACATTGATATGGAGACGAACCGTGCTCTGAAAGCTTCTAAGATTCGCAACTTGGATAACAGCAATATGGAGTCCCTTTACTGAACTTCCAGTTTATTCTGTAGCCATGAGCATCATTCTTATGCAGATCAAGATTGACATTGTTTTATCTCCAAGATAAGTCGAGATTGAATACCCAGAGTACTTCTTTACGTCTTTCTAAAACAATAGAAACGCTGTCATCCTGTAAACATCAGAGAAACTTATCATTTTAATAGTATTGGCATCCAAGTATGCACAAAATCATGTTAGTTGAGTTTACAGCACTCCCTTATTGTTTTGCTCAGCCTATTTTGCTCATCCATTATTGTTTTGCTCATCCTACGATAGAAGAGCTCCATAAGGATGAGATGCTACGTGCAGCTTTTTCAAAGAGTTATGGAAGACCGGCTTGTTTTTATGAACGATAACATTCGACAACACAAAGCTACAGCCACAGCCAATCATATAAAAGAAGAATATTGCGATATTTCACCGATATCACTAGAGCTTAATCTCATTCTAAGATATTCTATGAAAAGCCATGGACTGTCAACAAATCCCTCCCGAAGCTAACTAATGATTTAAAATTTGAGCATACGGAAGAACGAAGATTATATCAACAAATATTGATCAACATTGCCATTATTAAAATAAATCATTTCTGTAACATCTCTAGAAGAGGATTATAGTTCGTATTATATGAAGTAATAAAAAAATATACAAAGACAATGATATGAAACATACAATATATTGCACTCCCTATTTTTACCAATGTTGCTCTCGTTTGCATATCAATCTGCTCTAAATTCGTGTACAAATTCTTTGGTTTCTGCTTTACCCCGTAAGATATCAATATACAAAAGTTTCATAAATACATTTTTCTGTCAAAAAATTTTTTTATGTTTGTAACCTTAAATTTCGATATTAGTATTCACGCAAAAATTGAAACTTAGAAAATTTTCAAGGTTCATGCGGACAGTTATTAGATATGCAATAATATTGTGTACAATGTGACATCTATATTTAGACAAAACAATAAAAATATAAAGGCAAAGCGTTTAAAAAGACGCGGTATGATTCAACCTGTTTTTACCAATGTTACACTCATTTGCGTACATCAACTTAATTTAAACTCCTGTGAAAAATGTTTTGCTACCATATCCAAATTCCCATGCATAAAATTTTCACACAAGCTTTATTGAAATATTTTATTCTGTATGTATGTAATATTAGTTTTGGGGACTAGAACGCTTATTGCTCGCAATTTATTTAATGAGATTAATACATATAATTTATATAATTTTGAATATTTTTATACTAATTTTTCAATTTTATATCCAATATAAGTGTCTTGAAGAAATTTTTAAGAAATAAAAAATTGCTGAAAAGTTATTTGATTTCTCAATATAAAATTTAAAATAATTTTAAGAAAAAACATACTGAAACCATTTTATAAAATTATTGAAATTCCATTTTATAAAGCATTTTTAGTATGTTTTCGTCTAAAATTATTTTATTTTTCCCACAATATATTTTTATTGTTACATCGAAAGATATTTTTATTATATTAATGTTGCAAAAAGCTTTCTTTCCACGTTTTCATTAAAGATTTTTGAAAAGCATTTTTATTCTGAATACTTAATATTCATTTTAGTATACTAAACATATATTGTATCGAATACAGTATCGAAATACATATTGCATTCAAATGTATACAGCCTTTAATATTTCTGAAGATTATATATTAGAATTTTTACATAGATTTTAAAATAAAATATATAGATATATTTTTAAAGATCTTTTAAAAAAAATCCAACAAAATATTTTTACAGGATCAAGTAAAATGCAATGTTATTAAGAAAAACACAAACTTATTTTTAATTATTCCTTAGGTAATAGGCCTCCAGTACTAAATTATAACGCAGTATAATCATGAATATTGCATATGCATAAGAATACATAAAAATTGGTGGGGGGAGACTAAATTGAATTAATTAAAAATATTGCAGAGGAGAAATAAATTTTCAAAGTTTTCTAAGAAACACAAACCAAGAAGATTTAAAGTACGTAAAATACAGTATATGGAAAAACATAATAAATTATTTTGATTATTCTTTAGATAACCAACAACAATTTCGTGGCTTTCACCCTTTTCAAGCATTACCTGGCAATCATCACATGGGATTATCAAATGACAAGCCTGAGCAAATAAAGAGGGCACCAGCCCCGGGTAAAAATTTTTAAAATTTATTTCTAATAAAACAATAAAAAATAAGCTCAAATGAAAGGAATTCTTATTAATTTTACAAAAATTTCATTTAACAAAGCAAATGAAACAGTAGTATAGGACTTACGTTTAAAATTTAAATTTTATTATAAAACTTTTAGAAAAATCACTGAACGAGTTAAAAAGAATTTATACAAAGGGATTGACAATATTGTATGTTTCTTCAAAATTTTCACAAAGTCAGAAGTTACCACCAATGTAAGAAATCATATCATTGCTTTATTTTTCAAGTTTAATTTTGTTTCCTTAGTTTTACCAAACTTTCAATCAGCCAAGTGAATAGAAAGCGAAGTATCTGGAACTTAACATCTGATATGGTATGACATAACACATGACGATGCAAACATATTAAGATTTTTGGCGATAAACTATTATTCAGAACTTTATATACCTTCATTTATAATTCATACAAAACTAAGCTTTTTTTTCAAACACTTGAAAAAGTTTTTTTCATAACAAACATATTAAAAAAATAATAAGCTTTTAATTATTTATAATAATCAGCACCTTATTAAACTCATTTGAATATTTTTTTGTGAAGTCATGCTGTCACAGCATACTTGTGAATATTTAAAATAACATTTGATGTTAAGAGCAGACAAATTCCCTAAAAAATGAAATAGACGATTTAGTTTTCATTAGCCATGATCTACTAAATGTACATGCTTTTATTAGTCTTAATTTTAAAAAACCGATGATTTATCAACGAAATTTTTCTTTTAATAATGTTTTAACTATTTGTGGAAAAACTTAACATGTACGTTGATCAACAAAAACATTATGACCCTTCCCCAGTGTGAAAATGTACGAATAGAAAATTGATAATCCTGTTTGACTGCTTAATTCTTTAGAAAACGAAGCATCCTTTCACTGAGAGTAAGTGCTTTAAATGGAAAAAAATGATCAGTTAAAAATAATATATCACGGACAAACAGATTCCATGAAAATTCAGAACGAGTATCTCTGAAAGATATGCTTAATCGGGTTAAATTGTTGACATATATAGTGAATGATAAATGGTAAGCAGATGATAAAGTTTTTGATTCCAGGCGAACTTAATCTTGGTTTACAGATAAAAGATCCAGGTGTAAATACAAACATTTATCCATCACTGACTTGGTTAAGAATAGGATAAAATAACATTATAATTAAAAGTATGCCAAAATACGCTGTTTAATCAGTTCTATTTCATGAGACCTTGTGGCTTAAACAGCCCCATATGTGATGACTCAGCACCCCCAACCACAAGGGCAAGAGCCTTATGATTTGATCTATCAAAAAATACTCAAATCAGTTGAAAACTGCCTGAGCAATGATTTAAAAGAATGCATTGCTTACAGAAACTATCCTCTTCGTATTTATTGCATTCTCCATAGCTTCTCTTTACATAAGCCTATAACTCAAATAATATCCAATATATTTATAGAATTTATTCATTTGTAATGCCAGATGCTTTGTGTATCACATAGTATTATCAATTTTTTAATAAAAAAAATATAATTTATTATGTTAAAATAATTTGAAAAATTCTGAGATTACGTTATTTTAAAATTTTGGATTCTCTATAAATCTAAAATTTATAACAAGAATTCCTTTAATATCCGAAAATTCATTAATACTTATAATCGTATTCCTTGATAATTCCAATTGCGTTGTGTGTATCCATATAACTATTATTTAAAAAATATATAATTTATTGAGTTAAATAAATTTGGAAAATTCTGAGATTACATAATTTTGAAATTTTGGATTCCAGTGCGCTTTATAGTAAACGTGTTTAGAATATTAATATCTTAGTAATAATCCTTACTTTCTCAAAAATATACTGCATAATATCCTTGAAATATGAATCTGAGACATTATGATTTTGTAATTAATTAAATATTGTTCTGTAAATCACTGTCTGAAATTTTTAGATTAAGGGTAATTCTTAAACAGACAATGTAATTCATTTTGTTATTGCACATTAGTAAATTAAAATATTTCTGTTTCTTCTTGTTTTTTCAGCGGAATTTTTATTAAAAAATTTATATTCCTAAATTTTAGATGTAATCCGTTTCATGCATACTACAATGCTCCAAACTGCTTGAAATTCACTTTTAATAACCTATGTATTTTACAAATTCAGAAGAAAAAAAAACATTATGTAGATCTTTAACAAGATCAAATGTAGAAAACTTAAGAACATATTTATTATATATTGTACCAAAAACGTGATATATTTCTTTGTTTAATTTGTAGATGAGGACGATGATCCAATAACACCACCAGATGATCATGATACAGAATCTCCAGACCATGCTTCCACAGAGCCACCAAACCATCACCAAACAAAACCACCAGATCATGATTCCACTCCACCACCAGACAAACGAACCCCACCATCTTCACCAGAAATTTTTCCGTTACCACCCATACCAGTAATTTTTCCTTTGCCACCCTTACCACATCATTTTCCAGGTAAATATATTTTTCAAAATTCTGTTTTATTGCTAAATACAATAGATGAAATCATTATGATTATGATAGATAAAATCATACTGTAGACATTATAAAATTACTTTGATAAAATTTCTCTAGAAATTACACAAAAAAATTTAACAATTAAAATTTTAATTTTAAATTTAAAAAAATTACGATAAATCTTTTATCTACTATTTTTAAATTACTAGTTTAAAAAGATTTCTAATTTAATCTTGTATCTAAAATGAAAAGTTAAAACTGCTAATATAATACCGAGATTAAAATGTAAAAATACAATGATTTATCTTCTCTATAAGAGGCTTGAAAAATAAAAAAATTCTAAGAAAAATTCACTTTTGCACAACTTTTAGAACAATCGTGATCTTAAAAGACTTCTAGAGATGTGATACCTTCATTAAGACACCTAATACTTCTGAATAAGATGAGTAACTTCTGGTCAAAAACAATTTCGTAATTTCCTAAAAATCGTCTATTCTTTTAGCTGAAAATATATCACTAACTTGCTCTTAAAAACGATTAATTAAATGTTATTCAATCTTTTGTTAAACTGTTTGATCATACTACTTGGGTCCATAAGCTCTTGTTCCAATAACTTAACAATGCTATAGAAAATATATGAGATTTGAAAATACAAATAACATAATTTAAGAATGTGTAATAGTTATCTTCTTCTGTAAATCTCTGTATTAACTAATAGAATCCTACAAAGACAAAGTATATTCAGAGGTTTCGAGAAAACAAAATTTAATTATGTATATCTGTGATTTCTCTGGATATGAGTTTCTGCCATTTCATTTAGAAGTAAAATACAATTTTGCCTCAAAATACAATATGGATATATATGTACGTGAAATTTGATGCATGTGTCTACTTTTATCTCAATAATGTGGTGTTATTTAAAAACTATAAAAAAACCCAAATCTTATATTGAATTTGCAAATGTGTATTTTTACTAACAGCAATATTATTTATATAGGACATAAAATGAGAAAAATATACTAATATTTAATTTATTTAGGAATACCGGCCATTCCATACTATCCAGTACCTCACTATTATAGACGTAAGGAAAAACAACTTATATATTACTTTTTTACTCTCTAAAATAAAAAATTCTATTATATTCTTTATATTATTCATTTATGCTTTTATTATTTATGTTATTCGTATTAAATTCTTTATATTATTTTTGTTTCTACTTTACTCCATGCCAATTTTACAAATTAAATACTTAAAATACTCAACTTTTGATAATATATATGAGTGCAAACATTAAATACTGCGGATTCACTTTAGCAAAATCAAATTAATGTTTCATAATTATTAAATTTTGAAAATTTGAATATCCTTTGTTTAAAAGTTAAACTTAATTCATTAACAATATTTCAGAACTTTTAAAAAACAATTCATCCTCTTAGAATAGAAATGATCCGCTTTCACTGTCTAGGTATCACGTTCCAAAATATCGGACTCTGTGGTGTTTTCAATAAGACTTTCAGATTTGTTAAATTAATAAATTTTTAATTATTCATATTTGATAAAAGTAATACAATAACACTTTAAACATATCTCATGGTGAATCTTCAATGAGTTTAAAAAGTCATTCTAGAAGAATTTTATTCTGTGAGTGCGTTATATTTATATATATAAAATGTTCTAATATCAGCAAATTTCATTGACAGACTTTTTACTTTGTTGGTAATAAATTTTACATTTAAATAATTTTAACTCTATGTACATATTCATAAACATATGCATGTATCAATTGATTCCTGAAAAATTCTTATATATTCATTAGACATTTTGAATTAGAGTGATGAGGTATATTTATGAGGTATATATAAAAATTGCGGTTCATATTTATGAATTTATGATTTCTATTTTGTTATGATGATGAATTATATTTATGAGTATATAAACTTATGAGGTATATAAAAACTGCAGTTTTATACTAATTTTTTGTAATATATTTTTTATTTTTTACATTGACTTTATTTTATTCTTCAGCTTTAATTTATCACCACACTTATTTCTGGTTACCATCCTGCCAATCAATATACTGGAAATGTCCAAAAGAATTCCTTCCTTATGCACCTTATCACTATGTCCATGACCAACCTTATAACTATGACCATGATCCCAATCAATGGTGGCATCGTTACTATAACAGAAAAAGTAAGTTTACTTTTGTTAAGCACAAATATGTTACTTTACCAGATGTTGTAAATTGAGGGATATTTTTGTATTTATATTAATGTTTGTAATGTATACAACTCATAATTATGTCCGAGTCCAACCTTGTAACTACACTGCTCAAAACAATTAAAGGATATTACGGTTTTAGATGGATCTTGTGACTGGGAAACTTTTTAGCTGATTGATACTTAGTCGACAGACGTAGTAGGTTATATGAGAATAAATTACACATGTTTGGCAGAATAAAATGCATTTTATTGCGCATTTGTGTACAAAAGGAAAAAAACACAATTTGAGCAAATGAGAAAAAAAGAATAAGAAAAGGCGTTGTCTTCAAAGGAAGTCATTTTCAGTGATGGTTTCCACGGACGGCCAGCAACGTTGAACACCTCTGAGGCATGTAGTCAACGAGGCTATTAATCACGAGTTGGGGTATTCTGTCCCACTCTTCCAGAAGAGCTCTTTCCAGTTCTTGAAGAGTTTGTGGGGGTGGTTGGTGGCCAGCAACTCGTCTTCCTAGAGCGTCCCAAACGTGCTCTATTGGATTCATGTCTGGAGAACACGCTGGCCATTCCATTCGTACGATTCCTTCCTTGAAAAGGAAATCCTCCACCAGGTTAGCACGATGTGGCCTGCAGTTATCGTCCATTAAAATGAAGTCATCTCCGATTGCTGCAGCGTAAGGGACTACAATAGGTCTGAGGATCTCATCCCTATATTTGTGACCAGTCAGAGGTCCATCTCGAATGATATAGAGGTATGTGCATCCGTCAATGGAGATGCCACCATACACCAATACTCCCCCACCGCCAAATCTGACACTTTCGTGCACGAACGCTGGATTATTCCTACTGCCACGGTCCCTTCAGATGAAAATACGCCTATTATCAGGATGAACAGAGAAACGGGACTCGTCAGAAAAAAGAACGTTGGTACATTCATTTCTCCTTCATTTCACATGCTCTGTTGCCCACTCCCTGCGGTCGCGACGATGCCTTGATGTTAGAATACACGTACCATCGGTCGGCGAGCATACAGACCTACACCATGGAGCCGGTTTCGGACAGTTTGATTTGAAACCGTGGTGTCAGTAGCCGAGCGAAGGTGTTGTTGGAGAAGAGTAGCTTTCATATTTCGGTGTCTCCGAGTCTTTAACACTAAATAACGATCTTCATTGGGCATTGTTGCTCGTCTACGACTTTGCCCTGGTCTTCGGCCTGCAATTCCAGTCTCCAAAAAACGGTTCCAGATCCTGGAAATCACACTTTGTAACACTCAAATGGCTTGCGCTACTCCGGCTTGAGTTTGGCCCCCTTCTAACCTACCAACAACTCTCCAAGCATCTGAATCGGTTAAATGACTTTGCTGAGACATCGTACTCATCGAAACAAAGCAGTCACTGAATACCGATCATCCTTGTATTCATTGTCTTTTATTCAGTTGAAAGTCAAATTTCATTCACTGCCACTGAAGTGACGTTTTTGAAGTCGAACTCAAAATTAGCATACTCCACAGTTTGAAAATCAGAAAAACTTTCATTTGTGATTCTCTTCTTCCATTTTCTGCAAAAAAATTTCGTTTATATCTTTATTTTATGTAAAACTTACAATATCCTTTAATTGTTTTGAGCAGTGTATATCCATGGTCCTAATTAATGTTGACATCGTTACTATTACAGAAAATGTAGTTTTATTTTTTATCATGCAAGAATATGTTCATTTAACACATGTATGAATTGAGGGATATTTTTGATTAAACATTAGTATAATGTTTTAATAAAATCATTTATTAACAAGCATGTGCAACTTTAAACTTAAAATTAGGGTTGTATCATATATAAAGAAAGCTGGAAAATTAAGTAGCATTTTATGCATGACGTATATAGTTAAATAGACAAATACTTTTATTTTAATTAAACGCTATAGCAATTTAATTTGATATTAAATTATAATTGAGTAAATTATTTACAAAAAATGAATTATTTTTCTTTTAACTAGGAAAATCTTGAATCATATACTTCAACTAACTTTCTTGGGCAAAATAAATACCTGAGTAAATTTCTAAGATTTTGAATGACGTCATTTACGGTCATGTCCATAAATTAAGGATAATTCAGAATCACATAGAAATTGAACTCTAAAATAAAAATTTCACATGTAGAATTGGCACAAAGATCTTGAAGACTAATATGCAAATTACAAGGAACCACCAATTGGCGCCGACAGTACGTCACAATGACGAGAATGTAAGAGAGGAATACATAAGGAATGGTTCCAAAGAAGTAAAATTGTTCACAAGCGCTTTAAAAGCGTTACAATGCAATAACCACATAGTTATGGCACAAAGGAAGCATTTGGATGATGTTTTACGTGGTAGAATTTTCGGTCGTCTGGAATGTGGACATACCCAGCTGGAAGTATCCGAGGAATTTGAAATCAAGCAGAGTGTCAGCTCCAGGCTTTGGCAACGGTTCCAAGATAATAGTAATGTGAACAGACGTTACAGCACAGGTCTCTCCCGAGTTACAATGCCGAATGAAAACCGGTATTTCGCAGTTACTGCCAAAAGAAACAGACGGAGCACAGCATCAGACCTGTCTCGTCAGCTCTCTTCAGCTACCGGTACTACAGTTTTAAGGCAGACCGTGTGCAGACGCTTAGGGCATATTGGTCTATATGCTTGTAGGGCTGTCAATTGTGCTTCTTTTACGGCAACTCACTGTCGCCTGCGATTAGTACTGGAGTAGAAAGCATGCATTGTGGACACCCTAACAGTGGTCTTGTGTGATGTTTTCCGACGAGTCCAGATTTAGCTTTCAGTCTGATTCTCGCCGGACTTTCATATGGAGAGGGCCAAGTACCCGTTACCACCAAGAGAACACCATTAAACGACACCGTTACGGTGGTGCAGGATTGCTCGTTTATGGAGGAATTATTCTAGGTTCCAGAACTAACCTACGTGTTCAGAATGTAACCATGACAAGCCACATCTATCGGGATGTCATTCTGGAACAAAATCTACGTTTATTTCGCGGCGCCATGTGTGCAGAATCTTTGTTTATGGATGACAATGCCCATCCTCACCGTGCAAACTTTGTAGACGAATGCCTTCAATCGGAGGATATCACCCATATTGATTGGCCAGCATACTCACCGGGCTTGAAAACAATAGAGCATGTGTGGAACATGCTTGGCCGTCGAATTGCTGTCCATCAACCCCCTCCCACATGTATACTATAACTTTGGAGAGCATTGCGTGATGAGTGGTGTAATATTCCTCAAGAGCAGATTGACAATTTGATCCCAGCATGCCTATGCGTTGTCTGTCTGTATTACATCGTCTGGGGGCATACTATGCATTAACCATCATACCAACCATGATATATTGGTTTTTTAAATATATTCTTTTTTAAAATTAGCTCCAGGGAGTGAAAATTGCAATTTTTATCAATGATGTCAAACATATAGCATTATTTTTGCTATTTACCTTTTGTAGACTTTACAAATAAGTCACATTTTTTTGCTTCCGCCTCTTTCTTTACCTGAACTTGAATTATCCTTAATTTATGAACACAAGTGTATTTAAATTCATTGTATGAATATAACAAAATACTATATCAAAGGAAATGTTTAAAAATTATTGGAAATCTAACTTTAAAACAAGACTCTCAGAAAAGTATTCCAATTGTTGAAAGGAAGACAAATTGTAAAAATTTAAAAAAAATAATATATTGAAAATATTTTTTCAATCCTTGATACGAAAAGTGAGATTATTTTGTGTCTATAATTAACTTTCTAAAGATATAAAGCTCTAAACATGTGTTTTTTACGAACATATCTCGAAATATATAACTATTAAAATTGCTCAATTGATTTTATTTGTCAAGTTAATAAATTATGTACACGAAATTATCATTCCGTATGCATAAAAAATTAGGCTTCAAGTAGTCGTGTAAAGGTTATTCTTAAATCAATCGAAAAATTCAAAAACTAAATATCAATTAGTAAGAGAAAAACATGCGGAAGTCTGATATAATAATGTTTCTTCTTATGCCTTGCTTTGTTACTTTATTTTGCATTCAGCAATTGTTTTCAATTAAGAATATTTATATGAAACTCTTTTTAAATCAGAGAGAAAAAGCATTTTTTGTCCAAAAAAATTTTTAAAAATTGATGAATCCTTTTTCCGCAAAATGATAGTGAATTTAAAATTTCTTAATAAATAAATATGTAAAAATATGTTAATTTTAGATAGCTGGTTCATTTCCCTTACTTTATCAGTAAATGTTTTATGATCTAATGTATAAATTGCAGTTTGTATATGATCATTTAAAAGAAACTTATTAAATCCCATGAAACTGTACTTTTGTTAATCTCAATTATTGTTATTTTTACTGAAAAATAATTTCTTTCAGTAATGAGCTATAGTTTGTTATTTTTAATCTAATGTTGTTACATAAATTATTATTACTTATACGAAATTTATACAAATACTGAAATATTAATTAATAAGCACATGATTATTCAAATGCATTTTCACTTGAACTTTCATTCGTTAATTATAGGGAATGAATTAATATTTAATTTCATCATAAATTCTTCTATATTTAAGCAACCATTTATAAATATAAAAAAATACAATTATTTGATTGTGAAATGTTTAAAATTAAATTTTTAAACTGAAATTTAAATTTTTCAAATACTGTCTAAAAATACTGAAGAAAATATGGAAACATAAAATGTGTATTTCAAGATATTTTATATACTTGATAATAAATTTCTTTTTTTTTACGATTTTCATCTAAGAATCATTCAAAATATATTTTAAGAATATTAATGGTCTAACTTATGTTTAATTTTTTCATATAGTTATGACTTATGAGCAGAACATGTTTCTTGACTGAATAGAAAATATGATAAAATCCTACTCACAATAATAAATGAAATATATTAACTCTGATATATAAAATACATACAACTACTCTCTCTTAAGTTCGCACTAAAACACTAAGCTGAAATCAACGTTCACACTCTCTTAATGTCAAAACTGATTTAAGAAATGTTGGTTTTTTGTTCTAAAACTTGAGGTCCGGTGACTTGGTGGCAGCGTTTCCGCTCTCATGGCATTGGTCCGAGGTTCGTTCCTCGATCTGGACAAGGTGAACTCAGTCTTTCACCACTTCAATGGGTCAATAAATTGAGTACCAAGCATACTTGGGAACTATACACTGGGGTTCTCACGTTAAGCACACCACCTAACTGGGACATATGCTTTCTGTTAAGAACTACTTTCTTGAAGGCGGTGCCACTGCTGCCGTAGTTCGAATTATATAATTATAAATAGTCGCTCTTTCCTTTGTGTTTTTACCCTCTCTCAAAGGAACACAACTCGAATGATCTTGTAATTTCAGTCTGATTTTTATGTGTTGTGATGTTTTATAATAAACATGAGAAAGCGTATTATTCTAGATTGTTGGAGTTTTGAACCAGGGCACTAGATTATAGATTGTTAAAATCTAGAAGAAAAAACATTCTCATTATTGGTTATTGATCTAATACTTCACACCCCAGGGCCCTCAGTCATGAAAACAGTTATGGGCACTGTAGGCTTTAGTCTACATGGGCTGTCATGCCACGGAGTTTAGTTTAGTCGGAGTACTAAAACTTATATAATTTGTTCGTTTTATTATAAATTACATTTTTGAATTTTTGTATTTGAGAAAGCTTTTTAAATATTTACAGATGAAAATGATGCTAATTAAGATTTTAATATTTCAATAATTTTACCAAACAATGAACAAGAAACTAAAAAAATGACGGTAATAAATCTTACATCTATTTAAACCTAGCATAATTTTTGGTATGAAATGCTTTCACTTTCAAATCCAATTAAGAACATAATTTTGTGGTGATTAATCAATAATTTAAAAAGGAATCCTTATTTATTGTGCTTCTTATATTTATCTTGATCTATTTCAGATATTTTCAGAGAAGCACTAACAATAAATGAGAAAATAGGATACTACTTTATCAGTTGAAACACGTATTTAAATCATTTCTTTAAATTTATTCAATTTCAAATTACTTAAATCACTAATTGCAAAGCCGCCAAAAAAAAACTATTCTAGATTTAAACGAGTTTTATTGTGCAGTGCGAACGAGATATTATACTAATTAGCTTTTATAAAGACAATATTGGAAGTTTAAAAATAACGCTTGTAAGATTGTCATTATTTAATGTCCTGGGTAATGAAATTTGCTGTCGAAATCAAATATTTGTTAGCTGAATATAATCTATTTCAAATGCTTTCTAATTTAAATATGCAATGTACAAATTTCTGATGATTTTTAATAATGAGAAAATAAACATTTGTTAATAACTAATCAAATCTCATCAACATATTTAGGTCACTGCAAATTTATTTCTGCAAAAATTATATTAAATAATATAATTTTTGCAGAATTCTAATGAGTTTAATTTTTTAAGACTTAAAATTTAGGATCTCATTGAAAATACTGTGTTTTCAACAACTTAGATCTAAATATCCTATTAGCAATTCCATTCATTAATAATGCTGCATCATATTTATGATTTATCACATCACATTAGCTTTTCATCACATCAATCGTCATATCAATTCCCCAAACTAATGAATTCAATTTATTTAGTATATTAATTACTTCAATATATTAAATTTAGAATAGAAATTAAGTCATCAAAAATGCTCATTAACTAGAAAACATAAGAGTATTTATAAAAAAAATTTGATTATTGGTATATATTTCTCTGTATATATCTGTATACATTTAGTTTGAATAATTAACATGTATGTAAAACTGTTACGATTTTTACTGGAATATATGATTGAGTATTTTTATTTTTGCACTATCATGTTGCTGTTATTAATGATTAATTTATTTATAATGTTTTTCTTATATATTTTTAGGAAGGTCACTTTCTGAATTACAAAATTGAAGAAAATGTAACCACAATCTTCTTATTGTATACATAAATATATACATAGAGCATTTTGAATGTGATTAAGTTGTTTTAAATATATGATAAGAATAATGAATAATGTAATGAAGATAAATAATAAACAGTTTAATTCTATTAGGATTTTATAACTTTTTTTTGTGTCTTAGTATTTATTTTGTAATGTCGACCAAGATTTTAAAAATAGTGTTATGAAATTTTAAATATGTAATTAATTCCAGTTGTTCATTAATATCAAGAAATTAGAAAAAGAATAAAGTTTTGTTGGCACTTTTTTTAAAAGTTATATTTGTACGAAGATCACACCCTGAAACTTTTAAGATGAGAAGTTGCAGAAAAAATCTATTATTAGATTGAAAAATATTATTTATTCTATTCTTGCAGTATTTTTATTGGCGATGTGCCAGTAATTTAAAACTACTGGCACATCAAAAATGATATGATGAAACATGGCACATAGAAAATGACATTTTAGATGACATGAAAAATCAAATTGAAAGGAAAAACTATTATATGGTCATCTAATTGCCATCTAAAATCTTTGACTTTCTATTATTTTACATAGGAATTAAGTTTAGAAAATTGTATTCTACATTTACAATTAATAGTTAGAAAGGAAAGATATTTTAAGCAGTGGATTCAATGGTTTACAGAATTTCTCAAAAATAGCAGTTGTCTTCTAGATGAACACGCAGGGAGATTGTTGTAAGCAGAATTTCCGCAAATAATACCTAAACACATACAGTAACTAGATCCTTCGGTATAACACCATTCATACATCTAGGCTAGACAGGAGCTCATTTGCAAGGTATTTTTAAGAACAGCTGTGAAGCCGTAATTGATGAGATTATAGTAAATGCTGTCTACCAACATGAGCACCGATATTGCGATAGTAAAAACTACACAATCTTTATAAACTGTATTTATAACTCTAGCGAAGTAAAAAACGTGCTGGTAAGCCTTTATTTATTCTTACATAAAGCGTCACTACAATTTTTCACCAAGCAATCAGTTCAAAATCGATTTGTGTATAAGTGAAATCTGTTTTACACAAATTTGTTATTTATATATATATTACAGGTTGTGTGCCCCACTGTATAAAGTTAAAATCGCTTCCTCCCCTTGTAGAACAAAAAAATGAAAATCTTAGCGGTAATGCGGTAATTTAATCAACGTAAAGACAATTTCAATCTATTCTGCCATCTACATCCTTGTTTCATCGCACCATTGGCGGCGAAGACGTTTTTTTTACTGCGTCTAGGGTAGATAAAGCAATGGTCGTTCTGCGGACAGACCACTCTGCTGTAAACCGGGTCGAATGTTACGTGCAGACACTGGTTGATGCGTTACAGACTGAATGTTCTTTGCTACGGTTTCCCGATGTGGCTGAGCGATCCGTCATTGCCATGCGCACAGTTAACCTGTCATCTCGTTAGTAGGTATATTGAGGTGTCTGCGAATGAACATGTTGGTCCATCATACCCTCCTGCAACCAACGGTCACATATTCGCATTACAGTTGCTTGGTTTCGTCCAACACGACTGAAAGATAATCCACAATCTCGGTAGATCCCTATCCTTCCTCTGTAGAACTCGGATACTTGATCAAAAAATTATAGCTGTTTTCTACGAGGCATAATTGATCATTTTTTTTTGAAAAAATTATAAGAAAAACACAATTGCCTAAATTGAAGTTATTGAAATCTCCTTGCCTTAAATGAAGCTTTTAGGTGGCGCCATATACGCGCGTGATGTGAGTCTGCGCTGAAATTCTAATCATTTGCATACCTCACCTCCGCTAATGCATGTTACAATTTTCATGTTTTTTGCATGCCTCCTTCAGGGTGTTACATTTTAGGGAGCATTAGAGAAATTAAATTTTGAATGAATACAGTGTAGCTGTCTTTATGATGCAATTTTAATGACGAAAAGTGTACCAACTATTATAATTTTGAAATTTTATTCCTTCAAAATTCCTAAGCAAATATTGCATGCAATACTCTAAAGATACGAGATTAGTTTGAATGTGTAGTATTTACATTTATATTTAAACATTTTCCCACAGGGAAAAGTTTGAACTCAATATTCTGAAGACACTTTTTGCTTGTCGTAAGAGAACCTTTCTCAAGCGAACACACGCATTCGGAACTCAGCTTCCTACTTACATGGTCGCATGTACCAACACTCTATAAGTTTTAAACATTCTAAATAAATTGCTTTTGTTTATAAGGTTAGTTTTTATTTACGCACTCAACCAACTACCCCCATAACAATAAATGTAATTCAATACATGAACCCTAATGCTTTCTTGGAGATTAAGAGAAATTTATAATCAAGAATATTTTTCTAAATAGAATTTGTTTCAAGAAATTTGAACGCAATAGTGATCTAGTTAAGGAAAACTTAAGAAAAATTTAAGCATTAAGTACAACTTAGAATTTGATTACTGTAAAATAAAATTATAACTAAGCAATGTTGGAGATTAATGATAGTACTTATGTGCTTTACGTTTATAAACACGCTTAACAAATATTAGTAATGAAGTAAAAAAGTAGAAATAATCACTATATATCAACTTATTGCCGAAAAAAAACCCAGTTAAGAGTAAGAATAATGTTATTTCTGATTATTGTTTATATCAGTAAAGTTTCTAGATATTGCATAATGTTTTAACTACAAGTCAGAAATAATTTGAAGTAAAGTCTAGCTTGAAATCGAGTTAACCTGGTTGGTAAATGTATCCTTCTCCTCTACAAAATGTTGTGAGTTATATATCTGATCCTTCTTATGTTCACTAAAAGTGGTTGTGGCTTATGAAATGGGTAGAGGTAGCAATGTCTTTGAAGTGAAATAATATTATTGGGCTGATCATGTAAGTCTAAGAATCTCTTGCTTGGTTACGTTTTCCAAATTATGAAGCTTCATTCTTCAACTTTATCAATGAATTTCTTTTATATATAGAGAATTTTTATTCGTAAACTATGTGTATTTTTACTCTAAAAATGAGTACATGATCTAAGCAAGTGGTATTACGATTAATTTAGACTCAAATGCATGATACAAAATATTTTTATGCAACAAAGATACCTATTTTTAAACAATAACAGAACAGAAATGGGAAAAGAGAAATATTTTGTACATAGAGTGTTATTGAGCTTTATGTAACGTCATATCACAAATTCATTACAATAAAACAAATGCTTATAGTTGATGAGTTAAACCTAATGGCTTTTGATTTTTAAAATGTGAGTTCTTAAGTTCTTGCCCTTGAATAAGTTGTATACAAATTTCCATTACAGATTAGGAAAAACGCATAGATATACTATCTTAGTTACAAATATTTGATTTGAACACAGTTTTATTGGCAAGAGTTTGTTACAGTCTGCTGTTTGTTGTTGCAAGTATAACACAATCTTTAATATATTGCAACAACAAACGCCTGTAAAATAACTTTTTATAATGGATCATAGAAAAAAGCATGGAACATAAACATAAGAACTTGCTTTAGCAGAAGATGGGACCAGAAGCTTTTCTTCAGATTTCTAATATTCAATCAAATTTAGATATTTTTCTATCAAATATAGTTTTTAAGTCATTGTCCATTACTTTCATATGAGGAATTTTCCTTGGGAATTATTATATTAAATAATTTAACACAGATAAACAGTTATTGTAATAAAATGAGATTTGTGAACATAAATGTCTTCTTCATGGGAATCATCATTTAGGGAAGTCGTATTTTATATGGTAAGAAATACTTTATGTTTAACAGCAGTTTCCACGCTGTAGTATAAAGACGTCGTATGAGGCACTGAAAGTAAATTATTATCTCCAACATCTTACAAAAACATTTATAAGACAACTAACTGATTTCCGGATGGCAAAAACAATCATGTCTTACAACTCCTGACAGATTATTTAAATTTAATATTATTTAAAATTAAATTATCATGTGCTAAATGCCAAATATAAACAGAGTTTTCGTACATCCCATCCATAAATCCTTTTAACATTTAAATTTATGAGCAGCAGAATATACATACGGCTTGATTCATTAGAGCAATATTATTTGATTCATGTAAATTTCTCAGCGCTTGAAAATTAATTTTACTATCAAATTTTAGAAGAATAAAAAACAAGATTACAAGAATAAGAATGTAAGTAATATAAAATTTTTTAGGAATATTTTCAACCATCTATAACAGTAACTTAAAAAAAAAGAATTGAAAATTAAAAACTAATTAAAAACTAGCTGAAAATCATTAATGATTCAAAAACATTTCAATTAAAAAACCGGACATCTTTTTATATGATAAGAAACTTTTACTCTTTTACATTGATTACTAAATTTATTCTAATTCATTATAAAATTTATTTCAAAAACTACCTTTAACTACCTTTATTTCAATTGAACTGAAAGCTTTCAAGGATGATTTCTCTTCTATATAAAGTTAATGCTCTTTCACTTACAGAAATAACAAAGATAAATTCGTTAATACACATATATAAATGCTTAAACTACAAGCGAAAATGTTACTTACTAAACAAATATGGACAAAGTTAAAATATTCTTTTCAAAAATTTAAAGCGCTAAGACTCCATTTGTAATAAGATTTCACATTTAAAGACAATTTCAACATGTAAATGATTAAATTATGATGTCTAAAGAATGAACAGCAGGAGTTACAGTGCATTAAAACTGCAAATTCAAAAAACAAATATAGAGAGTAATTCGCAATCAGACAGGCGAATATTTTGCTGCATATTAAATGAAAAGATCACATATTGATAAAAAGATTGATGATGTTACGTCTATATGTGCGTCCCGGTATACTTCTTTATTCCAAAGTCCAAAGCTGGATTCTGCTAGGTACGTGAAACTTCTAGAAGGAAGTCTTTGTTGTTTAGAAGAAGAGAACAAACATAATATTTGACTTCTCAATTCTAGCGATATCATTTCATTTGGAATATACTGAGACCAGGACTTATTTAACGTGTCCTAACTGCCTTTAATGAACTCAACAAATCTTCGATTAAGTCTGGATTCGTACTTATTATCTTTAGATAAAAAGGGACAGAGTTTTAAAAAAAAGGACCAAACATGCTGTTATTTAGTTATGTATATTAATATCAGAAGGAAATCGTATCAATGTCAGAGGGAATGTATTTTTGAATCGAAAAAATAATCATTTGATGAACTATACATCGCTTAATATATGGATCACAATGAGCAGTGATTAAATGATACCAGTAATATCAAATCCAGTCAACATCAGCATGACAACTGTCAATATGAACCACAACAGAATGGAAAAGTAGTTGTGTTGTAACAGCTGTAAAGGTACACATTTTATTGTTATTAACTATTCAACTTATATATAAGTTCAATGTGATCATCAAGCAATTATCTCAGTAATCTGAAGGCGAGAGAGAAATATCGCTTATACAGATTTTCACATCTGTGTGATTACATTAGTCCTGGATTATATAAATTTTAGAACAGCAATGGTAATTGTTATTTAGTATTGAATGATGAGTTTCGTTTCCAAGAATGTTGTATGATATACATAATATATTGTATAACTTTTGAAATCCAGCCGAATCTAGAAATTCTGCCACATTTATCACACAGCACACATGCTTAGATGTAATTTTAAACAGTTTTCCCTTTGACAACTGGATCTTTTGGTGTCCAATTTTGGCACATTTATAAAATAGAGGTTTGTAAATGATATTGTACAACTGTAATAATTTTCATTTTGTCATGGACTGATAAAGCTCTCCATCTGGATTGAGAAGGTGGATCCTTCGGAAGTGATTTCTGATATACTTACGACGTAGAGATACGTAAATGACATCCTATGATTGATTATATTATTGATTACGTTCCACGTGTGCAATGCCAGAGACCACTCTCTCTCATTTAGTCTATGAAAATCAATTCTTTACCTTCTTCCTTAATTTGCAAAAATTAAGTATTGAAATAAATTATTTTGCTCCCTTGTGAAAATTTCATCATTTATGTTCTCAAATGCAATAACTTTTATTGTAATTTATTAATTCCTTAAAAAATAATCAGTAGTTTTATAAATATATTCGACTAATTATTAGAAAAATAGTTAGTTCCATTAAATATCAATTTTCCTAAAATTTTCATTTTCTCTCTCTGTGTGTGTGTGTGTGTGTGTGTGTGTGTGTGTGTGTGTGTGTGTGTGTGTGTGTGTGTGTGTGTGTGTGTGTGTGTGTGTGTGTGTGTGTGTGTGTGTGTGTGTGTGTGTGTGTGTGTGTGTGTGTGTGTGTGTGTGTTTTATCATGATTACATATTAAATACAATTCATGTTTTAACATTTATTTTAAAAGTATATTGCCATATTATATTTTAAGTTTAATTTCTTTCGCAAATTTTAAGACAACCTTTCAGAAAATTTTCTCGATAATTCACACACTTTTTTCAAATTAGCACAATCTTTTATTAAAACTAACACATAACAAATATAATATTAAGAAGTAGTAACCTGAGTATAAAAATTTTAAATAAAAAAGTTTTCTTTATTTCTTTGGGCATATTTTACTTACACAATGGCTACTTTTGTAAAAAAATAATGCACAGTTTGAAATACATATAATAAAATGTTTTTTAACTTTAAATTTTATTAATTGCCCTCAATAGTTCGCTAATAACTGTAACAAGAAAATATTAAAGCCATTTTTATGTTTACATAAAATTTTGAAATTTATACAGAAAATCTAGCGTAATTCGAAATTGTAATTTTTCCCCTTAAAATTAAAATAGAATTAAAAATGCTTGATTAAACGAAAAATTCATTATTGCATTTATCAAACAATGCATTAATGAATCACACAATGCATTATCAACATTTACTTAAAAATTTGCCTATAGAAATCAAGAGAATTTTTCGTACATATTTTCATATTCAGGTTGCCCTGTTAAGGCTAAATAAAGTTGTTGTTGTTTCATGTCCCAGATGGTGTAACTAAGCTAAATCATCACTATAAAACCAAAAATCATTAAAATTCCAAAAATAAAATAGGTTTCTCCAAACCCTAAATAAATAAAGTAAAAACTTTTATATTCTTGTAAAAAGGTGAAAAATTTCCCACTAATTATTTCATGGATACCAATATTTCCTTCCTAAAAAATTTAATACTTTTGAGTCTTATTTAAGACAGTTTATTCACAAGAAAGAAGGTCAAGTACTTATATAAAATGCTTAATTTTTTTGTGGATAGTAATATTTGCCGCATTTCACAGTTAAAAATCAAAATATTTCAATGGATTTCACCAAAAAGAACAATAATTCAATTTGCAGAATTATAGAATGCAAAAGTTTTATAATCGTTGATTTAAATAAATAATAGTTTCTGATTTTAATAAATGTATGGAATTAGAGTATTTTACAATACATTTATAACACAATATGTATACTAGATGGCGCCACATCTAAAAACAAAATTTGTTTCACTCTCTTTCTCTGATGGCGAATATGGTGTGAAAAGTAATCAAAACGTTTACATATGAGTTCCTGTAATACATATCCAAATTTGAATAATATTTAACAATACGAAAGTAATAAGTATTATCCAAATTGCATGAATTACTGATATTTGATAACAGAAGGGTTTTATTAAATAAACGGCATGACAATTTGGGATATTTTTGAGTTTTAGGAGAGCCAGTTATATTGATTTATTAATCTCTTCGTCATTTTTAGTATACATTTCCGAGAGTTCTGCTTCTTTTTTATATTAATTACTACGGATTCTGCTTTTAAATATATAACTACTAAAAAGTAATATTTAAATTGGAAATGTATTTCTTGTTAAAATAAATGGTGATAAAATTTTATGAATTAAGAATGATTGTTGGAAAATTGTAATTTCGATAGCCAAAAGGAGCTCAGCGTCCACACCAACAAAAGTTAATTCGTATTTGGTAAGAAATTTTAATATCAGTATTTGAATGTTTTTCAAAATTTGAAATATTTCAATCAAACATGCATGCTTTTCTTTCTTTTTTTAGTTTGCCAATGCATTTTCAATTTATTACGTGGTTCTTTTTTCTTCGAGTGTTTCTAATGTTTTCATTTTTGATCAAATTTCAACTAAATATCGCATTACATTAAAAAAATGTTATTATTTATTAATTTTAAAGTTTATCAAGGATTAGCATAAAATTTTATGTACATTGCATGCATTGTTATTAATGTTATCTATTATAAATTATAAAAATATTTTTTAATTAAACGATAGAATGAATGGGATTAAAATTTTTATTGTTTAACTGTATTTTGTAGAATTTGAATAATATGGGGGAAAAACTGAAGAATTAGGCATATGAACACATCAGTGAAAAACATTAGTTTCGATTTTCTGCTTAAATTTTAATTATTTGCAATTCTCAATTAAGAAATTTTTAACTTTCAAAAGTAAAGCATGCACAATTAATAAATACTAAGTTTTTGAAAAATATATTTTTAAACACATTAACACATAAAATTTATTTATATGTAAAAAACAATATTTATAAAATATTTTGCACTTGAAAAATTTCTAAAATAAAATCCATAAAAAAGTTAATAAATTATTCCACTATAGTTTGATTGAGCATATCTTTAGGAAATCAAACAATTAATAATAAATTAATAAGAAATAATGTAACGGTATTATTTATTAACATTTCTTACAAACGCAACTTTTAAATTTTATTAAATAATGAATGTTCTCTTATGAGTACATTTATGCTTTTCATCAATATTAGTTAAAGAAAAAAAATGATCAAAAGAAAACAAGTAAAATGAAACATTTCTTAAATCGATAAAAATATTTCACAGAAAATAAAATATCTTTTTGTGCAATTAAATAACACATTAATGCCAATATTAGCTCATCTGCGCCATTACACACACATACAATATGACGTTTTCTCTCGCTTAACACAGTGAAAACGAAGCGGAAGGGAAATGGAGCACGCGCCCAGTAACTGAAACTAATGCAGAACATGTAACTCGGATGAATCATGCAGGAAAAAAAAAATACCTCATTTCACTGTCGAAATCATAATTCTTTACGCCGGAAATCTGTTTTACGTTGCCTTTTGTGATGTAAAAAAAAAAATCACAAAAAAATTTCAGCAGAACTTTTTTTCAGAATGCAATTATTTTGTCGTTTCTTATTATTGTATTGAATTTGCTTTTGTAATGTATTAAGAATTCATTTTTAAAATACAGAAAAAAGTATCCGCTCTTTTTAAAGTATTGATAAATTGAGATAGTATTTTTAAAAATTGCATAACATTGGAGACACTACCATGTTTTTGTTATCGAAACACTTGAAACAATTGGTAAAACTGAAGAAATTTTTTGATACACATTATCAATTAAAATCAGCTTAAAGCTGTTTTCTAAATTCTGTGTTATATTTTTTTAATATTATAGAAACATATCAGAAATAATATAGTATTAAAAATATAGTTCCTAATGATATTTCGGATTTATTTTTCTGAAATATTCGTGGTATTAGATTTTATTATTGTTTAAAATTATATTCTTTGTTATTCTTTTATTTTTTTAATAAAATTAAAAAATATGTTGTAGATAGAAATATATTATATAATTTTTATATATCAAAATACTATTTCTGTGCTGAAAGAAAATTCACCTGATAAAAAGCCAAATTAAAAAATTTTAAATGTTAAAATTTATTTTTATACTATTTCATTTTTAAATATTACATCAAAATAATTACACCACTGTTTGTTTTTGATAACATATTAATGATCTATAGTTTTTTGGATCATGTGAAATATTTAAAGGTGATTAAGTAATTTTGTGAAAACATTTTAATGTGAAACATTTTTCAATTTTAAATCAAAATTAGTCGTAGAAATCAAGCAGACAAATTATCAGAGAGGATTATAGAATCAATGAAGTAAAAATTTAGATTATTTTTCAACTGAATATAGTAATTAAATTATTTTATTATTTTTTTAATTAAACCACTCAGTGGACTTTTATTTGTATTTAATTTTTTCAAAATTTTAAGAATTATCGGATATGTATGCAAAGGGAAAAATTCGAGAACTTTAAAATTTAAACAACCTCGATTAAATTTTAAGGTCCGAAAAAGAGACTTACTTAGTGTTAAAATACCGTAAAATCTTAGTCTATTTTCTATGCTTAAATAGCCCTAAATCAATCCACCTACTCCTAATTTAATTTCAATGTATACATTTGATATACATAAAAATTGATTTTTTATATCAATGATTGATTCCGCAATAAATTTCATTCATTTTATAAAAACTGTTAAGCCAAAAGCATATAAGGGTAAATTTCTATTATTGAAGCTGTTCAAAACTCTAAAATATTGTTTAAAAAATATGATTAGCATATTTGATTTTTTGAAAAAAATTTTAAGTCTGTTAATGCTTTTATAAATCTAAATCTTTTCATTAGTCATTAAAATTACTAACTAACAATTTTCCTTCAAATCTATCCACTTTAATTTAAATTGATTTAATGGTAAATTTGCAAGAAAAAAGTTGTAAGTTGCTTTTTCCATTTCTGAGAGAGATTGGAATATTAATTTCTACATTTAAAAATGTTTACCTTTCGCTTCTTAATGATAAACCTACTTCTTCAAAGAAAGTATCACAGATTATTTTATTAAAATTTTAATGAGAGTTTTAATTTTTGAAGTTAACTATACAGTAAAATATGAAATAATTACTGAAAAAATTCCTTTTAAAATATTATTTAAATCTAGTGAGATATATTATTTTAGTAAGTAATTCAACGATGACAGTGTTAAAATAAACTCTTTTTTAATGTTTAATCTATTCCAAAAAATCACAAAATCCAAATTAAAAGCTTTACTATGGGGGAAAAAACTATGATGAGTAAACACAAAGGATTAGTTAATCTTATCCCACTAGATTCGATGAATTTTCTTATAACTCAATCTAGTTCGACTACTGTAAATTACATGTGTCATCCGTTTTTACATAGAGCTCTTTTAACTTATTGATATGTCAAAAGTTCAGACGAGCATTTTAATAATTGTCATGAAATAAAAGAGAAAATAGCATTTACTAAACACACACAATAAATTGTCTGATTTGATTTAATAATTTTTTTTACAATTTTCTTTATTTCAGAAGAAATTAATATATTTTCCACATTTAGATACTAATAACTATATTCCATGTTCATTTACTGTTATATTTTTTCTACTATTCGAAGCTTAATCCGTAGAAATCCGTAACCAGATTACTTTTTTCAGCACGTAGTTATGGTTTAAACAAAAATACATTTTTATTCATTTCATATATGTATACAAGCCTGTAATCATCCTTGAACGCAAATGTTAGTAAATGAACTTTCTTGTTTTTAGCATAAAGCAATAGAGGAAAAATACAAATTTTGACTTTTCCCATTCAATCATTGCTCTCATCTTTTTCATTAACATCTGCCCAAGGGTGTAAAGTGAAAAAGTTTTCATATGGTGCATCACCCTTTTTCATAGTATTAGATAATTCAAAGAACAAATCTGAATCCCTGATACTCTTTATGAGGTTGGTATTTTTTGACCTTTCAAGTTATTTCAAATGTAATTAGTTTCATTGTCACTGAAAATTCAAAAGTTTACGTTATTTTTTTCGGGTATTCATATCTATATACTGTGTAAAAGTTTTCACTGAAACAAATTAATTGCTCATAACTGTCGGATAAGGTCTGCGGATTAAAAAGGTTTTTGAATAAACTTTACTGCGGCACCCATAAATCAACAGTGGTCGCAAAATTAACGTATATGTTATGAATTTATAATAGTCATATATATACAAAATGTGTTCTTTGGTATTCTTCATTATCAAAAAAGGATTATTTCGGTAGCTGGATGTATTGTTAAAAGATTATAATTAACTAAAAGACTTTAATAGAGTTAAAATGTATTGATTTTCATCAATATTTTTAGGTACTATAACATTCAAAAATTTAAGAATTCTTTTTTATCTTAAAAATGTGACATAACATTTTTCTGAATTGATTAATTCTTAAAAATTTGTTATTCTAATGAAAAGCATAATAGCTGAATTTAACCCTTTCGTTTTACGAAATCCAGTAAGCCTCTATTACCTATTTATAAATATCAATTATTTTCAAATATAAACTATTCAAATATAATGAATTGCATTACCAAATGGTTTATAAGGGGATTCGAGGTTTGCATTGCACGTGACCTGGCACAACTGTCCCGTATGCGCCCCTATCTTGGACAGTCTCTGAATATATGGCTCTTCAGCTTTCCAAATTCATTAAATAGCGAACAATTTTAATTTCTCTTATCATCAATTATTCATCTTCTTTATATATGTAGATATAAAGTTTGTTTCTGTATTGATAAAAGAAAATTATCTATGTTAAAATAGTATTTACGTATGTATTTTTTCGATTTGCAATATTTTACTAAAAAGAGTACTTTATTTTTCATTATTTATGGTATATTTTAAAATAAAAAAATATTTGACAGTTTTTTTTAAATATTCAGGAACTATTATTATTCATTAAATCAAAATATTTTTAAACATGGAAAGAATATTTCACTTTTTAATGTGTAGAGTATGTTAAATGTGTAGAGTATTTTTCATTTTCTACTGGCTGTATTTTTAAATTCGCTACAGATAATTAACTTTTAATGACATTACATTTTTATATTTTTTTTAAAATAATAATCATTCAGAAGTATTTTTATCCTTGCATAATGAGCAATACCTTTCACACTTTTGTTTACTTTTAAATAAAAAAATCCTTATAATTTTTTCTGATCTGTGAATATGATTTGCATGTATTTTAAAATTAATCATGAAAGTTTGACATTAGCTCATTTGTTTCATTATTTTTTAATAACTTAACACCATCCTTTTATAGTATTTCTAATTTCTTAAGATTTCGTAATCGGCAATACCTTTACAATTAAGAACACTTTCAGATGCTAAATTTTCATTCTTATAATTTTTAAGAGAGCAACTTTCTGCTTTAATTTACCCTGAATTAATTAATTGACTGTGTTATTCAATATAAATTGGTTATTAGTTTTATCATGAATCACAATGTATAAAGATAAATTTCAATATATTATTTCGTTGCATACAGGAATTGCCTTCATAATTTCGTATTCTTGTCATTGAATTAAAGTATTTATTAGTTAAATTAGACTTATCTTGAAATGCAATAATATTACAGCTTATTATGGAAAGTATTATATATCCATATTAAAGTCAAATAGATTTTTGTGAAGGATTTAGAATTAGAATAAAACTTAAAATACATCTTAATTATGTAAGACCTTACAGTCTCTAGGAAAATAAGTCTATGTAATTGATAACAATAAATTATCACAAAGAAATTTATTAAGCTCGTTTATCAAAATATAATATAATAATGTTCATTATTATTAATCGATTTCGAAACTCAGTTCACTTCTATTTACAAACATGAAACCTCTTAAGTTGAAGAAAGACGTTGCCTAGCGACGTTTACAGGAAACAAAAAGTATTCTGAGGCTAATGCCAAAACGCCTTACACTAAGTCTTCTCTTTTTTTTTAATAAAATTTTCCATTTTGAATGAATCTTGGCAAAATTTGTTTTATATTATGTGAGGTACTTAATGTGTTTACATTTTTATTTTGATCAATTAGTATGCTTTGTGATGACCAGTATAAGATATGAATCCAATTTAAAAATGCTTTAATAAATTCTTAGTTATATTCGAGTTTAAAATAAGTAATATCGTTTCTATTATGTAAACCTATCATTCATAAAATATTTACATTTCATTATAGATTTATTTTGCAGAAAAACGAATTTGTACACTTTTAAAATTTGAGATTAATGGTATTTGCATAAACAAAGATTTTTTAAGTAATCAGACAAAAGATAAGACACAAGAGTATATTGATTCGAATCACAAAATTCTTCTAAGTCTCCATTAGCGAAAACAATATGAGCATTCAAAAATTTACAAATTAAATTTATAACATAATTTTTCGTAAATAATATATTAATTTTTTACAGTGATGCGTTATGTAGTACAAGGTAAACAAGAAAGTTATTGCCGTTTTCGCGTTGCTATTGAATGAAATGAGAGTAAGTATGGAAGTTAGAGTGTATGAGGTGGTTGAGATACCAGTCAGTCGAGTGTATAAATAAAAGTCGTTATAAAAGCTTGTCCACTGCGCACATTCATCAATCGTAACTCGTTCGGTGATGTTGTTTGTTTACTATTTTGGTATTGCTGTTTGTTAAAAGCGGGCTTATCAGCTGCTGTATCAAGTCTACTGAGAATATATCCAGCGTTTGGGGATAGTGCTATGAATGAACGGCAAGGCATTGGTTTCCCAAATTCAGTGCAGGAGATTTGTCCTTCTATGGTGAAGCTTACAGTGGATAACTACAGACCTTGGTCGGTGAAGCCCTGGAAGTAATCTTTGAGGAGGACAGTAGTCAAACATGTAGTGCATTTGTCAGACAATCTAACGCTTCCGATGAAACGATTAGACTTCATATGCACCCTTTAAATAAGAAGTACATACTGAGAAAGTGGTTTCTTCTCACATTGTTTGAAGTCCATAAACAACAAGCAGTGCCAACGATTTGTTTGGGAAACTTTGTGCTATCCTCCTTAATCACTGACCTTGCATCACCAGATTTCTACCTCTTTCATACCCTAGACACTCATTATCGTCGAAACTCCTTCAACAACGAAGCAGACTTGCCCCAATCAGTCACGAACTTCTTTAAAAAAAAACCCAGAGCTTTTGCGCAAGGGAATTACACAACTGGAGACACGTTAGCAGAAGGTGCTGGAAGCCGAAGTTAATTTTTTTGAGGAGTAACAATAGGCTACACTTTCTGTAGGTCATGTTCTTTTGGCTCATTAAAACGGCAAGAAATTTTTTTCGTTTATCTTATATTTTATTGAAATATAAATATTTGCGGAATTATTAGTTGAATACATTAATTCTTCAAATAAAAGATTGGCAACATTTTAATTTTTCAGTGATTGATAATTAAAAAGGTTCTAAACAGTCTACGAAAATTTAGCCTGAGAGTTATTCTTCATATATATATATATATATATATATATATATATATATATATATATATATATATATATATATATATATATATATATATATATATATATATATATATATATATATATATATATATATATATATACAAGTGTCACTCTGAAATTTTTGAGATACAACTAGGTTTTTAAAGTTATACTTACAAAATTTTAGGTGTGTTCAAAGTAGTCTCCTCCAGCATCAATGCATTTTTGTAGACGAATTTTCCACAGATTAAATGCCTCAAGGAATTCATTTCTTCGAATAGATGAAAAAAGTGCATTTATAGCCACATCAATCTCTTCTTCTGAATGAAAACGACGTCCACGTAAGTTCTTTTTTAGATTAAAGAATAACCAAAACTCGCACATAGCTAGATCAGGTGAATACGGCGGATGTTCGATCACTTTAATTTGATTTTGTTTAAAAAACTCAACAGTTAATCCGGCTGTATGTGTTCCGCATTGTCATGGTGAAGCATTAGTCGCCTAACATTCAGTTCTTGTAGAATTTCTGGAAGACATTTAGTGTTATACCAGTTTGCTGTTACTGTCTTCTATCCTTCCAACTTGATGGCTTTGACCAATCCCGTACTTCTGAAGAAAACGGCATACATCTCTTTTTTCATTGCGCGTTGTTTTTTCACCATTGTCGGCGTGGGATCATCTTCAAAGACCCATACTTTGCTTTCTTGACGTGTTGGAACGTCAAAAAACGGTATGTATGTTTCATCACCTGTTACAATTTTAGAAATAATGCGGTGGCCACCATCATTCAGCATATTAAGAGTTTCTTTAGTGATTCTGACACGCTCCTCTTTTTGATGCTCAGTTAGATTATGGGGAACCCAACGACAAACTACTTTTTTCATATGTAATTCTTCATGAATGAAAGTGTTAAGTTCCTTCTGTATCATTTGATAGGTACAGCGATTATCATCCATTAACATTTTTCGTATGGCAGACACATTGTCCGGGATTACTGCCGACGGCAGCCTTCCTGTGTGTTCTTCATCCTGAAGAAAATTGCGACCTCTTCTAAATTCTCTAAACCATCTGAATACAGTAGCACGAGCTGGAGATTCATCACCAAATGCTAATTGCAACCGTTGAATGTTCTTCTTGATTTAATCCTACTTTGAAATCGTAGAAAATCATAGCGCAAAAATGTTCTCGCGTCAACTCCATTTTCTCTTCTGTTTAAAATTTATTCCACGTTTAACAAGTTGAAATAAGTCAGTAAAAAATCGTTTTCTGTGTTAAAATACTTTGTACTTTAAAATTAAACCGTTATCTTTATTTTGTAAATAATTCTCGTCTTCGTGTATCTCAAAAATTTCAGAGTAACCCTCGTATATATATATATATATATATATATATATATATATATATATATATATATATATATATATATATATATATATATATATATATATATATATATATATATATATATATATATATATATATATATATATATATATATATATATATATATATATATATATATATATATATATATATATATATATATATATATATATATATATATATATATATATATATATATATATATATATATATCCTAAGGCCTGAAATTATCAATATTACTTGTAAGTAAATTTGAGTATCAGGAGAAAGAAAAGTGTCACAACCACATAGTTTTTAAAAATTCCAAAAAAAAAAAATATCAAATTGTAATGTTTGAATAATTTTTCAAGAAATTTTTTATCAACTTAGCTTCTCCTCTTTCATAAGGGTTTTTCTTTTTTTAATTTTTTCATATTCGAGAAAAGATGGCTCAACCACCCAACTTTCTTGACATGATGTAGTTTTGAATTGCGCTTACAATTTAGATTTTGAATTTGCCAGAGAGTGAGTATATACATTTTGCGAAGAATGAGACACGCGCTCCGATTACAATTTCGAATTGCATTTACGGGTGAAAAACATGGTCAAATTATTGCATCTGCTTTTTCTCCCACCTGTAAAATTATTTTACTTTCTCTAAGCTCTGCTCAAAGTTCAGACAAACCAAGAGAGAAGATCGAAAGTTAAACAGATGTCAATTAGAAATTCGAAGCGACAATTTTTTTTTATTTTATATTGATTTAAAATTGTGCTTCATTTTAACGAATTTTTCTTAAATATTTTAATGAAAGGAGAATATAAAACTGATAGCGTGTGTAAAACATTTTATTAACAACTGGGTAGTTAAATTTCGTTGTGGAGTTAAATAATAAATTCATGTGTATAATTTGCACAATGAGGCAAATATCAATCCTTAATTAATAAGCGTCATTATTCGGCTAAGCATCCACAGAACGATTCGAATTTTACGTACAGTTTCCGATTGGGAAAATAAGAATTTTTGATGCATCGTCTGGAATTTTTTGTTCAAAGAAGTAAATATTGACCAATAAGAAGCAAATCGTGTTAGTTTCAATCTAGGAGGGATTTTTTATAGATGAATGGCCGTACTCACGTGTTACAACGGAGGAAACGTGGAAGACTCTCAAGCATCCACTACGACAGACATACATGTAGAAGGTAGAAATACAGCATCAATCTCCCGTTGTTTAAGAATGACTGGGAAAGAGCCCTGATTTTTCATTATGAAGACATGATGAGTCTATTTATCTGTTGCATAAATTTTTTCTTGATATCGTGTGTAGTAGACAATTCCTATCATTTAATACATACATTGCGGTGCCGGTGAGCTTCAGACTGTACCTTTAGATTAAAGGGTTTGGAATACTCGCCCGTCACCAAGTGCCTCGTAATTTTGAACCACGGTCAGGTGACGAGGTCACACCTGAGCTGGCACCCTCTTCTCCACATCCACGCTTTACAAGGATAAAACTCCTAAGCACCCCTTAGACAGACATGCATGACAAATATAGTAAAGTAACATCCAGCTTCAATTGTTTGACTACTATATGCAAATTACTATAAGTTGTGATGTAAAATATACTCTATACATTATATATATATATATATATATATATATATATATATATATATATATATATATATATATATATATATATATATATTAGCTAAAGTAAAATAGGATAATAACTAAAAGTTAATTTTTTCTAGATTTGTTAGTGGTCTTTGTGGCCTGAAATTTGATGGTAAAGGTAAGATTAGACCCACCTGTTGTAAACGCTGTGTCTACCAAACTAGACCCAACATCTTCTTTTGTGTCTGGGATTTACTAAAAAGGATTTCCTTGAAAATCCTCTGTTGTTTCTTGATTTTGTGCGAATTGATTGGCTCTGGTGCAGCAATGCTACATAATATGGTATCGAATCAGAAACAACAACATTATACGTTAATTTAAATTTAAAATCAAAGTAAAATTTTTTATAAATTTTGCATTTTAAGTGAAAAATAAAGTAATTTGCATTGCTTAAATCAGAAAAGATTTTTATGAAATTAGAAAACGTTCCTAATAAGAAAACGGTAGAACATTTAGAAAACAAAGAAAAATAGCTAGAGCAAAAAAGGAGAAAGTAAAAATGGATATTATAAACTAGAGAATTGTGTGAAAGAAAAAGAAAAATATTTAGAAACGATAGAAATAAAACTGGGTTTTTTTTTTATCAGGGGACTTTAAGGAAGGTATTTCGAATTCATTTTTGTCGATACTAAAAAATAAACATTATACAAATGAACTATTTATACCGTTTCTGAAAGGAAATTTGAAAAAAGTAGAAATAAATTTAGGGATTTATAGAAATTAATAAAAATAATAAAAATAGAAATCAAATGCTTCTCAAGTATGTCAATGAAATTATAAAAATATAACCATGCTCGTCTGTGTAACACGTCGAAACATATTTTAATATATTATATAAATTTGTGTCATTATGTATTTTAAGGACGTACATTGATAAAAATGTCATTAGAAAAAATTAAAAGAATGCTTCTGAATGTTACATTAATTCGTTTGATCTAGAATTATTGGAAATGTTGTTACTTATGGCACTTGGACAAGACAAGCTCGCTTTGCCTTGACTATGCGAATTTAAGTCAGTAAGATGCATCTTTCGTTTAAACAGAGCACCACAAAAGTAAAAGTATGACTTTGCTTTTCAAATCCTCCAATAGATGGCGCCACCAGAGAATCCATTTTTTTTCAATTTTGACAATGATCTATTGATTTACTTCGAATTTTCTTCTAAATATACAATGTAGTATGTAGTGAATAGCATGTAATGGCTAAAAAATGGATGTAAATTACTATTTAATTAGACTATTACGCTACACTAATTAAATAGTAATTCACAATTGATGCTATCTAATTGTGGTACATGGTTATGATTAATGATATGACTTAATGAGATAAGCAAGCTAGTTCTAACTACACATGCTTTTATAATAATTCAAGCTTATTATGATTATTATATGTTTTGAGAGTTAATGGAGAATTCGCTCGTTCAATAATCTTTAATAGTTATAATGAGTTGTACAATATTTGCTCTTACTAATACGCGTAAGGTGGGATACATCGTTTTATTTTTCCTTCAAATCTTTTCACACTCGTCAGAAAATCTTCATAATCATTTTTCACGAATGAGTCATCAAAAGAAGCATTATCTATTAACTGAAAACAATTTAGTGATAATGCCAATAACATATCATGAAATCAGAAGGAATTTTTTACCTTATAGATTAATACTGTAATCCATGTAATATATATATGAACTGAAATTAGGAAAAAATTAAAAAGGAATTAGTATTAGATCCTGATCAGGATATTATTTTCGAAAATTTTTCTCCACGAAAATATTCTTCGAACTCATATTAATAATATTTATTGAATATTGCAATTGTCAGCTTATTTAATGTAATAAGTTTTTTTCTAAGATTTCTAATACATAAAATGTATTTTTCAAACAATTTAAAATTCAAATATACATTTTTCTAGGACATTTGGATAACATTTCTTAAAATATAATATCTCATATAAAATCAATGATGTTAAACTTAGAAATTTGCAACACGTTTATAATGCTTTTAATTATTAACTTATAAATAAGTTAATATTTATATTTCATTAGATTTTTGGAGAGATAAGATGGAAAATTTCTGTAATAAAAATAGCGAATTTTTAAAAAATTGTCTAAATTATATATATATATATATATATATATATATATATATATATATATATATATATATATATATTTCTAAGAAATTATAATTTAAGTATTGATAACACTCATACTTCAATCTAATCTTAGGAAATACTTTTTGAAATCTCTCCAGATGTAATGTAATTTTTTATACGTATTTATGCATGAAATTATCTGAAAGTTTTATGTTTTTATATACCCTGTTTATATTGTGTTATAAGTAGCTAGCTAATAATGTATATAAAATAAATTTTTAGTTTTAAAATGTTATTTTGAATGAAGATAACTATATCTTTTATACTAAATTTGGAAATCATAAATAAATATTCTCAAATTGTAAGAAATTTGTTATTAACCCAGATTTAAACATATTTTGAGAAAATATTATTAAAATAAATAATTCTTTCACTTTGTTTTATTAATAAGAATTAATATATTATAATTACAGAAATCTTAAAAAGTCTCTAAATTATTAAATACCTAGTGTAAATTATAGGAAAATGTAAACTTTACGAATATGTTTTCGTAAAAAGTTCTTTGAGAAATTCTATCTATTCATGACAAATATTTAGTTTTTTTAAATAAATAGTGTAGGAAAATGTCTGTAAATTGTTTTGAAATTTTTATGTACCCTATAAATTTTTTTTTGTAGTTTACTGGCTAGGAGTATATATAAAACAAAATTCAAGATTTTTTAGGATGATTTTAAAATTTTAGGGGATTTTTGTACATGGTGTAAGTTAAAAACGCATTATTTATGCTTCTAGCATTCTTTTACTTGCAGCTAGGTATTATAGAAAAAATTTACTTTATGCTTTCACCATAAAATAAAATGCAACCTGTTTCAAAAGTGAACATTATCTGATTTTATGATTTCAAATAATGTATAATACTACATATTTATACGGATGAACAATATTAAATACTTTGCATACACTTAATACACTAAAACACCTTCAAAATTAGCTGAATAAAAAAGTTTACATATTTTGTTGTTTTTACCAAAACACATCCTTCTCTACTGAAACCATTTGAAAACTTTATAAAAAGAAATGCACACAATTTCATTTTATACCTCTTTCTTTTCATTTTTCTTCATAATTAATGATAACAAAATCTTGAGTTTGTTATAAAATTATAATTCGTATTTTAACATGACAGTATAGTATTTGAAACTGGATTCTCATTGCATAAATATTTTCACTTTTACAACACATATGACAAAGTTTTTTCCTAACTAATGGATGTGATTTAATTGTATCATATATGTCCGTCAAAAAACTCTCTATTCATAAAAAGATGTTAATATATAGCGGATATTTTTGAAGAATATAAAATAAATGTTAATGTTAATATATCACACGCTCCAAATACACACAATATATATTTTATTACAGCAGGAATATTTTGATGTGATCTTAAAAAATTGCTAAATCTCTTTTAACTTCATATTCAATTTATTTCAATTGCAAAAATAAAGATTTTTTTTAATTCTTTTTTATTAAAACTTGTTTTACTAATGAATATTTTGTTCATTTTTTGAGTGTACCTCCAATTTAAAATTAATTATGTATTTTATTCAAATAAAAGTCTTTGAATGTACAATAATTTAAAATTGCATAGAGCAGATATTCATCAAATAATTATATCACAAGTAAAATCACATGTTTCAATCTTTTATTAATTCACTCAACGTCAAAATCGTAATTTGATTCATCGTCGTTTTCATAAGCTTCTGATTCTTCGAAATTGTTTTCATAAGCTTCGGATTCCAATAAATTACTTTCATAAGTCTCAGATTCTTCTAAATTATTTTCAAAAGTTTCAGGTTCTATTAAATTACTTTCATAAACTTCTGATTCAATTAAATTATTTTCATGAGCTTCAGATTCAACTAAGTTATTATCTTGAGCTTCTGGATCTTCCATAATATTTTCAATAGCTTCTATTTCATCCAAAATATCAGGCAGTTCGGTATTATCACAGTTTTCGATTTCCTCATTAGAATTTGTTGCTTGTGGAAGTCCTAAATCTGGAAGTTGAGTTGTATCTAAGTGAGAAAAGCATATGTTATGCAGTGTGAAGCAATTTCTACTCTATTGAAAAAAAGAGAAACTAAAAATGACGTCTAAAAAATAAATAAGTGGAATCTATCATTTTCTTCAAAACAGCGACTTTAATTTTTATTCTTCAATATGTCCCCTATAGATGCTAAGAGTTATAAACAGTTTGGTAGTGAAAAGTACACGTTTTAATATTAAAAATTTGCTGATAAAATTTAGCAGTAAATAGTTGTTGGAGAAATATGTATATTCAATTTAATTTATTCATATATAATCTAGCATATTTTCTTATAGGAAAAAAATATGCATTAGTAAATTTTTATATTGAGGAGATTTTAGTAAAGAATATTGTAAGAAATGGCATTCTTTGTTTTACAGATTTTTCAGTAATATTATGATTCGTTCCAATAAAAAATGCAATATTTACAGGAATTTTTTTTCTTGGAATAATTTATTAAATAACAAGATTTAAAATAGAAAAATGTTTGGAGACTCTTATTAATGACTTTGTTTTGTATCAGCAAATTTCATCTGTTTCAACGAGTAATGTGTTGGATAATTAAATATCTTTTTTAAAATTTTTACTCATAATATATTTTTTATAAACAGTATGATAGTTTTTGGCTAATTAACACATGAGAATTCACTTCCTGATCATTTTGAGATCAATTGTTTTGTGATGTATAGATTTATTTTTATTTAACAGCCAAACTTTTAATTTTTTACATTTAACTTAAAACTTCTCTCAAAAGTGATTTTTTTTTTTTGCATATTCTAAATATGTAATTTTTCTCAAAAATATGTGCTTTCTTTCTGTTTCCATTAATTTAGAGTATGTTTTTCAGTTCTTTACTAGTCGGGACTTCCAAATCTAAGTACAAATTTTTCCTGGTAAAATCTGAATGAAATAAAAATGCAGTAATTCTATTGTTAAACTATAAATTCATTAAACCTAATGATTCGAATGGAGCACAGTGGAGTAGCTACATTCAGCTAATAATTTTTATGTCATTGTTATTCGGCTTTTGTAATGTATTATTTAAAGCATATTAACTTTTGCAATGATAAATCAGTAATATTAGAGTTACAAGTATAATTAAAAGTATATAACAAAACGTTTCAATGTTGAGATATTTGAAAAGAAATATTTTTATTCTGAATCAAGATAATGTTTCGAAATTTATTTGTTTTCTATACCAGAGAACCTAGTCAAAGATAGTTTCAAACAAGTTAATGAATTTAAGAAATACAATGGATTTAAAAGGGAATTTAAAGCAATTGTATGGTGATTGTTATTAGTATTTCCATGTTTTAAAAAATGAAAAATTATAAAAAAATTTTTAAAATATTGCAAATATGCTGGCATATTCTGTTTCCTAGAAAACAAGAAACGATATTTCTTATTATCTACATTAAATGAGTATATCAGATAAATTTATAACACCGAGATATGTGGTCATATATTATTTTATTTGCTTATGAAACAGATACAGTTAAAGATTTATAAAACTATATCGAGTTAGCAGGTATTGATGGATTTAATTGACGAAGGAATTAAATAATTTATAATATATTTTTTAACGCAAATCTCAGTGAAAATGAATTTCCTCAAATCCAACATACTGATCAAGCATTTAGTTCTAATTTATGCAAATCTGCCAGAGTAATATTGTTGATTTCTAAACATTTAAATTAAGAAAAAAGTTAAAAATTAGAATGTTTATATATAAAATTATTGTAAATAATAGAATATTATATTCATTTCTAAAAATTTCATTTATTCGGAGTTATTCGTTTTTTCTTGTTTCCTTGCGGAGTACGGGAATATCAATACTTTTATACGCCGGCAAACACATTATATCCAGTTGAGCTTCTTCAGTTTTATCATAAAAATCGTTACCATGAATAATTTGTAAACTCAACTGTTTCAAAAATAATTTTTATTCATAGCACTATATTCCTCTTAAGTTATATTCTTTTTCAACGTTTATTAAAAATTATTTCAAGCTCTTTTTTTATTTAAATATTGAATTAAACTTACAATTTTTTGTAAGCTAATTTTGACATTGTTCAATGTATTTGCTAGAAATATTTCAATTTAATTTGTAGTTTTTATTAAATGTCACTTTTTGTTATAAAATTGCTATCGTTTTGGTGCATTGCCACATATTAGTTTATTTAAAGTTTTTGCTAAGAAAGAAATTTATAATATATACAGACATACAATAATGAAATTATCTCCAAAAAAATGATATTTTTGATTTCAAACAACCAAATTATTTTCGTGCTAAATATAAACTTGAATTGATTATTCATTTTTCTTACAATTGAAATATTTTTTAGAAATGAATTATAATGATGGAGTTACTGTTCATTTATTTTTTACATTTATAGCAATGAATAAATGCTTCTAAATTATTTGGGAAATTATCTAAAATGTACAAATGCTTGTACTGCCCAGTTTATGTGCATATGAAACTTGCATTTATTATATAAATGTAATTTTTATATCTACATAGGGTCAGCTATAAATATTTCATATAAAATATATATTTAGAATGATATATTTTATATGAAATATTCATAGCTTTATTATATTTATGAATGACACATTTTTAAAATCTAAACGTAGCATCTGTAAGTGAATATTAAATATTAAAATAAAAATGTAATATCCTATATACGATTTTTCTGCCTATAAATGTTTAATTCTTAGCAAAAACTAACATAAGCGATAAAACATCATAAGCTTATTCTTCCAGAAATTCCTCTAGTAAACTTCGTGTACTGATTTGTTTCATAGTTTTGATGAATAATTATGTAAAGGTTTTCTACATGTGTTCGTATTTAAAATAAAATAAATTTAAAATGTACATAAATTTCATGTACATAAAAACTAGTTTAAAACTCACTGCGAAGAATTTTTTGAAAAATTTATTTATGTATTAACATCAAATTTTAATATTTAAACTTTAAACACACATCTGGCAACATCAACCTATTAAGGTAGAAATATAGTTTCACAGAATTTGTATTTTTAAAACATTACGAAAAAAAGTGCTTCATGCATTTTAAAAAACATTTAACGCTTGCATAAAAAAAAAGATATTTATCTTGAATGAATCTATAGTAAATAAGCATATGAGCAATATTTCCTTTTAAAATCTTATACAAATAATATACATTCATTATGGTTCATATTTTCCTTATTCTTAATTCATCAAATACTATAAAAGAGACGAATTATTGAATATTTCTTTTTGGATTATGCAATCATAAATTTAAAAAAAAACATAAATACATTGAAGTTACAAGTTATTTCAGATATTTTAATTTGCTTCCCCCCAAATTCGGAAATCAAGGAAAAAGATACTGATGGAGAACATTAAAATTTGATTACAAAAGTCATATTTTTAGAAATCACCAAAATCACCTCCAAAGTCTCCCCCGAAATCACCCCCTCCAAAATCATCAGCAAAGCCACCTCCACCATAATCATCGCCTCCAACGTCGTATCCACCAGGATCTTCTACTGGAACATACTCTTCAACGACAGGAGTTTCTTCGATTGGAAGAGCTTGTGGCTGTTGAGTTTGATCTATGGCAACATTGTTCGTCATGTCCAAATTATTGTTGACTATCGATGTATCATTGTCATAATAGTTATTAATTGTGATGTCGGTGTCATTTACATTTGTACTGTGATTCCATCCAGCACCATGACCCCAACCTCCTCCCCATCCAAATCCAACTCCAAAATGGGGTCTCGCACCCCAAGCAGTACCAAGTGCACCACCTAGAAGCATACCCATAGCGAAATCTCCCCCACCACCACCAGCAGCTATGTATCCAGGACGATCTTGTTGCACAACAACTGTAGTGTTTCCACCACTTGGTGCAGGATATGATTGGGGATGAACTACGTTTGTTCCTTGATATGGTGGAGGTCGGAAATTGTTTGTAGAAGGAAATTGTCCTGGCATACCTGGAAAAATAAAATAGAATGGATTCTGAGAATTCCAGCAGTTGATGTTTCAAAGAACAAAATTAATATACATACAAAAATTATTGGAAAATAACAATGCAAAAGTGAAATACATTTATTTTTCATTCTTAATACAAACATAATAAAAATATTATTCCTGCGGCTAATTTGGTTAAACTTCTATAAATTCTATAATATTTTCCTCCGATGATTTCTATAGAAATGTGTAAGAAAATTAATTTATCTTATAATTTTAATAGACAATTACACACATTCACAAAGATATACATGCATATATATACATTGAAGCATATAACTACAATGCTATAGATATATATTAACCTGGAGAAGCTCGAGGAGCGTAAGAAGGTATCTGTTGTTGAGATGGTGCATATCGAGGTGGTGGTTGTTGTGGAGCATAAGCAGGAGCTGTCATTGGTTGGGAGTTAGGATGATATGGAGCACTTGGAGGGGGCATTTGTTGTTGAGGAAGATCATTGGAATGTGTGTAAGCTTGATTCTCTGCATTTACTGGTTGTTGCGGTAAACCAGGAGGAGGTGGCATCTATAAAATAGATCGATGTAAGAATAATTTCACATGTTTCATAAAGATGTCAGATTGATTCGTTAGTCATTGAATGCATTTTTAGTAAAATTTATTTGTTATTGAGTGAAATTTGTTGTTTAAGATATTTAAAATGCTTTTCAAACACTACCCATATTACTATACATTTTTTATTACGGAGCAATTCAAGACTTACAATTTCACTGAATTTTTCGATAACTGTTAACATGTTATTATTAATCAATAATCATAAAACATTATATCATTTAATCATATAACGTTAATCTGTAATCATATTACATTATATTGAATCAGAGTAAATAATCTCGTTAAGAATTTACTCAATAATCTGTAATGTATACAAAATTTTAGAGTTGCATTTTTGCGGATTAACGAATAAAAAAATGTGATTACTTCTGATGAGTATATATATATATATATATATATATATATATATATATATATATATATATATATATATATATATATATATATATATATATATATATATATATATATATATATATATATAACATTTATTCTCTACATTCTTTGTGTAAAATCATTTGGGCATATTCTTAAGAGATAGTTATTATGAATTGTTGTTTTCTTTTTATTGTAAAATATTTATGATTTTAAGTTTTAATAAACAAGAATTTTAAATAAAAAAAACCATTTGTATGCAAGCAAAAAATGTAAGAAAAAGATTTATAAAGTTGTTGTAGCTAAAGATTTAATTTTTTTATTGGCTTTTAAAAACTTCATTTGATTGGTATTTAGAAATTTTGACTTTTCACTGAAACTAAATTAATTTTTAAAAGTGTCTCTTTTGTTGTTTTTGAAATATTACCATTACGTTGTTATCACTATTAAAAACTCATCAGTAATATGTAATTTTAGTAAAAAAAATATGCTTCTTATTTTAATAACAAAAATTGTTAAAGCTTTCCCTACGTTTCTTTTAACTTAAATTTGTGAAAAAACACCTTTGAATAGCGTTTAAAATTTTAAATGTCACATATATTGATGCAGTCTATTGTAATGAACATTTAAATGATTAATAACTAAAAATTTTAAGTAAATAATTACTTAAGAAAACTTCACATTTTTTATCAATTTTAAAATGTATTTATATTTTATTTGAATTTGTTTGCAATATGTTTTCCGTTGCCCATTTTCTTTTGCTGAAAAACCGCTTTTACATAGCCCATCCCCGTTTCATTTGAAATCACTATTAAGTGTTAAATATCTCGACAACTGAAGTAGCACCTCTACACCCTCTTTTTCACCAGCGAAAGAGCATTGTGAACACAAACTTTTTTACGTGTCTCCGTCTCTTTGCAATTCCAACTCATCTTCAATTGAGTCACAAATTAAACAAATTATTTCCCAGTCATAAAAACAATGTATTTCCTGAATAAGTGAATGTTAACCTAAATTATTTAGAGTAATTATTTGATTGAGATACCAAAGTAGTGTTTTTTAATTTATTTAAAAATTGTTGGCTAAATTTTGCTCTATAATTAGATAAATTTCTGGATTTTTTTAATGAACTTAAGAAATCGGAAAACTGTGTTCCATTTATTATTTATGACATTAAATTAAATATGATAGAAAGGTATGATAGTTTTCTGAAAAAATATTTTAACTATTTAAGCATTATTTATTATATAAAATTGTTATTATATAAACTTTAAAATACCTACCGTTGAAGCGATTGCTGCCATCCAGCTTCTAAAAATACAAGAAAATAATTTAAGGAAATGATTTTGATTATTGTTGAATGATATGTGTGAGGTATTATATTGTTTCCTTATATTTTATATTTATATATTTCACGTTGAGTGTCATTGAATGATAATAAAAATATCATAACATATATTTTTTTAGAAAAATATTTATATTCAATACTTTTATCTTCTTACATATTGAATGAATTTTATATTTTTATTCAGTTAGAAAAAAAGTAGAATTACTTATGTTGAAAAAAAGAAGCCAAAAATAATATTGTTTAATTTGGGTAATATATTGTGTATCTGCAATATTATACATTTAAAGTGCATTGATGAATATTTGTGCACCATTTACTGCCACGTGCAAACTATTAAGTATCTTGAATTACATATAAGTACTTTTATGTAGATAACTATTTTAGTAAAACATGTATACTCAGAAAGTCTTTATGAAAATTCACATGCTAAGGTGACTTGGCTTAACTAATTATACAAATGTTATAAAACGCATCACTATTAAGCATTAAAAAGGCATGCAAAATATATATTAACTGCTTATGATGTGATGACTATTTAAAAAGGTAGGTGCAATCAATGATGAACAGTTAAAACAGCTTTCTGACAGCAGTTCTGCTTAAATGAAAGACAATTAGGACTGACATGAGACTTTTATACAGTTGTCTAAAACTAAAAACAAAAATTTTATCTAGGTAGCTTACGAATCAATTAGTATTTTAATCGTTATTACATGGCGTTGGAACAAATGACCTTGAAATAGCAATGTCAGTCAGAGTATCAGGCGCAATCTTTCCAATTGCTTCGATGTAGTTTGGCTGCTTGTGAGGCACGGATTCCTTGAGATGTTTTCCAATTAAGAAATTCTCAATTGTGCACTCAGCAAAGATATGACAAATAGTATTGGAAAAGTTTAAGTTGTTATGAAACATATATGCTGTTTGACTTTTTTGAGTATAACTGTCATTTCTTAAAATATGAACCCATTAAAAATGATGACATTATTGGATTTTAAATCTTGATTTGAATATCTTTAATTTTTTTTTTTTTACTATATATTAGGACAAAGAAATTTTGCGGAAATTTTCAGTGCTTGAAAAAAATTATTCTGATTTCTTATAAAATAACATGTTACAGTTTAAACAAGTTCTTAGTTAAAACTTTACCATGATTTAAAATTAAAAATAAGCTTTTACTCAACATATTACCGGAAACTAGAAATTACAATTTTATGTATATTATATACAATGCATGAAAAGCAATCATCCTTATTTTTTTAATAATAAGACACATATTTATGAATTTTTTTTTCATCTATAGCATTTGTGTCAATTAACATTTCAATCATGTTGAATTAGTATTTGTGTCTCTATCCAATGTCGAAAAAGGCACATGAGAAAATGCTAAGTATGAGATGAAAATAGACATTATAACTATACAATTAGTTTGGGATATTGAAAGAATTATATTTACGCCACTTCTTCTTGATTGGGACATAAGAACCAGTATACAACATCTTTCCCTCGAACTCCAAAAGCCAACATTTGCTTCGGCTCATAGTTATCCGGCAAAGGAGGTCGGTCAGGCACTTGAGATGTGTAAGTTCCGAAAGCTATCAGTTCAGGTGCTTCTTTTAATACAATCCCACCCAACTGGTCTTCACGTGACATGTCTTTGTACCAAAATAAACTGCTGTCGTTATATAAAACCGAATGAACATCCCTCCAGTTGCTGCCGAAGAAACGTTCTGTGAAAATAAATCAGTACTTATAGTTTTTATTTAATAGATTTTTATTTATATCTGAATTAAGAACTTAACGGATTTGATTTTAAAATTTTAGTCTTGTCAATGCTAGAATAAATTCTGTACCAGTAATTACTTATGTTTGTCTATGGGAAAACGTACGTTTGATAATTTAAAATTCAAATTAATAGCATTAATATTTAAATATAGAATATTTTAGTACGAATTTGCGATTTCCAGTTAAATTATTAGGAAAAGGTGTCTGAAGTGAAATGAACAAACGTTAAGGTGTAAAATCTAATATAGTTGCACTATTACAAATCGACGAAGACTTACAAGCGGATCTCAAGAATCAAGCATACAAGTCTGAATATATGTAATGTAATAAAATAAATAAATAAATACTATTACAAATGTGTTCGATAGTTTTCTTTATGCATGTTATAAATTATTTTCTAAACTATCTAACATTTAAGTTAATTCAAAATATAATTTATTTCTTATATCATTATTGATAGATACATTATATACCAAGTGGTTATAGTTAAATTTCCCTTATAAATGGCTTCTTACAGTGCAAACGAGAGAACGAGATACAACGATTTGTATATGATCTGTAAAAGAGTTGCTCTCACGGAATTTCGAAAAAACATTTAGTCCTAAAATCTCTACCAGAAGATGTTTTTCGGGAAAACAATGAACAAGGTGTTTTTCGGGAAAACAAATTTTTAACACAATAAACGAACAAAGTAGAATACAAAAACAATATTAACAATCCAGAACAAAAAATATTGAGAATTTCAAAATTATTATAAAAGGTAAAACCGTGAAAAACTGTCAATTGTCGCAGAAAAATATGGAGATTTGTATGCTTGGGAAAAAGAGGAAGCTTTATGCAGAACAGGTTAGGATATAAAATGTTTTCAGACGTTGTCATGTTTAAGGCGATGTGTCCGGCTAATCTAATGACGGTCTGTTTAGTTGAACATGAGTTACTGATGAAGCTTTTTGCAATGCATAAATCTCGTCATAGATAGAACCTACAGCGTGGACTTTTAGTAAAGGCCGAATACCTTTAGTAGATAGTCTACTAAACATATCCGGGCCATGATTAAGAGTTTTAAAGAGACAGAGAAATTAGGAGTTCAACCTGGAGCATGCAGTAAACTTGTTACCAATTGTTGATGTCATAAAGAGAGCTGTTGGCGCACAGTCTCAGACATCAGAGTTTGGGTGCAGTAGCAGGTGTACATTTTCTCTATAGACAGGCTATTCTTACAGCACCATCCGAGAAGTATTTAGAGACATAATGCACTGTTACCATACAAGATCCGCTACGCCCAGGAGTTGCTTAGTAATGATAAACAACAATGTCTCTCATTCGCATTCAGTTTTCTCAACAAAATGACTGTTAATTTGTCATGGCTTTGGAATATTGTGTGAAGCAACGAGGGTCATTTCTACCACAACAGGACAGTCAACATACAGAATTGCAATATTTGGGCTAATGAAAATCCCTGGATTTCCACTGAAGTATTTATGGAGCTACTTGAAAAGTCTAGCGTATCGTAGAGGTGTTGCGACGTTGAATGACTTAAAGAACTCCTTAATGTCTTAAGCCCGAAGCCCCACAACTAATCACGCTATCTATCGACTTGAAATTTTGCTGGTAAATGATAATGGTCACGTGAAACAACTTTCTTTACATCGTTCTAGATTCAATTAACAATTGCTCCTCTAGTAGAATTTCATCCTGTTCTTACTTCTGCAAACATAGCTGTTTTTATTTCCACTTCACATTTAAAGATTTAATGTGGTTCGATGAAAACGTCTCCAGAAACTCATCAATAAATACTATGTATCCGTATTTCATTTTGATCGTTTATTAAATTTCACTTTTTTCCAAAAAAGTGCCTTCTTGAGAACATCTTGGAATTTAATTTTATTTTTGTAATTCTGTCAGCGCATCTCCTGTATAGTCTATGTACAGGGTGGAGGTCAGAAATTGCTTTTCTAGAATTTCCGTTGAGGCAGCGCTGTTGGTCGAACGGAAGGGATGGCCCTGGTTTATAATGACCAGCGGGAGGTCTGTACGCATCTGCCGTTCAGTTGCCATAATGCTGTTGACACGTGAAGAGCGCTCATTTTTTGCTGAAGTGTACTCCTCGAATTAACACTCGATCAATTCAGTGCAACTTGCTTTCTGCTCGTGATTTGCTGTTACCACTCTTATAACGCAATCAATTATAAATTGGGTAAATGCATTCAGGACAACAGAGAATGCGTCGTCTGTAAGAAAAGTATCCAAGAGAAGCGTTACAATACCACAAAATGTCAAACGAGTAAGAGCATCAGTACCGCAATCTCCGAAACGCTCAGCTCGGAAACAAGCACTAGCTTTAGGCTTTTCAAAGCGTTCTCCCCACCGGATTCTTTATAGTATAAACTGAACTTTTACCCATATAAAATGTTCAAGGTTCATCAATTGTCAATAGTGAATTGTGTAACACGAAAAGCATCTTCTAAAGACATACTTGTAACCATTCCCCGTAGAGCAAATGTGTTCTTTTTCATAAGGCACATTTTCACCTCAATGTGTGAGTAAACAATTAGAATATGTGGTACTGGAGAGAAACTAACTCCAAGAAAATTCAACAGAGACTTCTGGAATCAGATCGCGTCACTGTGTGTTGCGTCATATTACAAATAGGCCTCATTGACTTTTACTTTTCTTAGGAAAATCGTTGTGCTGTAACTGTGAATTCGGATCGTTTATTTAACTATGCGGCAAGAGTTTTTCCAGCCGAATTTAGTGGCATTGCAATTACAAGATACTTGTTTCAACAAGAAGGTGCTATTGTACACACATCGGGCATTGCAATAAATAAATTTTGGAGACAAATATTTCCTGGGAGGCTTATTTTCGGATAGGGGAACTCAACTGGCCTGCACTCTCACCGGACTTAGCCTCATGCAACTTTTTTTTACATTTTTAGCTACCTAAAGTCGAATGTGCATTGCAATCTTCCCAACACTCTGTAAGATCTACAGAGTAATATTGAGTTTGAAAGTGCAAAAATATCAGAAGGTATGCTTGAAAGAGTTCATGAGAATTTCAGGAAAAAAATTGCTAGAATGCGTGGATTGTGAAGGTAAAAATTTTCCAGTTGCAGTGTTTAAACTATGTAATTATCCAATATGAGAAAAACAAAAACGTAACTTTTTAAGTGTTCATTAATTTTTTTATTTCATTCCCAATTGTGCTATAATTACCGTGCTCCATTCGGTACAAAATTTCGTTGCATTCCGCTCGCACGTTTTAGATGTAGTATGCCGTTTATCTAGGAAGTTAATTTATAAACATCTCTCTACTTTATACATATAATTTTAAGTGTGATTGTAGAATATAACCATTCTATACAAGAGCCACCTATTGACTACATTTAAATTGTTATTAAAATAATGGTATACTAGTTTCATGGATTTCTAAGAAAGCATTCGATTTCTTTCTTTTATTTATAAATCACTATTATCAAACTTTTATTTAAAAATCAAAATATTTTTCGTTAAATTTCTCCATAAATAACTTTAGCTTTTATTTAAAAAAAAATTTAAAAAAGCTCTGTGGGTTTAAGATAATTTTATTGCAGTTTTACAAAGACAATAAGGGAATTAGATATTAATAGAAAATTGCTAACTGTAAAAGTTATAGAAACGTTAAAATGTTATAAAATCATTTAGATAAGTGTTTCTGTACTAGATATGAATTCAAATAATTAATTTTGATAAATAGTATACACGCTTTTATTTAGTTTATATTTTCTCTTAATAGCATTGCAATTAAATTTTTTTTCTATACTATTGGATAAATGAATAAATGAGATAAATAAGAATTAGATTTTTCGCCAATAAATGTTTACTGATTTAATCTTTCTGTACATAAATTTAATCTTTAAAGTAATATAATCATAATTAATTATAATTTGGTAATTATTAAGGCTTGTAACAGCTTAAAAACCTGATCCTTAGGAATATTTATTAAAAATTTTAAAATGCAGCTTTTCTGAAGTATATTCAACTAATTTTAAAAATATAATATAAATTTTTAATCAAAAAATAACTATTTTTAAATCCAGTACATTTTTTAAATATATTAGTATATTAAATAATTCGAAAGCTATATTTAAAATACTGATATTTAATAACTTATTTTGTATCGTTTTTATAGTACAACAATAAAAATATTTAATAACTTATTGTTCTCTATAACATTTTTAAATATTTATTTTTAATGTTATTAATATTGAATATCTCTTTTGTTAATATTTTTACGCATTTATTAAATTCGCATATATAAAATGAGACAAATTTTTAAGAAATAGTATTTCAAGGAAAAATTCCAATTTCCTCTCTATCATTATAAAAAAAACAATGCAAATATTTTATAAATAAACAAAACTCACTTTTGTGCCATAGCATGGGACCACTTTTCAACTCAAGTGACATTTCTAAAAAATAAAACAAGAAGGGAACAATGCCACATGCAATACTAAATCAGTTATATATGAAAATATTCGAAATAATTAAATAATAGGATTAAAAGAAAAATATATAGCATAATTTTTAATATAAAACTAATAGAAATTGTTCTATAGAGAAAAACATTAAATTATGTATTTATGAAATATTATTGAAAAAATTCTAAGTAAAATGAATTAACCAGAACAAATAAGGCTTAAATAAATGTATATTATTAAAGTTATGTCATTTCCCATTTAAGCAAAAAACGATTAAAATTACAATACACTTTAAGCTCAAGAATTAGTCGTCCAGCCGCAGCAGCGTATTCGCAATTCATATCGTATTCCAGTATGTATTCAATTAACACCAATCCAATTTAGCGTACAAATGCATTGTGGTGTTGCACACAGAAGCGTAACTCGTCAGTAAAGACAATTTCATTCCATCCTGCCGTCCACATCTTTCTTTCAACGTACCATTGGAAGCGGAGACGTTTGAGGTTCTGCATCAAGGGTAAACGAAGTAATAGACGTATTGTGGACAGACCACTCTGCTGTGAACGGCGTCGAATGGTATGCGCAGACACTGGATTATGTTTTAATGTATTATTATGTTAATTAATGCACTGTGTATGTTTCGTGATGTGGCTGAACGATCCGTCACTGCCATGCGTACAATATGTCTGTTATCGCGTGAAGTGGTGCACTGAGGTGGCTGCAATCGAACACGTTGGTCCATCGTACCCTCCTGCATCCAACGATCACATATCCGCATTACAGTTCTTTGGTTTCTCCAACACGACTACCGATTTTCCTGAAAGTTAATCCACAATCTCGGTAGGCCATTATCCTTCCTTTGTCAAATTACGATACTTGATCAAAAGATTATCGCTGTTTCTATAAGGCATAATAATTAACCAGAAGAAAACACAATTGCCGAACTTGAAATCGTCGTAAGATCTAAGCCTAAAATAGTGCTTTGAAGTGGCACCACAGGTAGGCGTAATGTACATCTACGCTGAAATTCTAATCATTTGTATAGCTCACTTCCGCTAATGCATGTAGTAAAGTCCTTGTCCTTTGCATACTTCCTTCAGTTTGTTGCCTTTATGGTGGCCAGCAGTGTATTTAATCAATTTGTAGAATGTAGTCTATAATATAAATTGAATATTCACAATTTTTTGAATACATTTTTAAAACAAAAACAAATTAACTGAATTCGTATTCACAAAAGGCAGCTTATATCAGCATTTAGATCACAAACCTAGTTGCTTAACCCTAGCAAAATATTCATTAATAAATAGAAATAAATTTTTAGGTGAAGGAAAAGAATCGATGAAGTTGGCATTTGAAAATGTAAGCCAATTTTAGGACTAATTCTAGTTTCTTGAGAAATGTCAAAAACTAATGGCAAATGTATCGATTTTCTTTTATTTATTTTTAAAATAACTGTTTTGGAATATAATTTGCTCTTACATTTTGCTTAGTAAAATATCTCACATGATATTTAATGGATGACACATAAAACTAAAATGCTTGTGAATAGTTAGAAAACTAGTATGAAGTTCACGAAATATTCACATTTAGGTTGAGGTTATTATGCATATTATATCGATATCATTAGTTTACAAAAATAGTTCACGTTTAAATAACAAACCACTCTTGAATCAACAGTTATGCATGATGTTTTGTTACCTTTTAGTTTAATATCTAATAAATACGTAAACAAGATAAGTAATATGAATTAGAACTAGTTGTAAATATCTAATGATAAATCTTTTATATCTTAAAAATATTTATTATCATTAAAATAGCATTATTCGTATACACCATTTTAATTATATACACCATAATAATTATATTTCTTTATATTAATTTGATTTTCAATTTCAAAAGTATACATAAAAAATATCAGGTAAATGATATTTTGGTATAAAAACTTTAAAAAAATTGATTACAATATCCGTCATAAGATTTACAAGATCAGATGCATGTTAACTTAATTTATCTTTTGATTAAATTATCATAAATATACTCCTTACACCAATAAGAAGGCACGCACTATTTCAAGTGATGTGAAAATTGAATATATTACACATAGAGCTTAGTTGCATTCCAAATACTGGTTCAAAATTACTAATTGTATTAGTGAAAGCATCGTGAGGTTTGTAATTGTTTCGTGTAAAACCGAAATGATTCCAAGTGAAATTACAAGAAATGCATTAAAACAATATAAAGTACCGAATGACGTTTATTTTTTATTAGCTTCTAAATATTTTGTGATAATTTGGAATTTATTTATAAAATTTCTTATAGGAAACGCAGTAAATTATATTTGACTTCAATTATATTTAATAATTAAATTATTTATAATACAAGGAGAGAAGCGCTTTCACTGATACTTTCTTCTTATAAATTAAACTTCTAGATGTAAAGCTTTTTAATGTTCTTAATTTTTTATTCTGGAATCTAATAAATATATTTCATTGTAAAATTTGTACCGAAAAGCTTATTATTATGAAATAATTTTTTGTCAATATAAAACTGACTAAAGAAGCCTTTTTTGATTCAAAAATAATTAACAATAATAATTTTGCCTTAACTTCGTGTAAAAGTATTTATCACAAAAATTGTTGAATATTTTATTTCTTACTATTTCTTCAAACTATAAAATATAATATTGAGTGTGCTTAAGAATCTGCTTATTTATACATATAAGACTTGGCTGAATAAAATTTCATCAGTTTACATTAATTTCCCTCTCCATGTAAATCATCCTGCTATTTTGAAATTTATCAAGAAATATTTAGAACATTCTAAAACGATACATTAAGAAAATGTATAACTTATATTTAAGCTTTCTGTTCTAAAACAAAGTGATTGGGACTATGAATCACTGGAAAATGCACATTTAAAAGCTCCAAAAATTTTAAATAATGAAGAATTAGAGAAAAAACTAATTGAATATTTTTTTTTAAAATATCGTAAATATATTGAAATGAATTACTTGTTTCTGATGAAAATATTCAAAATCCCTTTCACAAACAGATTTTTAATTTGTTGTTTATATTGTTTGATCAATTCACGCAAATTTTTTAATTGTTGCATTTGAATCATTTAAATTATTGTAACTTACATGTTTATTTTTTTTTAATCTATCATTATTTTTCAAGTAAACACACCAATTTAGGCATTTTTATTTAAAGATAACTTAAATTAAATTTATTTAAAGTTGAAATTTATAATGGAGACACAAAAATTAAATAGAATGTATTGCAAAATAAAATAATAAATTTTTTGTAAAAAGTTTTAATTTCCTTACAGTGTAAGTAGCACAGCTAAAAAAAACAACGCTAGTAATTAATTATTAAATATACAGTTTTATTGAATAACACATTATTGAATTACACAGGTTAAACTGTATTTGAAAAATGTATTACATTATAATATTTTTCTATCTAGAAAGTTTATTATTTATTTTGTGTAAGTTTTTTAAATATGTTGTTGTTACTAAGTTTGTTGTCACTATAAAGTGTTTTGCTGTAAACTCTGCCACTATAAAGTGATAGGAATCACAGTCCAGATATCATCTGACACCAGCAAAATAGTGTGGTGCAATTTTTTATTTCTTTTTGTTTAATTAAAAAAAATTTGAGAAAAGAAAGAGCATTATTTGTTTTTTCTCACTATTTTTTTCACCAGATTTTTGATTACAAATAATCAAAATCAAATAACCATAAACATCAAATATACAAGTCTGATGTTTATAGTTATTTGGTTTTGATTTGAATCTTGTCATCAGACATGACACATCAGACGATGAGGTTAATGTTACTAGGTGAAAGCCGATTTACCCTAAGATGCACAGCAGATATCTGATGATGAAAAAGAACCAACTTTTTAATATTATATAATGTATCATTTACCTGTAAAATAAAATGTTCAATATGGCTAAGTATATCGTCGTGAAATATTGTTTCATTCTAATTGAAAGTTAACGATACTACACGATAATTATGTAGTTATTAATTTTTTTAGTAACCTTGAAACAGCTCATAGCAAAAACAACATAATTTCCTGTCATTCATTAATTTCCTTATTTTTTGAAAACAATTGGTTTCATTAATTGTTTCGTCATAACCGTCTATATATACTGAACCGTAATTAAACTGAGTCTTTACAGAAACTTGTATATAAATCATAACTTATTTTTGTATTTATAACATTGAGAAAATTTTCATAATTTAAAAGATTCAACTAGGCTAAATATTATTTAAAATAATCTATCTAAAAGATTATTTAGAATTCTTGAAAAATCCTTTAAGGGGATAAAAATAAGTTACACACATAGTTGCAGTTAGTATATATAATGAGACAAAATTTTTCTGGAATAGTTCATTTTTATTTCATTTTCTCTATCTATTAACTCCTTTACTAACATTTACTGATATATCCTTGAAGACATAGCTGCTTCCTGCCTCTAACAACACAGAAGACGCTCATTTGTTTACAAACTCGTAGGGACAAGTAAAATAGTGCTTAAAATCTTAAGTTCCTAAAATAAAAATGTAAAATTTTGAAATTTTAAACTAATTTTTGTACGCCAAATTTCTTTTTCTTTCCAACCAAAGTACTTAAAAATATTTATATCCACTATATAAAAAACACGTGCAAAATTAAATGCTTTCTTAAAATTAAATCTTAACTTAATTTTATTCCATGAAAATCATGTAAAATTATCTTATTTTTTCTACTTCAAAACACTTTTTTAAAAGCAAATTTTTCTTCAATGTTAGAAACAATTCATTGTGTGTTTTTTTCCTCAAAACAGTATCTGAGTCTTGTTAGCCATTCTTATGTTTTTTTTTTTTTTTTTTTTTTTTTTTTTAACTGTAACAGCATTGAGTAATTTTCTTCTTGTTTTCATGAATTATTTTCTCGATTATTCAATTATCTGATTCTGTGTTATATCTGTTTACGTACATCTCACCTAATAACCTCACCTCTCAATCTCACCTAATAACTAACCACATTCAAAAATTTTGAAGTGAACTAACAAAATAAAAGTGAAACTAAACTTGAAATGAAATTAAGCAAAATAGCATTGATTGTAGAATAAATATTTAGCTCTAAAATATTTCAAATGTCCCAAATTGAACAAAAGTATGTTATGCATTTCCTATAGCAAAAGCTTTTTAAAATTTGATCATAATTTATGATAAAATATATGTTGCATAATTATAATTACAATGAATTTATTCAAATGAATTTAATAAGAAAACAAACTTCTTATGAAATCAGTTCGTTCAAATATTTCTAAAATGGACAGCATTCATTTTTTTCGTTAATTTTACTTATGGACTTTTAAAAGTAAATGGTTTTATATTATTTATGGGATCATAAACTAAAGTTACGTTTCGGTCTGATAACTGATAGCATTCGATGAATGAGGGCCATAAAGAAGACTGACTATAAATTATTATGAGGTTAAAATAATTGTGTCATAATCTGCAAAATAAATAGACTGAAAAAATTGAGTAATGAAAATATTCTTATAAATATTTTAGGTATCCGTCGGAAGTTCTATATAGAATCTATATTTTATATTTTCTCAGTGCGTGATTTTATTTTATGTAATGTTAATTCCTCAGATCTTATGCATTCTTTTTCAAATGTGAATATTTGTATTTTTCATAAGTAATATAATAACTGTTATGCATTTTACTTAAAAAATTTATTTAATTAGTAATTTATTTAGTTTCTAATTACTAATTAAATAAATTAGTAATTATTGTATAACATTAGTTAATACATAATAAAAATCGTAATTTGAAAATTAAATCAAACTTGATCATAATTATTTTAAGAAAAATTTCCTAAAGTTTATATATAAAGGATAATTAATGCTTTCAAGAAATTTTCTAAACCCTGTAGTTGAACAAATACTTTCTTCAAATGTAAACTCTTTGGCAAAGATTAAAAGTGACTAGAAAATCATTTGAAACTTCATTGGATTTTTATTTAACCTTCATTGAAAATGTTAACTTTGTCGACCTAATAAACGAAGGCATTGTCGTCATTAAACATTTATAATCACCATTATCGTCGTTGTAAAAACCTTTCGAACATTTCTTTTAAAAATAAATTCCATTAAAATTGAAAGCACCACCTTACGAAACCATAAATATTTTTATATTATTTCAAAACAATTTCTAATGAAATGAAGAAAACTTACAATTTTGCTTTTCTTCCGGTTATACGAGCAGAAAATAATTTCAAAATATAAACATTGATTTCCAAGTATGTATATCTATTTTTTCAGATACCATAAAAATATTTATAAAAAAGACCCAGGTGCTGAGTTTTTATTTACGTGATTTTTTCCCATTAATAATTGTGTTATTTAGCATAATACTGGAAAATATTAAAAAAGAATCGCTCTATTAATATATAAGCTTGGAAAGATATTGCTTATTTTTTTATTTAATTAAAATTTTATCTTTTTTAAAAGGCAAAAGAAAATTTTAACTAAAATTTAAATTTCAGTACTTTATGTATTGAAATTAGAATGAAGAGTTCCAATATATATATATATATATATATATATATATATATATATATATATATAATTATCAAATTGATATTAATTAAAATACAATTTAATGATTAATAAAAAATGGAATCAAAACACTTTATATAATTTTATATAATTGAAAGAATTTTATGGACAGTACCAAATGAAATAAATAAGTTCGCAAAATAATTAAAATATCATATATGAATTGTACATGCGTGAATATCTAACATTTTAATAAATCAAACTTAATTTTCCTACGAATTAAATATTTACAAAAATGATAAAGATTTTCATTTCTGTACATCGAAGAGAAAAAAAAACTTAGAATCAATAGATAATTGCGTTATTAATTATGCATAACAAAAATATTTTCGTTTCCTCTCTGCGCTTATATTTGATAAACATAAACGTTACGTATTATTTGTGCGCAGTCATTAAAAATAATTGACTATTTTGAAGTAATTTAACATAATCCAGCAGATATAATCAAAATGAATATACTGATACATGTTAACAAGGAAATCACATAATTTATAATCACAGATTACTGAAAATATTAGATTTAGGTTAGAAATAGAAAAGCATTATTATATTTTTATTTGTACACTAAAAAGGTAAAAATTTTATTTGAATTTTGCTATAAAAAAGGGATGGAAGTTAAAATGAAACTTCAATAAAATTAATAGAATCCACTATGATTAAGACATCTCATGATGAATCAACAATTTTTAGAAACATTTATTAAAGATATTTTTAGATATAAAAATTTTCATAAATATATCAAGTACTGTCAAGAAACGCGTTGATTTGCAATTTAAGATGCTGTTCACTTTTCATTCTTTTTAAAACCCAAAATCAAATCAATTGTTCATTTTTAAATATACTTTTATATAAGTTTGTAATTTTGATTAATTTATTTTAATCACAGAAAAATAGTAAATTAATCTATATTAATCCTTTTCTATTTTCTCTAAGCAATAAATGCCTAAATAAAAAGCACAAGGCAAAATAAATCTATTATTATATTTTCTTAAGAAACAAATTTGACTTTATCTGGAAATGTTTTACGGAAGCATTAACATATTTTGTATCTCTTTTATATACTGTAAGATAACACTATAATATATTGAGTTATACTTAGTATTAAAGTTTTAACGCAGATGTTTATTATTTAATATTCACATCCAGATTTTGTTTCATATTACTGAAACAGACACTAAATATTTAGTTATATGATTCAGTTATTGTAGATTAATTCCCCAGAATCATATATATATAAATATATAAATATATATATATATATATATATATATATATATATATATATATATATATATATATATATATATATATATATATATATATATATATATATATATATATATATATATATATATATATATATATATATATACCAATTTTTAATCATACATTTTCTACAGCGTACATCAAGCTACAAAAATGTTAACACTTTGGTGGAAAGTACTACAATTTTCTCAATATCATTCGAATTAAGACTAAGTTTAAATATTGTATATAATCTAACACTGAAAAATATAACAAATAATATCTTTTAATTATTTAACTAGTAGTTAAAAACAAAAATGTAGGTTTTTTTTAAATCTTTTGCAGAGTAGTTTAATAAGTGATTTACTCGAAGAAGCTTTTCTTATTAATCATGCAATGCTGTAATACAAATTTAATGAGCTACATTATGCTTTTTATAACTTTATTCAAGAAGTTATCATACATTAAATAATATTTATCTTTTCTAAGTATTCATAAAGATAAATACGTCTATTATCGATCGTAGATATAAATCAATATTAGAAATTAATAAATTGGGCAAACAATTATTAATTAATTCCTTAATAGAAAAACTCATTATAAGTCATACGTGATTAAAATGCAATTAATGTGTTTTTTCTCTTAATATTTATAGCATTATAATTACTTTTTCAATATGAATTTATGTTTTGAACGTTCAAATACTTATGTGCAATTTGTGCGTTAATTTCAGCTCACTCACAAGTGCTTAAATTTGAAATCCTTTCATAAAGTTTCTGAGGACATGCGCAGAGACAATATACAATTTATCCTCTGATTTAGGCTTAGATTAAATATCTGAACTTACTAGACACTTGTACTGAATCCGAATCGCAGCAGCCCATGGCGATAGTTTCATGTAGCTACCTGTACTCCGAATTCACCGAAGCTCACACCTTGAGATGTACCATTAACTAACGCAATTCATTTTGAAATGAAATGTTTCGTATCATACAACAGTCATGTGTTTAGGCCATCACGAAGTTTCGCCGCCCTTTTTTCATCGATCTCTTAGAATACTGGACATTGTAGGTGTGCCGGTCGATTAAACTCCCGGAAAACATGAGGTTACCACCTTCTTAAAATTCTAAGAATTTGTTTTTGCTACTTATTTTTACATGACTTCCATGTTTGAAAGTACGGCCATTTTTAGAACAATACTTTTATGTTTCAAAAATTCAGCATTTATTAAGACTTTAATATAATTTGCATGCACTTAAAATGGAATGTAGAAGCAGTTTCACAATGTTTATGTTTATAAAAAAAGTATATTTCGTTTTTTTTTCCTTCTTTTTGTTTGTAAATTAAAATATTGATGAATATTATTCATTAATTCACACATTTTAATGTACTTATTTTTTCATTCCTTTCATTTATTTATTTGTTTAAACTCAACTTATATTTATTAGCTGTTAATACTAGTAAGTAATAAGAAAATAACTTTTCGAATTCTTTAATAACATAGAATAACATTCAGAAAGTTAAAAGAAATAATACTTTTTATCCACACATTAAAAATTTTCATTTATCGTAATGGTATTATTTTAAAATTAATTAAAAATATAACTCACATTTTTTTTAAATTTAAACATGATATAAATTTAGAAAAACAATACTCTTTTAAAAACTATGGATTCAAATAATATATTTACAATATTTTTCTAAGTATTTGAAATCTCTGATTTAACAAGCATTTCTTTCTTCATTCAATTTACATATCTCTTTATGTACATTTTATTTCAGATTCTGCTTTCCGATTTTTTCTGTGAGAAAGATAATTACCGTAGTTATGTTTAACAACAAAATACCTTATTCATGAATATACTATTACGTAATTATTCTTGCATTGAATACATTTTATGACTCATTTCACATTTATAAAAGAAAATTTTATAAATAAACATAAAAATTTTAAAAAGATAAATTTTGCGAAATTTTTTTATTTATTTTGTAACACATTTTCATTTATATACTTTAGAATTATCAAAAAGCATGAATTTATATTTCTATAGTACTTTTGGAAAAAAATTACTAAATTTTCAAAAATGATAATTATTAAGGTAAATTTAACTTGAGATAAGTTTTATCCTTCAATCTTATAAATAAAATTAATTTTATCCTTTTATTTCTGAATATATTTTGAAAAATTTTATTGATTTATTTCCAGATTATTAATAATCGCTAACTGATATTTCATTTTGGTATAAAGTTCCTAAATTTACAAAAATCGTTTCTTTTAAGATAAGTTAAAAGAGAAATAAATTTTATCTTTTAATTTGTCGTACTTAATTTATGGTAAGTTGTATATGTATAAAAAATAATAAAAAAAATTTCTTATGTGAAATTAATGATTCTTATATTTTAATGATGTTATCGATACAGTTCCCTATTTAACTTTAAAAATATTTTTTTCTTTTCTCTCTTGATATACTTAAGAATTTTTCACACTCTTTCCATTGTTATGTGAATGACAAATTATCTAGTTTGTTAAGCCTCTTTCTTTAATATTCCATTTTTAATAATCATTTTTAATAGCCATCTTATGTCTAGCAAAATAAGTACCAGCCAGACAATTAACATTTGTGAGTCACACATTTTGATTTATAAATACTTAGAAATAAATTTAATATTTAAACACAAATAATATTTTAAAAAATGGAATAATACTTGATAATACAAATTATGGTATAGTTTACTTTAGTAAAACATTCATGAAAATACAAATTATATCCATTATAAAAATTTTATTTTAAATATATTTTAAATGAATCCAATTATCCAATGAATATGAATTTTTAATTATCGCAGAAGTCAGAAAATTACAAAAATGAAAATATTTTCTTCATCTTTATTTTTGGAAACTTAAAAAAATTTCATTAATTAATAAAATAAAAGGTACAAATATTTCGTTTTAAATCACAATCTGTATTACGTTTTTGGAAATTAAATCCGAAACCTTTCATGGAATGTATAAATATATTTTATAGATTTTAAGCAATTATCATATTTGTATTTAAATCGTGATTACTTAAAAGTCTATTGGTAAATATAAATCTAATAAATAATTTAAGTTAACATAGAACCATATCTTGATTAAATTGTTTGGATTATGATTTTGAGATTTTTTAGTTAATGTTTTGGGTCAGATGCACTTCAATTTTTCAAATGTTTATTAATAATTTTATTTCTTTTGTATATTTATTTCATTTTCTTCAATGAAACGTTTGTTTTACTATCTATACTTTTCCAACATGACAACGCCACTTCTTATTTTGTTCTTCAAAAGACACAGCGCATTTTAAAATTCCTGCAATTTAATTTCTATTTGACATATAATAAAGTAAAAAAATTGTTTTACAAACTTGAAAGTTCTGAGTACTAAATTCGCGCAAATAAAAAAAATTTGATACATGTAGTCGAAAATCAGCTTTCCAAAAAAGGTGGTTGCCTTAATCTTTGTAACTTTGAAAGAAATTATGGAAGAGATAGTGGAATAGAATATATGAGATTATAAAAAATCTCATATTTCTCTATCACAAATGATTGGATCATACTATTACAAATAAAATTTCTTCAATGTTGTTATCCTTTTATCTGTTGAATTTAAATAACGAGTAAATAAATTTCCATAATATATTGTAAAAAAATACGACCTTTTGTATAACAATGTATATAAATGTAAACATTGTAAGTACATTGGCTAAAATTGCACAATATTTAAATACTTTCATTAAAGGGAAGAAGTTAACTTAGGACAAAAAACGTGGCTGTTGTTTGTGTTTTCTATATATTCCTCCAGACATTTTAAGACCCACAAAAATTGAAGGCATAAACAGAAGTTTTTTTACCACAAGTTTGTACTCATGTGCAATTCATCAAGTATTATTGTGTGTATTTTACAAAAGGAATCGTCACTCATGTTTACTTTCAAATAAATAGGAAGCAGGCGATTTTGTCAGCGAGGGTCCGATGACGTCATGTACAACTAATTAATTACATAAATATGTAGAATTCATAATAAAAACAGAAACACACTATTCACATTTTATTTGAAAATGTTTGTTGTTGTTGTTGTTGCTTATCCTCCATGTCTGACGGAGTCAGACTAGATCCACGAGTTCGTTGACTGTAAGGAAGTCGAAGACTAAAAGAGGATTGCTAAAGAGATCCTCCCTAGAGAGACCCATGCAATCCAAAAGATGCTCAGGAGAAGCCTGATGATTTTGGCACTTGGTGCAATATATATGCACTTGGTTTTCCTGCCCTCGTTGAAAGTGAGGCACTTAATATGACCGCTAGCAAGTCTTGAGAGAACAGTCCGGGTACGTCTGTCACACGGGAGGTCAAGGGACAAACCCGGTTTTGATCCCTTGTACCAATTATGGGTGGGGGTGTTTTCCACTCCTCCGAGATTTTTGATTTTTCCCGGGAGTATAACTCCAGAAAAGTAAGTGTGGAAGAGGGAGTATTTGAAATCCTGCAACCCTCCTTAGCAAGATTATCGGCCATTTCATTCCCGTGGAGATTCACATGTGAAGGTATCCATTGCAAGTGAACATCATGATTAAGTGAAATGAGTTTTAATTTAAGCAGGATAGAGTTGCTGATCTTGTCGCCTACAGGAAGCCAATTACTAAGATGGTGGAGAGAACTACGGCTGTCAGACAAGATCCATAGGTCACCATAATCCTCTTCAGAAAGAATAGCTTCTAGTCCCAGGTCTATTGCAATCAATTCACTTCTGAAGACAGAGCAGTGATTGGGATTACGATGAGAAAGAGTCAAATTGGTGTGAGGGGTTTCAATATATATGCCACTACCTGCTAGAATATCAATTTTACTACCGTCAGTGAAGATTTTGATGGCATTGTTAGGAATGTGGCTTAGGTTTTCCAAGGTCAGTTGTCTAAGATGTTCTGGGATGTAGTCTTTCTTATTAACATGAGTACTTAAGTTAAAGTGAAAGTAAACCCTGGGGAGTACTTCTGCAGGATTCAAGCAGCACTGTATTGAGTTGGGTTCAACATTACTATTAGGTAGTTGAAGAGAGACGGCCAGACTGAAAGGGCTGTCCTTCTTTAATCTTTGATGATTACTCCAGCTGTTAAGATTGAAAATGTTTACTAAAATTTAACTTCTGCTTATCCATTCGGAAGTGCGCAGTCGTACTACTTGTTCATAGGGAGAACGTATAAACCATATAATTGCTTACAAAATGTGTTTCCACTATTTTAGAAAAATAATAAAATGTGACATGTATTAAGATATCCGGTAACTTAAGACATTTTGCGAAAAACACAAAGAAACTTCATGAAAAAAGTGTTGCAGCATTCTTCACATGGAAATTTCAAAGTATTAATGCAAAGCTGGTGATTTTTTTTAGCTTATTAAAATTCACTGCTGGCCACCCAAATTGCATCACCAAGAAAGACAAGAGATATCTCAAAATATTTAAGTAGATAACATGTTGACAAAGTATCAAATGATTGAATTTATAGGATTTTGTGAAATATGGTTCCTGAAAAAATCAGTAGCCACCATTGTTTGAGATCACCGCAACCACACGCCTTGGAATTGATTCAAAGAGACCTTTGATGTGTTCTTGGGGTACAGCAAAAAAAGCAGTTTCCACACATTGCCAAGTTTATTTGGCGTGGCAGCTGGGGATGTAATCGGGATCATTCGTTGATCAACCATGCACCACATGTTTTCTATCAGTGAAAGATCCGGAGATCGAGTCGGCCAGGGAAGCAATTCAATATGAAGATTGACGAAGAATCCTTGGACAATGCGTGCCATGTGTGGTCGCGCATTATCCAATAGAAATATGGCTGTGAGCAAGCCCTGAAGGTAAGGAAGGACAACTGACTCCAACACCTCGGAGATATAGCTCTAGCTAATAAATTACCGGCAATGAGTACTGGAGGAGTGCGAGAGTGATATCCAACAGAGTGAAGGCCTCACTGCCCGAACGTGTCGAACTCGAGTGCCTCCGAACGTGTCGAACTCGGATACTTGAACAAAAAATGATCGCTGTTTTCTACGAGACATAATTGATCTTTTTTAAACCACAAGAAAAACATTATTTCTGAACTTGAAATCGTCTAAATCTCTCAGCCTTAAACAGCGATTTGAAATGGCGCCACAAGACGCAAGTGATGAGCGTCCGCTTTAAATCACAATCATTTGCATATCTCACCTCCGCTAATACATGTTGTAAATTTCATATTATTTACAATCTTTCTTCAGGGTGTTGCATTTACGATGACCAGCAGTGTAGATTGATGCTGAATAAAAGCTTGTATTACGGTACGTAAATGCAGTTTTTAACGATAACTAGAACAAACCTTAACAATACACAATTACTTCAAATAGAGTGATTGCGCAGCACAAAATATTGATGTCTTTAATATCTGTATATTTAATAAAGTCTTCTTTAAGTTACTTACTCCTGAATGGATTACAACAAAAAGAGATAAAAACTGCTGCATTTAATTAATTTATTTGTACGTTTATTGAAACCTACCTTTCTTTATATTCTTTGAAAATATCAAAAGTAATTTATATTATTTTTTCAAATTTTTATTGAAAAAAAATTTATCAAAATTATTACGTAAAATTCAATGAATTTTTTTTCTGAAAGTTTATTACATCGATTTCATTTTCATTTGATTTTGGTTGCTTAAATTAATGAATACTTTAAAATATAGAAAACTGAATTTAACGGTATTGATGCTCTTCAGACTTATTTCATAGTATGAATATATTTTTTGTTAATTTATTTTCGATAATGAGATATCTATAACAAAAGCAAAAATGTGAATGTTTATTACATTTTGATATATTAAAATATTTACTATAATTTAAGTACTTAATTGTTTACTTAGAGGGAAATTCTTATTTTTATATTTGGTCATTACAAATTTCATAATATAATTAATATAAACAATAATGTATGTGATATAATGGAATAAAAGCAATGCTAAACTTAAAAGTAAGTTTAGTTCCTTTATAAGCGTTGTTACTTATTCTTAATGTTGCATTAATATTTGACTTAAATATGCTTTTATATTTGTGATATAAAAGTAGGGTTGTTCATTTGTCCGAGTTAAATGTTCCCTGGATTATTTTAATATAATGGCGAAGAAATTTTAAATCTATAGAATATTTTAAAAATTGCAATATTGGCGTAAAAACTGCTAATTTAATTACGTATGATTTGTAGTTCCAAAATATAACGCAGTGCCATAAATCTCATAAACAGATAACATATTTTTATCAAAATCATTTATGATAAAAATATTAAAAAAACAATCGAAAAAATATTTCCAAAAACTTGACAATTTCTGCTGAAATAATTGATAACAAAACATTTACTTTGATCTTGGATCTAATATGTTTTACGAAGTGTCGGCCTGCATAGCAGGCACTTTACTTCTTCATCTGTAGTAGCTCCAAGAGGAGAAAAAACATGTCTTTACTCATGGAGAGCGCTAGCCTGACTGCGTGTAATAGCCAATCAGCTATGAGTGTATCATACCTGGGCGTGCTTACCAGAAATGAGAATTTTCAATGTAGAAAGAAAACATAGATTATATTCAGCATGATATATCTCTAAATCAATCAATTTGAACTCTAAATATAATCAGTTAGCATGATTATATTAAGAGTTCAAATTGAGAAAATCTGGGATAAATAATTCCGGTTAGTAGTAGATGAAAACATATACATTAGTAGATGAAAATATATACATTAGATACTCTATTTACATTTATCTATTTCCTTAAGAAAATATCTCGCTATTGGTCTATATTTGTAGTCTTCCTCAATAACATGAAATTTTAATATTCAAATAACGAAAATTGTACCGGTAGAAAATACTTAACTTCTTTCTTGGTCTGATAGATTAATCTTTTGTGGATGCAGCTGATTTATAAGTAAAATTGCATGCTTTATTATATCTGTGTTCTGTCCTGTCAGATGTACAAGGCTATCTGTAATTGCCTTCGTTTTAAGCCAAATTTTAAAGTTACACTGCATTTTAATTTAATGCTTTATTTTTAATTCATATAATATTATTATTTCTAATATTTATTTTTCAAACATTATTTATGGATTTTAATATCCTATATATAGATGTGTGTGTGTATGTGTGTAAACAATTAAATACATAAAATTGTGAAGACTATTTATTGTTTATATTTTAATCAATTTTATAGGTCTCTTCTTCAAAGATGAATTTTCTTTCGTTTTATGTTGTATACATTTGTTCAAGAATAATTCATTCTTTTTTCTGGTTAATTGGTTTTCTTACGTATTCGTGGAAAAGAAAAGAACTTCCCCCAATTAGAAATCCCTTGCTATTAAAATCTGCCACAAAGTTAGCTGCAGAAATTAGAGAAGGCAAGGTAAGTTATATAATTTTATAATAAATTATTTCGCTATTTTTAGTTACGTGAATGCGCAGAGAAAGCAATTTAAACGAGTAATAATAAAAATAACTTAGTTTTATTAATATTATAATTTATATACCCTATGTATTTTACATTTTATCCATTAAGAAGGGTAATGATCTATCATATTATTACAATCTTTGTGTTACATTTATTAAATTTTGCAATCAATATTATAATTTCAAAAATTAATTTTTGAATCTAATATTTCATAATAAATGATAAAGAGCTATAGTGAAATTAGTTAACAGTCAATATATAAAAAATAGGGGGTAGATTGCCACATTTTTTTCATCAAAAACGTCAGTTTCAATTTAATATGTTAATTTCATATTTTTATCTAAAATACTTTTTTATTTCCAATGACCAGCCAAAATAGAAAGAACTAAAGGTTACATAAAAAGTGAACTACAGGAAGCAGACCAAAGTCATTTGCCTAATATATATTTGCCTTGCCTCCCAATATCTCGCTTCCACCGTTGAACAGCAAAGAGACCCACAAAAGGGCATATGGTCCCTGCCCATTATTTCCCCAGAGCCGCAGAGTAGACATGTGGGAACAGTAAGCATGTCTAAGCGCTTCAAACGAGGGACTAAGCAGTCATGTCCTGTTATTAGACGAAAGGTGGTAACTTCATTTCGTCTTGGTAAATCAGGAATAAGAGAAGGATCTAAATTACTGCAGTGTTTTTGAGCAATACAAGTCTATAGGTCTCGTGAGTCATTAGAAGCAAATAGATGCTTTAGAAACAGTTTAATCTTCCAATACGAGAGAGGCGTGGAAGTATGTAGAAGGCCGGCACAAGGATGCAAAGATGTCTGTTTGCTAATTGCCCCCTAAGTCCTATGGCCTTATCCTAAATATCAATATAGATGTTTTGAATTACGAAATGAAGTTTCATTTATAAATTAGCTAAAAATAAATTTTATGAGTTGTAGAATATTCAATAGTCCCCTTTATTCATGAGTTTCAGAAATATTAAAATCGATACTCAATATTTGATTACAATAACATTCGTTCGCGTTCCAATGTATATTTAACTAACGACGTATTGGTACAGCAAAAGCATATAGCTGCAGAGAGTGAAAAAAATTTTTTTTAAAAGTTGAAAAATAATTAAGCTTTATTTTTGTATAAAAAATTTACACAATGGGAATTTTGAATATAAAAGGGAACTCCGATGTTATATATTTTTTCTCTGCTCCCAGAGGTTACGCATAAATTACAAAATTAAAAGAAGGAACATTTCTTTTTTAATGAGAAAATAATTCTGGAGTGAAACATTACATCACTTGTCCCAGAATTTCCCTCATTTTTTTACATTGAAAATAATTTTACCACTTGTACCTATCGCGAGCTGACAAACAGTCAAAATATTGAACCAGAAAGTTTTATATATTGCTTAGTAATTAATATGAGTTCGGTGATAATGGTCCAGTTCCATTTATTTACTTATTTTTTTACGATAAATAAGTTGGTTTCTTTTCATATTTCTGTAAACGAGTTAACCTTTATTTTTTACTATCTATATTTCTTACATGTAAGCGGCTTAAGTTAAATTTATACAAATCTGAGAGTATCTTAAAAATTGTTCATTTTTTGCTCATAAAAGAATTGTAAATTATAACTGAAGCATCTAGATCTATTAAAAAATAGTGTAAATTATTTTTTATATATATATATATGTATATATATATATATGTATGTATATATATATATATATATATATATATATATATATATATATATATATATATATATATATATATATATATATATATATATATATATATATATATATATATACTCCAACATTATACTCTAACATATACATATTAAATGTATATACTCTTAACAAAATGTTTCTTAAAGTAATATGTGCATTTGTTTGTTTATTTTTAGCATGAACATATTTTAACTTCATCGTGTAAGTTATAAGAACCATAAATTAAAATTCTAACGAGGTTGTCTAATTTCTAATGTATTATTCAAATGAACAAAATTGTTGTTCTATTATGATTCTTCATATTTGCTAAGTTCTTTAAAAATAATAAATGCATTCTATTTATATCTTTAGGAAGGAGAAAAATTATTCATATTTTAAAAGGGAAAAATAATGCACCGTTTTTTTATATTTGTTTTTGAAGAGAATAATTATTATAGTTATACTTTTATTTGATTTCTTAGTAGTATGTAATATCCAAAATTAAATTTCCTTTTTCTAAGACTTTCTCATTTCATCCTTTTATGTGTGAATCAATACATAAAATCTCTTCATCCAGTTATCGCACAGAAAAATATTTTTCTTTATTACTTGTTTCATATGAATGCAGTGAATTTAAAGCGCAAATTAATTGTTATTTACGTTCTATAATATTCCAATCATATAGTAAAAGATTTATCATTACCGATTCCGGTCTACATCATGCACCATTTTAACAATGAAACTTCAATTTATTTTATTGCTCCTAGAAAAATTATTATGATTTATAAATAGGTAATGCACTATAAATAAATTATTGTTTATTTTATGAAAATTTATTATATTTTGCAACAACAGATGAAAACAATTGCTGCAAAATAGGCTTAATCCAAAATACTGCAAAGAACATATGAAGCAAATGTAACAAGAAAGCAAATGTAGCAAAGAGCATATTTTCCACTTACACAGGGGAAGTTCTATCAGTTTGAATAAAATAAAGTATTCTTTGATAAGCCTAAAACAGAAAAACAAGGGTTAACTTAAAAAAAGGAAATGTTAAGCGCTACTAAAATTAAAACTAATGCCCCAACAGCAGCTAAAAAGCGATATTTAGCAACGATTCACCGACATAAAGTGAACAATGTCATCTAATTACAAAGATAAATTTTCATACTTTTATGGTCTTCTTCTTCTTAGAGTTGGGTTTGTATGTCATTGGGCACCTCTGCTCTTATCAGCATTTTGTACCATTAACTCCAAACCCAATGTTTCCTAGTTCCAGTTGCTCGGGTCACCCACTTTATTAATAAAGTCCGATAACCCTTTAACGGAGTCTAGGTGTAACTCTCTAGTATGGATGATGCCTAAAGAAGTTAATATAGGGAGGGCAAGAGCCTCGCATTCGTAAATGATATGCTCTGCCGTTTCCTCTTGTGTATAACATTTCCAGCAGATAGGGTCTTGCTGAAACAGTCCCATCTGGTCAGAAAGTCAGTCATGCTATCGATAGCTTCCTGATTTCACCAGAAGAAGATGGTTTGGAGGTCATTTCTACCTCAAGTGAAGGATTCATTGCTGCCCCTTTACTAGATTGCCTCTGAGTTCTCTTGTCTTTTTTAGCAAGGTCTAATTCAGAGGCTTCACCTGCAAATGCAGAAAGGTTTGTTATTTCTTGTGTCTTTTTAGCCACAAGATAACAATTAATAAGCTCAGGTAATATAAGTCCACCCAGCATTGCCTGAGTTACTGGGCAAGGCAAATTACTCCAGAAGTTCGCCAGGCAACTAGAGGCTCCGTTAAGACACCATTACCGCGGTGCCAAATTACCCTAGGCACGGGTCGCATAACACCAGGGTTTACGGGAGCTGGTTCACGGCCTCTGATTCTATATTCAAGGCTATCCAGTCATTCCTACAGGACATTCGGCTATCCACCACCTGCCGACGCGCCTGGTGGCTGCTCAAGCCCCAGGAAGGTACGTGTACCCCCTGGTTCCAGGTTTATGGTCTGAAAAATAGATTCAAAGAGAATATCCTTCATATATACAGCTCAATAATGTAAATTCATTTGACTTCTCAATAGTAATATTTTGGAAAACTTTTGGCTAATGAACATTTAGGCTGGACATTATATATGCTACAGAGTCAGTAACTTTTCATGTTTTGTTTCTATTTTGAGACTAATATTTGTAAAGCTGTTAGACGAAAGATTATTGGATAATTCAAAATAATTCTTTTTTTTTTGTTCGTGAAAAGTGGGATTTATTATAGGGACAAATGAGGTGGCATTATCACGTAATACACAATATCATATCATTAATATTTTTATTTTAATATCAATCAGAAAAATGTGTTAAAATATTATTTTACTACAGTAAAATCAAAATACTGTTATTTATGAAGTAGATGCACACACAAATACAGTTAGAATATTTCACTATTAATAATTTATGACATTGAAATTAGAGAATTAAATCACAAACCTGAACATTCTAACTTTTTTATCCATCAAGTATATTATAACAAGTTTCTTGATGTCTTTCACCTTATAGTTTTTTGAAGGTACATTTTACTTTATTACATTCATATAAAATAAATATAGACATAAATAATTCGATTTAATATTTAATTTACACCATAATTTTAAGTGATTAGAAACACGAGTACTATAATAATCTTTGTTCAATAGTTCTTTTTCTTCAGAATTGTCTTATATAGTTTCACCATTTTATTTTGAGGGAATTTAAAAGGACTTTTCTTTTTGAATAACATTACTTCACATATTATCAATGAACGAATATTGTGATTCGTAAAAAAGTATTACAATTTTTTTATATTCGAATATTTTTTCCACGTCTAAAAAATTTTTTTTATTCAATTTTCCATTTGATGTATTTCCTGGTACACTTAGATTTATATAATACGAAATATTAATATATGTTCATTAAATTTTAGGCATGCCAAAAAAATCATTGCACATTCAATTTAGTTTGAAATTATCAAGTTTTCATTTCAGTTTGCTATATATTAAACGCTTTAGAATATAAAAATGCTCCTTTCTCTGCATCCAACTGCAATAGCTACAAATGATTTTTGTGTTTTCATTGATGAAAACGATTATTTTTAAAAATATTACTTTTTGTTCTTTAGAGAAAATTTTCTAGTTTGTGCTCATATTTTCCTGCATTTTACAAAAACCTCATTTGTCTATTTTTTTTAGGTATTTTAATTACAAATAATTTTAATCAATGTAATCATATGTTTTAAGCTTTAAACTAAGCTCACATTTGTAAACGCTACAAAACTGAATTGTATTTGTTACGCCTTTAGAAAAGTATTGTTCAGAAAATAGTACCTTACACAAGCGTAGAAAAAAATCTATCTTAATTTATGAGAAAAGAAATCAAATGTCTCAATGAGGACTAAAAATTTAATACATATCTTAATTATACCGAGGGACATTGTCATATTACGAAGTTTATATTGACCATAATTTTATTAAGTCAAAAGTATTTGGTAAAAAAATTACATTTTACTCATTCATTGCATTGAAAGATTATGATTTATATTAATTTCAGCATAAAAGTACAATTGTACATCTACAATTTACACAACGCTTTTTACTTCATCACACTGAGAGCTCATTACTCAGGTTATTTTTAATGTAAAAATATGTTATTAATTATATTTGTTTACGGTTAAATTAAATGTTTATTCAATGATCTACATATTAAAATATTATAAATCACTTTTCGTTGTCACAGCATCTTAAATCTTTTAGATCAAAAGTGAAAATGTAATTCAAGCATATATTGACAGAATAAGAGAAATACAACCTTACATCAATGCGGTTACTATAGATCGATTTGAAGATGCACTAGCAGAAGCTAAGGAAGTTGATGGTCTCATACAATCTTCAAAGTTCACAAAACAGCAGCTTGAAAAGGAGAAACCTCTTCTTGGAGTACCATTTACAGTGAAATGTCTTATACGTGTTAAAGGTAATTAAAAGCAATTATTTAAGGCTGCTTTTGCAATTTATCAGTAATATTCTTATAATTATTAGGTGAAATGAGATTAAATATTTAAAATAATTCAACCAATTTTCACATCTTTCAAATGTATATTTTACTATACTCTTTCTTCATCATTGCTTATATTTATAAATTGCAGTCATTCAAATATCTCAAATTGAATTGGAACGCAATTTCTTTCTTATACATTAAAGGGTTCTGATGATTCATAACTAATAATGTGCCTTTGAATATAATTTTTACTACGTAAGTAAAACCTTAACCATACAAAAATAGAAAAAACTTTCAGAGGGTGTTACGAGTGAATTTTAAGCAAGTTTGATTCTTCAGTGAATTTTCATTATATGAAATACATAGGTAAAATTGATCGAGTTTTTACGACCTAACTCCTTACCGGTAAAATCCTAGGAGAGCTGACAGCCTTGATGACAAACTGAAAAGAAGCGCCAAGCTAGAACGAAATTCCAGAAATAGTTTGGTTTACCCTACCTGATGTATCGAAATAGAGTTACCAAGCTTGGCGCAAACCACAATTATCACCAACCAAAATCATCCCCACTAAGGTGTGGGCTCTGCTAGGATCCAACCTTCCTTACCTTATCCTTATTTAGGTCCTTTTCTAAGGATACTTCAAATCTAATAACCAAACAATCATAACTGCAATTATCTTTAAGATTATTTATTCAATGTTGAATTTATTCTTTAAAACATTATTTTGGATAATCTAATAGCTGAACGGTGTTGTTAGGCCTACCATTCATAGCGTTTTATTTGTGTGAAGAAATTTTCATAGACAGAATGCATTTACTCATTAAAATTGCATCTTTTCCCTTTCTTAGTACTAGTTTCCGACATTATACACCTTTTTTAAAATAGGAAAGATTATTATTTTTACTACAAAAACACAAAATTATTATGTTGAATGCTAGAACAACTACGAACGACTGCTAAATGATGAAGAGGGACGTGTTGTTGTTGTTGCTGCTGATCCCTGTTGTCTAGCAATGCTAGACCAAGTCTATGACATTGCACACTCTCAGGAAATCAATGACCAATAATGGTCGCTCCAGAAGATCTTCTTTATCGACCATAGATAGGGGAAAGGGGCAGCTTCTGTTATCCAAGTGGACCGGAGCACCAAAAGGGACGTATTCAATACAATGAGTAGCGAATATGAGTGAACCAATGAATCGGATGTTTCTTATGAAAGTACATATGTCGTCTACACATTCATCGAATCATTTGTGAAAGTAAATAGAGTTTTTTAAAATTAATTTGTTATAAACTGTGACCTCTTATTTCAAAAGAAATTAACAGTTTACTTGCGATATGTTTACAAAAACACTGATAGTCATAAAAGAAGACTCTTAAGACATGATTAATATTGATTCGATTAATTCCCACTTTTTGTTTTCTAAACTACAAGAATGAAATATTAAATTTGTATGAATTTTTTTAAGTTACACAATAGAAATGATAATAGTTAGAAAAAATTAAAAGAAGTATGAATTCAAAAGCGTGTATGAAAATTATAGGCATTTCTAAAATTAGGTATCCCTACCACGATCTAAGACTTTTCGGGTTTTCAAACAAATTTCTCTTGATCTTTTTATTCAAAATTCATTACGGAACTTAAAAATCATAATATTGATTTAATTTCTCAAATCTTGCATATTGGGAACTCTTTCATTGTATTAAGATATTGCTAAGAAAATAAAGATGTAGAAGTTTAATATGCTTTACTTATGATCATAGATAGGGCTTTTTAAAATGAACCCATGTTTCACGTGGAATAATTGGTTCGTCCAAAGCTTCACTTTAAAAATATGAATTTCCAACTATAGATCTTATTGTGTTGATGAGCCAATTTTTGGATTATGAGATTACGTAGCCCAGTGTAACAACCAATTGCCAGAGAAGCGAGTGACGTCACCCATGTGACTGCTTGCGTTATTGTGTAACTTAAACCCTTTTTTTCAGTATGCATCCGGCACTCGCCGAGCAATGTTTTGATTTCGATAAGAAATAAATATTTCAACTTCTGTTTTTCAAAGTCATTATTGATAATTTCTGTCTTCAATTTAAATGTCGCGTAGATATTTCGGCATAATTTTATTATGTTACGTTGAAAAGAATTCCATTTTTATAAATGATCGAGAAATCGAATTCGGAATTATTCAAATTAAAACGAAACGTAACATAAGTGGCGCCCAACGTGGGGCCTGAAGATTGAAATTAAAGTTTTACTGAAGAATGGATTTGTTGAAACAGAAGAGAAAAGGGCTTCGAGCATCCTTTAAAGTCTGCGGGAATAAAATTCAAGAAGAATTCCTGAAACCAGAAGTAGATAAGAATGTTATTTCGGTTTTATCCGCGCAATTAGAAGACAAATTTCAAAGATTAGAAGTTTCTCAACAAGAAGTAGAAAACGAAATTTTAACTTCAAAAGATGCGGAACGGTTATATGAAGAAGATTTCATTACAGCAGAAGAATATCGTGATAGATATATTGAACTTTTTGAAAAATGCCGTAAAGTAACTATGAAAACGGAAGTCTCTCAAGATACCTCAAATAAGAAACAATTCAAGCTCCCGAAGTTAGAACTAAAGCGATTTTCCGGTGAGACTCGAGAATGGCTTGGTTTTTGGAGTCAGTTCTCCAAAATTGATGATGATGAGAAAATTCCACCAGAAGACAAGTTCCAGTATTTGCTACAGGCAATAGTGCCAGAATCGAAAGCAGCAAGATTAGTAGAAAGCTTCCCACCAACAGCGGATAACTATCCCAAAGTCATAGAACAGTTACAAGATCGCTTCGGGCGGAGTGATCTACTTGTACAAGTTTACGTCAGAGACTTGTTTACTATGGTATTGAGAAATGCCTCCTCAAACCGAACTAAAACGGATTTAGCTGTCCTTTACGATGAACTGGAATCAAAACTTCGCGCGCTGGACAGCTTAGGAAGAACCCAAGAAAAGTACGGGGACTTTTTAACTCCCCTTGTGGAATCGTGCTTGCCTGAGAGTGTCCTAATAGCTTGGGAAAGAAACCGAAGTACACTTGACGGAGGAGTACGTTCGTTAGAAAATTTTATGTCTTTTCTGAGACAAGAAGTTCTAGGACAAGAAATGGTTGTGCTCGCCCGTACCGGGTTTGGAGCTCCCCGAATCAACAAACACAAGGAATCCCGTGAAGGGAATATTACTACGGCTGCCGCTCTTGTAAGTACATCCGAAACAGAAAATCAAGGTAAGAGGAATTTTGATTGTCTTTTTTGCAATAAGAAACACCCCAGCCAAGATTGTTTTGCTGCTAGAAAAATGCATTTCGATCAAAAGATTAAAATTCTTAGTCAGAAAGGGGCCTGTTACTCCTGTTTGAGAACAGGACATATCTCTAAAAATTGCAGGGCTAATGTGAAGTGTTTTCATTGTAATAAAAATCACTGTACTCTTATGTGTTATTTAGATAAGGAAAACAGTCCTGCCAGTAAAAACGAAACTGTATCTACAACTGTATTGTCAAATAATTCTAGAGTAGAAAATGTTTATTTAATGACTCTTGTTGTTAAGGTTATGAATCAAAAGAAACAGTGTTTAGTAAGAGCAGTCTTGGACACAGGATCCCAACGTTCTTACCTCAGTTCAGGAATAGTTAAACAATTAAAGTTAAAACCCAAAAGGTCATTATCTTTAATACATGGACTTTTTGGTGGTCAAGAAACGAAACCCTGTTCTCATGAAGTATACGATGTGAAAATTGCTAGTTTGAAAAATGATTTTTCTTGTAAAATTGAGGTTTTATCTGAAAACAAAATTTGTGGATTTGTTCCTAAACTGACTGATATTATGACTATTCATGAACTGAAAGAAAAAGGGTTATATTGAGTGATTTCGAAATCCCTAATTATGGTATAAATCTTTTGATTGGATCCGATGTGGCAGGAATGTTGTTAACTGGTCATTCTGTGAAGTTAGAATCAAGTCTAGTTGCTATTGAAACCCGGCTGGGGTATACTGTTGTTGGAAAGCAGAAATTAAATGATAATTATGATGTTAATAATGATTCTGTTTTATGTGCTTTATCTTTGCATGCTAATAATTTATCTGTTAGTGAATTTTGGAATCTAGAAAATCTTGGTATATTAGATCCTTATGAAAACGGAAACATAAATATTGTACACTCTGAGTTATTAAAAGATTTTCAAGAGGGTTTGGAAATACTCCCTTCTGGTAGATACCAGTTAGGTTTGCCTTTTAAAACAGATACTTCAAATTTGCCCGATAACAAGGAACTAACTTGGAATAGACACCAAAAAATGTGTAAACGATCAAAGGATAAAAAATTAATTAAGGATTACGAAATGGTGTTTAAGGAATGGGAGCGTCTTGATATAATTGAAAGGGTACCCCAAAATGAAATTATAAGCGACAGGCAGTGTCACTATTTACCACATAGGCCTATAGTCAAAAACGAAAGCACTACTACAAAATTAAGACCAGTCTTTGATGCCTCTAGTGGCAAGCCGTCCGTGAATGAACTTTTATATAAAGGGCCAAATCTCATTGAATTAATCCCAGACCTGATTGACCGATTTCGTTCATATCCCATTGGCCTGTCTGCAGATATCGAAAAGGTTTTTTTGCAATTGTCTATTGCTCCAAGGTACAGAGACTTTTTACGCTTCTTTTATCCGTGTGAAGATGAAATGGTCATTTATAGACACTGTAGAGTAGTTTTTGGGGTTACTTCCAGCCCTTTTCTCTTAGCAGCATCCATCTCTCATTTGCTAAACAACACTTTTGTAGAAAACATCGAAATAATTGAAAAATTAAGAAAATCATTTTACGTAGACAATTGCCTTTCTGGTGTATTCAATATCAAAGAACAAGAGCATTTTATTTTAACAGCTATAGAAGTACTTTCACGTGGATGTTTCAACTTGCGAGGGTGGGAGAGCAATGTCAAGTGTAAATACATTACGAAAAGTTCTGGCACCACCAATGTTTTGGGAATTTTATAGAATTTGGACCGTAATATTTTGAAATGTAACTGTGATATAAAGGTTGATACTTTTGTTTTAGAAGTAGGTGGGAAAATAACTAAGAGAGTAATTTTGGCTACGATTCAGAAGATTTTTGATCCCATTGGTTTATTATCAGCGGCAATTTTACCCATAAAAATTAAATTGCAAGACATGTGGAAATTAAAACTGTCCTGGGACTCTCCTTTACCCACTAAAGATCAGAATAGCTTTAAAAGATGGATTAATGGTTTACATTTACTAAATAATGTTGAAATAGCCCGTAATACAGAAATTAATGATTCGACACAAATGCATGTATTCATGGATGCTATTCAAAGTAGCTTATGCCGTTTGTGTTTTCCTTAGAACTATCACTTCCAATGGAGTAAAAATTTGTCTTTTAAGAGCTAAATCACGAGTAGCTCCTTTAAAACCCAACACCATCCCAAGATTGGAGTTATTATCCTGCGCCATTGGAGTAAGATTAACTCATTTGATCAAAACAGCCCTCCGACGTATTTCTTGGAAATTCAATCCTCCAACCGTGAGTTGGTGGGGTGGTTTATGGGAAAGACTGATTGAAGTGGTTAAAGATCTTCTTAAAAGTATCCTCGGAAAGGCTGTACTTATATATGAAGAATTACTTACAGTACTCTCAGATTGTGAATCTGTTATAAATGCACGTCCACTCACATATCTTTCAGAGGACGTTCTTTTATTTGTGCCCGTTTGAAAGTTGAAAGGTTTTACACTATTTTCAATCATAAATCCTAGATTTGTTCAATTTTGAAACTTTTAAAATTTCCTTGCTCTTTTAAATTATTAAAAATAAAAATATCAAAAATTAGAAGATACATTATAGCTCAAAGATTATTTTATCATAAAATGTAATATAAAAAATTGGTGTTAGTTTTGACTTGCCCTATTTAATTTTAAATGCTGTCATGTTTATCCTACTATAATTGGTTGAGAATTATTTTTAATAAACATACTAATATAATTTAATAATTTTTAAATCAATTGTTTTAGATCTCTGATTTTATAATTACTAGAATATCCTTATATTTTCTATATTATTATAATTCATAAACAAAATATGAAATGAACAATTAGAGATGAGAATAATTAAGTGATAATTAGAACATTTCATTTAATTATTAGGATTTTAATTTACAAATCTAAATTGAATGAATATAAATCACCAAATATTTTATCTTTGTGTCAAAAAATTTGATCTAGAGTAACTAAAAATTTACTGTTTCAACACTCAAAACTGCAATTTTGAAATCTTGAAGTAAATATGCATAATTGAATAAAAATATATCATTTATTATTAAAGCTTATTACACGAATAGTTAAAAAGTGTATCAAAATGCCTGTCAAAAACGAAATCTTAGAACAACTCCAAAATGTTATGATTGTTTTGGAAAATGTGTGGCTACTATATTTCAATCATGTAAAAAGGAATGTTAAAATGAAACACGCTGACAAGCTGACTAATTTTGTTTCAACCGAATATAATTCAAATCATATTTCATATTCTATAAGATTAATTTCAAATAGTTATACACATTATTTTTGATGTTTGTGTCTCAAATGGTGAAATTATATCATCGTTTGTGATGTTAGTATAATCATATATAGAGTTATTTAACATAAATGTGATTTGAATAATGAAATTTATTAAATCATTTTTTAAATTTATAAGACTAACAGTTATATATAATTTACAGTTTAAATTTTGCTAGTTATGTTTCATTGAATTTCAACATAAATAACTTTAATGTAAATGACATTTTAGCTTTTTAAATTGTATTTATTAAATGAAATCGCCATTTAGATTATACATTTTGTATGAAATATTACTTATTAGTTTTTATTCTAATTTAAAAATATATTTTGTAAAGAAAATTTCAATTTCTTTTAAAGTGTCTATAGCACCATGCGCATAGACATTTTACATGAAAATTTATTGTTTTTTTTTTTTTATCAGAATTAGTGTTTTATTTAGGGGACTGTTGACGTATCTAATTTTTCTTGCTCTTTGTCATTCTTTAATGAGCTGAAGAAGTTTAGTCTGTAAACGTAAACGTTAGGGCAAGTTTTAACTGGATAAGAAGAATTTTTTGGTTCTCTTTGCCAAAATATTAGAATCGGTGGAATGTGTTTCGGTTAAAATACTTATAATGACAAAATCATTATTTTTATCTATATAATCGTGAAAAAGGACTGATAACCAAACCTGAAAAAATACTGAATGTGTTAAAATGAGCATAAACGTGACGAGGAATATTAAAATTCCTACTTTCTCAATTGCTTTTTTAGTGTTGAAGAACATGATCTTAACATTTGCATTCAAAATTTTAATTATCTAGGAAATTAAAGTAAAACGCGATTCTTTCAATAAAGTACGACCAAATATGTAATACAATCTATTGTGTACTATCAGACAAATATATAATATTTTTATGAAAAAATTGTATACAATCTATTATTTAAGATAATATCTCAATCAAAAAGTTGAAAATTCTAAGTAATTATGAGAGGCAGATAGATGCACTTTACTATCATTGAAAAGCCATTGTTAAATCCAAGCAATTGTTTGAATATTAAAGTTTCTTTTTTCTGAATAAAATTAATAATCTAAATTAAAATGGTATTTATTTCAAGATTTTTGTTATCAATTCATTTGATTAGGGGATGGCCTATTTTTACTGTTTGATGCAATTGTAATATTATTTGCTAAATTAACATTCACTTCTAATTATCGTTTTTCTTGATTCATTGATATTATATGTTACAAGATTTTGTGCTTATCCACTTTTGCAATCTCTTTTCACTTGCAGAATTTTTTATAATCTTTAAATTAAATATTTCCTTTAATGTAGTTTTGACTAAATGACACCTTTTTCCTCTGGTAAAAACGTCACAAGAACGATATTCACTGCTTATTGCCTGTTATGTATGAGGAAAGTTTGTTTTGGGATTATTAAAAAACATTCAATACATTTTTCGGTCAAGTTTTCAATCTTTTTTTTGGGAAATATATTTTTGGTTAATTATTCTAATTCTCTCTTGTGTGAATTTGTTGTTGTCAATTTAATATTATGAATTTTTTAACCCTAACTACCAGATAAATATTTTGAAGAATAATTTCAGTTAATAAGAAATTTATAATTGATTGTGTCTATTTAAAATAAAAATTTTCATTTCGTCTTTCATTTTGTTTCAGAATAATGTTTCTCCATATAAGGTTTGAAACTTAAGATTACAGGTTGATGGTTGCAAATTCAGTTTTGAATCAATTTCATTTTATAATAGTTAATTTCATATTGTTTTAATGTTATAAATTTAGGGCAATTTCTGATTTTTGATCAATATATACATCAATGATTTCCTTACAATTTTTGTTTTGTTCTTTTTGGTAAGGAAATATTACTCTATAACTTTTGGCAAGTAAATATAAAAAATTATCACTTAACTCAAATATCCTGGCACTATAAAAATTGCTTTAACGTATTTTAATGAAGAAAATTATCTGAAGGAATTTTTGCGACTATTCTGCTTTTCTTCATTTCTAAAATTATTGTTGATAAATATTAGTGTTAAAAAATATAAAAGACGGAAAAAATTAAAACCAAAAATTGCAACTTTTCTTTACAAATATTGCAATGTCATCAGTAGTTAAAGAAATTTTTGTATTGCATTTCTTTTCGTATTGAATAGGTTCGATTTTTTGTAATTCTAAATTGATTTTTTGCCCGGAAATGGAGTTAATTCGATCAGTACAATTAAAACAAGTGTTGAATAAGGCGAAACTTACATAAAATATTTCACTTATTTATTACTTACACTTTGTGTAAGCAACAATTCGTAATTAAATATTTTATTTTTAAGGAAATATATTACATTTCTTATATAGCAAAAGATATTTCAGAATTAACTTTTAAAGTGAGAATTATATAATTTAGCTTTTTTAAAAATCACACTTAGCCACAGATCCTAAATTTTTAATTATTGTAATTAAACTTTTTTGTTACGGGTTTAAGCAGCTTTATTGGTATTATTGACAAAACCAAATCAACAGTTTTAATATCGCCTATGAGCATTAAAAAATAGTTGTTATATTGCATCGAGTCTTAAAGACAATAAATCCAATTTACGTTGATATTGAGTGGGATAATTACCTGTAAGTCATTAGAAATATAATAAAAAAGTTAACAAAATGTATTTTGAATATTGATAATACTGTCATATCTTGGAAAATTTTGATGCCTTTTATGTTAATAATTAGTATTTTATTTTTACTTAAAACTTCATATCTAAATTGAAATTTATTTAATATGTTTGCTATTCTTTCCTTCAGGTATGAAATGTACCGCTGGAAGTCTCCTGTTCAAAGACCGAATTGCCACTGAAGATGCTAGAGCAGTATATCTTTTAAGGAAACATGGCGGGATTGTTTTAGCCATAACTAATGCTCCCGAATTTGGATCTGGGATCGAAACTCATAATTTTGTTCATGGCAGAACGAACAATCCTTATGATACAGCTAGAACACCTGGTGGAAGTAGTGGTTTGTGCATATTGATTTTCATATAAATTTTTAATTTTGAGCAAGCATGAAAATAAGTACAATATTTAATTCCTAAGATGTTTTTGAAAATCTTGTATTTTATACGAATTTTCAGGGGTGAAAAGTGTTATCAAATGTGAAGTATAACTAAGATAAATTACGTAGATATCTGACTACATAAATTATAGTAGTTAAATCTTATTAAATGATTATGATAATTTATAGAGAATTTCGGGAAAAGTATTAACCGTGTAAATGATGAGTGTTTAAAAAGGTCTATGTATGTATGTATGCAAAAGCTTTTTCCTTTAATAGATTTTTAACAATTATTTTGTTAATAGATTGATTATGAATTTCGACGAGATGAATTTCTTTTACATTATTTGCTATTTCCTAAGATGACATTAATAATTTAATTATACTTTAGTATAATTTATATTTCTGTACTGGCAAACAGTTTGTAAATAAAAAGTTTCAATAATTATATCTAGAAAAGTATAAAAGGCTCTCAAAATTTCATAAAATCTTTTAAAATATTCAAATAAATATGAAATGAAGAGAAAAATATAAAATTCTCTAATTTTTACAAAAAATTTTAAAATATTCAATTAAATATGACTGAAATTAAAAAAAAGATTAGTTGTACTTGAGTATTTTTGATATTTGTATTTGAGATGTGTATCATATTTTTCAGTTCAAGGTAAAAATGTTCGTTTCATTTATCATGGTTTCATTAAATAGATGTTTTGCATTCATTTTATTTATAAATTTACTTTATCAATTTTAATTGTGCATAAGGTGGTGAATCGGCATTAGTAAGTGCTGCTGGATCAATATTAGGCTTAGGAAATGATTTAATGGGAAGTAATCGAATTCCTGCTCACTTTTGCGGCTTATTTGCTCACAAGGCAACTGCTGGTAAGTTAACACTCAAGAATCATAAGCATTCAATTAAGTTTAATATCAACTCAACAATTAGATATCACAAAAATGTCAATTTATCTGTCCACAGAAGTTAAGTAATTCTTCTATAATCTAAAGTATTAAATTAAATTTTATGCCTGTGTATAAGTATTAAATGTCACTAAAATTTCAACGATCATAACGATAATTTGTTGAATAGTATTTACATTTCTAACCAGTTGCAGTCACTATAGCAGGATCAATAGTAAAAACTTGATTATCAGATAACTTCAAGATTGATTAAATTGAAAAATATTAAATTTTAAGATCTAAACAAAAATATATGAATGATAAGATCCAATTTAAATTACAGCAGTATTGCTTAGAATATAACTGATTTCGTCAAAATTCCGACACTCCAAATACCGGTCTCAATCATTAGGTCTTTCAATTTGAAAAATAATTTTAAAATTATATTTTTCAAAATGTAATCAATTGTGTTCATTTTTTTCAAATTGAATAAGCCCATTTTGTTGCAAAAGATTTAAGTGGGTGTGATATAAAACATTTCTGGATATACATTGTATGTATTGGTAAAAATGTCTTTTTACCAATACATAGGAGTAAAAAGAATTGTATTTAAGCAAAAAGCTATAAATGTTAATACTTAATTTCACATGGAGTTAGATAACTTACTGTGCCAAATTGCAATAAACTCTTTCAAATATATAATAGCTGTATGAGGAGCTTAAAGCGATATTTTGAGAATCTAATAACTAATTTAGTCCTGATGATTAAATATTTGTAACCAATTGTTACCATGTCAGTGGATAATATTTCATAATTGCGTCAACAATATCTACATACATTTAAGCTGCAAAATATTTTTATTGAAATTGCTAGGTAGAGATTCTAATAATACAACTAACAGTAAAATTTTATGACAGCGTTTCCTAAATTAATACCACCTATTGGACAAATTTTACAAGTGAAAATATTGAAAGATTATTTTGAATATTCATATTCCTTTAACTTCCAGTTAACAATTATAAACAGAATAACATATTCCTGTAGTGAGATATAGAAGAATTCTAGGAAACTTAAAAGAATAATAACAGAAATATTATTAATTTGTCTGTAAAAAATTAAATACAATTCCCATTTCTCATAATTCTACAATGGGCAGTTGCACCTAGTATTTTTCAAACCTAAGAACCACTTCAATAAGCGAAATCCTATCGTTAGAATTATTGTGAGCAAAACCATGAATAAACCGTACTTTTTATTTAATTACTCTTGAGATAATTATTTTTTATTATTACTAAAAGAAATATTGAACTCACATTAACCGATCCTCTCTAATGATATTCATATTGTGTATTCGTTTGTATAGGGATTTTTTGCAGATAGAGAGGAAAAATAAGAATTCGTTATCTGATATATAAATGATATTATTACCAGGATATTGTCCTTTACAGGTGACAGTCATTTCTGTGAAGTGTCAAAGTCAAATTATAAAATAAAAATAAATAACTTGAGTCAAATGTCAGCTGGGTTCACTGTATGATATCTTTAAATATTAAAGGAATTACATGAATTGACAAATCTCATTATACAGTAGTTAAATATCACTGATTTTGTGATGGCAGCAGATCTTATAAAAGTATAATCTTTTTTTCTTATAACCAACTGATATGCCTTTGTAGCCGCGTGTAGTTGTGTGAATTCTTGAAATTTAGAAACAGATGACTTCTAAACTTGGTCTATAATTATATTATTAGTGTCCATATGGAGAATGTTTGTGAACTGTGTGAGTATTTTCCATACTCTTGATTTCTAAACCAGGAAAATCTATTGACTAATGTGTCAATCAAACTTCATTCAAACAATCATATTCTTCTAATATTATAATGTGATTTCTTTCGAAACCATATATTCATTTAAGCTACATATGCTACATTATAGCGATATATTCATTTATTAGCTACTACATTATAGCCATATATTCATTTATAGCTATTCATTGAGTACATCTAGAAAGCATTTCACTCCTCTACATGTATACTTTTTCAGCCATCCAGTGCTTTCAGTGAAACAATCTGATTTTATTCTTTCTTCCTTGGGAAAGTAATTTTGGTGTTTTATGTTTTTATAACCATATTGACAAGTTAGATTATTTTCTTTAGCGGGAAATTTAAAATTTTTTATTAATTTTTTAATGAGAGTCAATTTTTGCATAAGGCACTTTTCTAAATATATTTTGCTCCAAAGTTTTCCTTTATTTCGACACTTAAAACACAAATTTAAAATATATCTTATCTAATTTTAACATTGATTTTAATGTTGATGTATTTTAGACATAACAATGGAATTTTTCATCTACTTTTAAACATTTTGTTTAATGATGAAATTTATATAATAATATAACTAATCACTAAATGTAAGACATTGTGAAATTCATTGCATTTGCTATACTTCTGCTCAGACAACTCAAATAAGTTATCTTAAAATTTTATAAGTAAGTTAACAAAGAAGTTGTATAAAATCTTCTGAATGTAATGTATTTGAAACAATTAGCATCTTACTATTATGATTTTCCTATAGCTGAAAAAATTAATTAATCTAAATTTATTTACAATAGCTGTTAGAAAAAGTTTTAGATCGATTAACTTCTTCAAAAATAGGGAAATTATTCAAACTATTAATTTGATACTTTAAGCTTATTTCAAAGAAAGAAAAAAAAGAAGGATATTTTTACTTTTGTTTCATAACATCAACAATGTAAAGTAATCTGTGAATTTGTGTAGGCGAAATTTATATTTTTTAACGTACAATTCTTTGTAAATTAGCTGAAAATTATAGCAGTAATTCTATAATTGTTCAATAAAAATTATTTAATTTTCATCAAAATAAATAATTTATAATTTTAAATATACTCATAGAAATATGCCAAGGAATGCTTAGTTGAAAAGTTTATTTTAATATAAGTTTACAATTATTTTTATCTGTCTCGTCTTCGAGTTATTTTAAGCATTTGTTCACTGAAAAAAATAAATCAAAAAAGTTTAATGATAGCTTAATATCTTTATAATTAGTTATATATTTCTTAAAAATATGACCGCAAAAACAGTAATTAATCATAAGTACACAGATAAACGCAAAATATTAAAAATTACATTAACCCCTATTAATAAAGTTCTTAAACAATTTATTTTAAAATAATTTTAAAGGCAATAAAAAAGGTAAACTCGATTATGCATATTTCAAATTTTATTATTAAAATGTCAGTATTAATCAGGTTTTCATTTCAATATTAATAATTCATGTATAGTATTAACTATATGAGTCGAAAACCAAAAGTTAATAATTTTATTTCTAATATCATTCAATTAAATTATGTATGTTAGATATGTCTTATAATAATCTTGTTTAATTTCATAACTAATTTAGGAAAAATTAAATCCTCTTTAAGACTGTATCTTTCGTTAAAAAATGAATAAACAATGTAAGTGTGTTGATGGAGAAATTAAAATCCAAATTCAGACTTTTATGTTGCTCAAAACAATTAAAGGATATTGTAAGTTTTACCTAAAATAAAGATATAAACGAAATTTTTTTTGCTGAAAATGGAAGAAAAGAATCACAAATGAAAATTTTTCTGATTTTCAAACTGTGGAGTATGCTAATTTTGAGTTCGACGTCAAAAACGTCACTTCAGCGGCAGTGAATGAAATTTGACTTTCAACTGAATAAAAGACAGTGAATACAAAGATGATCGGTATTCAGTGACTGCTTTGTTTTGATGAGTACAATGTTTCAGCGAAGTCATTTAACTGATTCAGAAGCTTGGAGAGTTGTTGGTAGGTTAGAAGGAGGCCAAACACAAGCCGGAGTAGCGCAAGCCATTGGAGTGTCGAAAAGTGTGATTTTCAGGATTTGGAACCGTTTTTTTGGAGACTGGAAGTGCAGGTCGAAGACCAGGGCAAGGTCGTAGACGGGCAACAACGCCCAATGAAGATCGTTATTTAGTGTTAACGGCTGGGAGACACCGAAATATGAACGCTACTCTTCTCCAACAACACCTTCGCTCGACTACTGACACCACGGTTGCAACTCAGACTGTCCGAAACCGGCTCCATGGTGTAGGTCTGTATGCTCGCCGACCGATGGTATGTGTTAAATTAACATCAAGGCATCGTCGTGACTGCAGGGAGTGAGCAACCGAGCATATGAACTGGAGGAGAAATGAATGGAGCAATGATCTTTTTACTGACGAGACCCGTTTTTCTGTTCATCATGATAATGGGCGTATTTTCATCTGGAGTGACCATGACAGTAGGAATAATCCAGCGTTCGTGCACGAAAGTGTCAGATTTGGTGGTGGGGGAGTGTTGGTGTATGGTGACATCTCCATTGACGGGCGCACAGACCTCTATATCATTCGAGATGGACCTCTGACTGGTCGCCGATTTAGGGATGAGATCCTCAGACCTATTGTAGTCCCTTACGCTGCAGCAATCGGAGATGACTTCATTTTAATGAACGATAACTGCAGGCCACATCGTGCTAACCTTGTGGAGGATTTCCTCTTCAAGTAAGAAATCGTACGAACGGAATAGCCAGCATGTTCTCCAGACATGAATTCAACAGAGCACGTGTGGGACGCTCTAGAAAGACGAGTTGCTGGCCACCAACCACCCCCACAAATTCTCCAAGAACTGGAAAGAGATCTTCTGGAAGAGTGAGACGGAATACCCCAACTCGTTATTAATAGCCTCATTGACTCCATGCCTCAACGGTGTTCAACGTTGCTGGCCGTCCGTGGAAACCATACCCCCTACTGATTATGACTTCCTTTGAAGACAACACCTTTTCTTATTCTTTTTTTCTCATATGCACAAATTGTGTTTTTTTCCTTTTGTACACAAATGCGCAATAAAATGCATTTTCTTTTCTGCCAAACATGTGTAATTTATTCTCATATAACCTACTACGTCTGTCGACCACGTATCAATCAGCTAAAAAGTTTCCCAGCCACAAGATCCACCTAAAACCGCAATATCCTTTAATTGTTTTGAGCAGTGTATTTAGTACTTCAAACTTTTAGGTCTTATTTCTACCAATTCTTTAAAACGTTGCTATCTCATCCATAGCTTCGAACAACGAATATGAAAAATATCGGTATTAGTACAAAATCCTCGCCTCTCAACAAAATTTCAACTCTTATCATAGTTAATATGCACTAAGCTATCTCCATAATAATCTTCATATGTGTTCACATTGAACTTACAATGTTTCAGACGCAACTTTTTTTTAATATTCAATAGATTCGAAATATTAATTTATAAGTTTTTGATTTACACATTTTTATATATGTATTTTGCACCATAAATAAGTAATAAATAAATACCTGAACAAACGACATTCTCATCAAATCAGTGACGTCCTGGCGCATGAATGTTCTTTGGAACTACTATAATAATACCATAATTTTCATATGTATTCACACTGAATCAAAAATTTTTCAAACACAATACAAACTTGTTTTTTCTAAGCATACTATAACGACTCTCAGACACTGATATATCATTTTTCAATGTATATTTTACTTTTGCGTTTGTGCAGTGTTATTGAAATAACATGTTCATTTCTTAAAGTTGGCTTATTGAATATACGGATTCTCCTATTAGTTTTCCAGTTTAGGTCAGTCCTTCGATCCTAGTTAATAAGCCTTCATGATTTTTTTAGTTTTGTGAACAACCCAGATAATTATTAAAAATCTTTCAACTCCTTGAAGTTTGCTTCTCTATAAGAACTAATGTATTTCATATCACAATTTCTAAATATAAGTTTAACAATTTCATGAGATGTACATCAATATTACATTATAGGTGCACTTTTACTACTGATATATATTTGAATGAACCAAAAGTAGGGAAAGTCTCTGTTATAAAACCACTCAACTTTTATATAATATTTTACTGCGTTCCAAACTAGATCAATTTAGAAAGTGAACGAAATTCAAACTATTGAAATGAAATATGATCCCTCTATTTTAAAAATATCTACTGATAATACTTTTTACTGTAAAATTTTCATTTTTATAAGTTTTACAAATTACTGTTGAGATCTATTTTAAAATTCTTATTTTATGAATCATATTTCCAAATCCTTAAAATAATATAGTTGTTTTACACATTTTAGTACATTTCAAATGATCTTTTAAATTCTTAATCGTAGCTTTTTACAGAAATTTAGTTGTTTAGCTTAATATATCAATTAAAAAAAGGTGATCTAGGACTTTTAATTACATGTATTCAGTTTTCTTTGTTCATTATTTTTAAACATATTTATAAGGATTATTTGATTTTTTAAAATTTCAAGCAATTTTAGAAAATTTCATAAATTCTATCTTTATTTTCGTCAAAATTAGAAATGAATATGTTAAAACATTTTTAGAAGCACCAAAACAGTCATAATCAAAGAATTACTAACATCAAATAATTGTTTTGTTGTATTTTTTCATGATATGACATAATAATATTTAAATTGTAGAAAATGTTAATTTGAAGGAAATATTTTCAGTTTACTTTAAAATTTTATTTCACTAAATTAATGTTATTTTTTTAAAAAATTATAGAACAAATGCTATATGAAATATGTTATATTATTATATTTATCTATAGTTTTTACAGAAAGACCTTGATTATATTTATAGTGTGATTCCTCGAAAGAGTATCTTACGTAAAAAAACCAATAGATTATTAAGTTGTGCTGAATTAGTTTTGATGGAAGCAATCAAAGGATAAATGTTTACCAAAGAATGTTTATTTTGTAAGATAAATAAAGCTATTTCAATGCGAATATCTGCCTTTTTTATTTTTTTCTGATAATTTAATTGTTGTCCTCATATACTGAAATGTCAGATAAAATCTCTTATAATAGGTTAAAGATTGAGAGAGTCAGAGAAAATGTGACTATGAAAAAATTACATTTTTGACATCGAACTTTATTTAAAAGTGTTGTTAATTTTTAGAAAATGAAAATAATATTGATTCTATTTATATATTGTTAAAATTTAAGTTTGTTTTTCAAAGGAACTCTCAGGAAATTGTTAATTTTCCGAGATAATATACTTGAAGGTAAAAGACACATTCTTTATCAGCTAATAAAATTTATCTAATAAGAATTTCATTTTTAAAAATCGAAAATTCTTTTCCTAATTTTATTGAGAACAAAATAGTTATAAACAAAATTACTAACATTTTTTAAATTGTCAGAATAACGTTGCACTTCTTAAAATATGTTGTTAAAAACTTTTCTTGGTCGTATTTGCAAACATTAGTTATTTATTTAAATTTAAAAATAAATTGCATTTAGAGAAATATATTGAGAAAATTTAATTTTGTTGGAAATTTAATGGTGTACATCGTTATCAAATGTTAACTACCTTCAACTTATTTTAATGTAATACGATTTAAAAGTATTGGAATTTAAGAGTATATTTACACTGATATTTTTTCTTTATAAATGTTATTTTACATATTCCCATTATTTTCTTTTTTCAAATTTCATCCTTTTGTATATTTGGATAAACAAATAAATAAAGTAAAAACTTATGTATTCAAAGAAAATTTTGATATTTGCATTGTAAAATATAATGAAATAATATTTTTAAAAGTTAATTTTTATGTCCTTTTAAAATAAACTTTTATGATTACCTTACGTTACATTAAAAATATTCATAGTAGCCAAATCCTAATTATATTATAAAATAATCCTCACTAGAGATTAAGGTTGCTACAGCAATTGATATCAGAATAAAAAAATTAAAAACTAATATATTTATAACTGTATTTGTATTGTTAGGAATAATATCGAATTCAGGATGCAGTCCAGTTCCACCACCTCCTTTGGATTACTTACTTTCAACCGGGCCCTTGTGCAGATACGCTAAAGACCTTGTTTTGGCGATGAAGATTTTGGGATCTGAATCTAAAGTGAATTGGAATCTTCGACAGTCAGTATGTGTACTAAACTTATAATTTTTAAGCAAGTTTTATTATTCATTTTATATTTTTCACGATGTATTGGACGTATTCAATTCCTTATACATATTTTGTGAGCGATTACAGCAACCGCGATGAATATTTACACATTCTTCGTAGAAAAAAATGTATATTTTTACAAATTTCCTGTCATCTTATAAACTTTAATCTTTCGGTTTTTTATTGATTGAGTAAGGAAGATTAATTCTGTTTGGTTAATTCAATGCCAAAACATATTGACAACTTTTCAAATTTTTCAAAGTAATACTTAAATTTTGTAAAACGTTAAATACCTTTCTCCAGTACAATATACCGTTTATTTTAAATCTGACATTTCAAAACTTTGCTAACAGTCATTGAGAACAGCTGCAAAAACTAGCAGTTTTTATCATGGGAAATTTTTTCCTAATAAACAAAGTGTGTTACAGGATAAACCTTTATTGTGTCATGTGGTGATGAGTTCTTAATAATTCCACATCGTATAGCGATTTAAAACTTCATTTACCTTTTCAATAAAATTAAAATACGTAAGAAAACATTCGTTTGAATAGTGACTTGACTATTGCCAGGAACTTATTGTAAACGTAAACACGTGATATCTGCTGTATGAAGTTGCAAGATAGGTATTTTGAATACTTAAAAGAAAAAGTGTATACTTTTTGTACCAAAAATAAATAATATAAGTAAATAATTTCTTTATTTATTATAACGTTTAACTTAAATATGCTAAACTCTTTAGTTAAATGCAAGAAATCATTAATCAATACCATAATAAACTGCGAAATTATATTTTGGAAAGTATTGAAAGACATCAAAATGTGTCAGAAAGTTTGCTTTTAAATAAATACACTAATGATATTAATTACTGAAATGTAAAGGAAAAATATTAATTTCCCTTTACATTTCAAAACAGATGAGTAAACAAAGTAATCGGATAAATTATAAAACAAAGTAACTTATCTTGTACATGAGACACAGTATTAATTTCCTCATTGCTTGCAACTTAAAAGAATAAAATGGTTAAAATAGCAAAATAATTTATTAAAGACATTTTATAAAACAAATAATTTGTATCCTTGACACACGATTTGACAATTATTTAATTTTTTTTTTATTTTTAGGAAAAACATTAAAATTTTTCACATTTATAATTTATTCTGATTAATAATTATAATTAGATTTAGTTTTGATATGTACACGTTTAATTAATTTTAATTAAGTCAATATAATTTTGTGTTGCAAGTAAATTATGAGTTTCTTCTTTCTGTATGTTTAGTAATTATGGTTATATTTAACCTTATTAGAAGATGCAAAACAAAATAAATTATTAAATAATTAATGTCATTTTAAGAAATCTTCGCACTAATAATTATTAAATTAATGGCAATAATCTTATGTTAAAGAAAATTATGTTTCAAAGTTTTCTTTTTATTAGTTATTTTATAAAAATATTCATAATTTTTAACAGCATAATTTATTATTTAGATGGTTAATTCATAAAACGTTGTATTAAAAGTTTTCTTAAAATCCAAACTTTTGGAAGTAAAAAAAAATGAAATTATTTTGGATGAAGAATCACCTCGAACCATATTTCAAATGTGATTTATTTTTATTTACAAATTAAGCAGTTCAATAAATAGTAATAATGCTGGATTTCAAATGTTTCATTTTGAGGATTGTTCAAAATTTTGCGAAGAGATCCATCATACAGTTTTATGTTCATTTGTATTCCTCGGCGTCAGCATCTAATGCCGATGAAAATATTATCGCAACAGAATGGTAATATCATTAGCAAGTATCATCTAAAAATTTATCAAAAATCTAATGTGAATTTCAATTAATTTTAAATTGTATATATATATATATATATATATATATATATATATATATATATATATATATATATATATATATATATATATATATTATGCAACTTTTAAAATCTATCATGATAATTCATAGTCTTGATTAATGCAACAACGTTTCCTGATCGCATTTTCAAAACATTAAAATAATACATTTTATGAAATTAATAATTACTACAAAATACTTTTCATACTTAATTGATTTGCACTTATTTCAGCCTTAGTTTATTTTCAATTAATTCATGCTTAATTTTTTTCCTATCTATAAAAATTTGAATTAATTTTCCTTCACATTTACCGAGGAGATCATGTATAAAAAAGTGGAATATTTGTCTTGGTAATTCTTGCATATAGAGCTCTAAATATGTAATAGTATTGATCACCAACTGCATATTAATGAATTTTAATACAAGATTCTATTCCACAAACTTTTCTCTGAAAAATTATAATTTGTAAATTTTTATTGAATAATAAGCTATTATCCAAAGTAAATTAAAATTGTTAGAGAAGCGATATTAGTGATCGTATTGTTCTGATCGTTTTGTTATGTTTTATGTTCATGAATTGCGTATGTTTCCATTTTCATAAGTATATTAAATTGTATAAATTGGCTGATATTTTAAAAAGTTGATAAATATGTCTAAAACTTATTTTGAGAAAAATCTTACCACAAGAAATTTTAAATAAAAGAATTGAAAGTGTTTCAATTTTAAATATCCTATGCTATTCCTTCAATATCATTATCTATTAATTATGTGAAATTCATATTATGTATTCAAGCTGTGATAAAAAGTAAAAAATTCGTTATGAAAATCTCTAAATATTGTATGAAAGTAATAATTTATATTAATTTGAAATATTATTGCTATGCAGGCGGATTTTAAGAAGCTAAAGATCTACTACCAAACAGAAATAAAGAGTCCATATATAATCAAGACTAGTGAAGATATTATTCAGGCAATAAAAAAAGTGTGTATATTAATGTTTCATTACGATATTTTTTAACGTATATGAAAAGTGCATATCGTTTATTTATATATTTTTTAATAAATATAATAATTAAAATTACACATTTAAATTGTTTCAGATACAAATTTTTTACAAACATAATAAATATAATTAATTTAGATTATACTAATTTTCATGCTTATAATGAAATTCTATTCATAAGATTTTTCTTCAGTAGTTGTATTTCAAAAATAAAATCATTATAAAGAATCAAATGGTATGTTTAATAAACAAAACTAAAATATTTCAAATGCAGTTTTTCTCGGTTATTTAAAATATGCAATAAAAATTTTTAAAAAATTACAAAAAAGGGAAATGAGAAATACAAATTATCTTTCGTCTTGTCTTTAGATTGAATCATGTTTTTGCATAGTCAATTTAAAAAAAATATCAAAGCTGTAAAACACCGCTTAATTTTTCATTAGCTAAAAATAAAGCTGAGGTCAATTTATGATGAAATTAATTATTTTATTGTATAGACTACTGGACTGGATCCTCACAAAAATATAAATATACGATACATATTAAATATATATATATATTTCTTAACATAAAATTCTAAATATTAGACACATATAATTCATTAAAAATTATCAATTTCTTGGACTTCAACACACTATGTTTATTATGCGAGAATTATCACCAATGAAATATGCAACAGAAAATACTTCAAGAAAAATATATCAAAAATAAATTGATTTGGAAACAAATTTTGAAGTGAAATGATTGAAAATACAGAATATATTCAAAATTAAGATCACAGTGAAATTTATGGTTTATGTTGAATCTATATTAAATAATTCGAAAAAAAATATTTCTTAGATTGCAAGCTACTTTATTATAACCAAATATAAAAATTTGCGCTAGTTAATATTGAAATTTTATTCTAACGACGAAAATTTATGAAACTCAGCAAAATTCATGTATGTACTGATAATATAGTTAAAAAGTAATATTAAATTTCCCCACATAATCTTTAAACTAATATAATGAAATGCACTAAGTTAAAAATATTTGCATATAATTGTGGATCCCATATATCCACAACTGTTTTTAAAGTGACAGGAAGACTTATTTTTTCCCAAAGATTTCGCCTGGTGTTTTTTGTAACATCTAATAGATGTTATCATCAAATGCCTTTTTTTTTACTTATGCAATTTCAAGTTTTCTTTACCATGTACTTTCGTTTATTTGCAGTTCTATTTGACATTCCCATTTATCATATTCGATAACGAAAAAATGCTTCTGCCTCAATTTTCAGTAAATTAAAAACTGTCACCATTTTATTTGTGATGTTTGATCTGAAACGAGAATATTATGATGTCAAGTATTTCGTGAAATAAAATCGAAAGTGTGATTGTTCATGATTGCCTTTCGTTTCCGTATTTTTGTGCACGATTTTGCCAAAATCAAACAGCACAGTTGAAATTAATTGCAATGTCACAACTATATATGTTATCATGGTTCTAGACAAGAACTTTATAAGAGGTTACATTTTATACATACTGCAACTTTTCACAGTATGGGTTCATAACTAAATAAATTTGAAAAAAAGAACGAAGTATAAGTTCAATATGAACAAAATATAAGTTCAATATTGGATATACATATTGAATAGACATCCAATACTTGATGAGTAAATATGTGTGGTGCGGAACAAATAGAGGAATACGTATTATCAATGTATGCAAATCTGGAAGAAAGATCTGTATAAAGAATGAAATATACATGTACATTTTCAATGTTAATGTCATTTAGATTTATAAGCACACCGTAATTTCAGTGCCACGATTCCATAATTTATGCAATGCATTTCAAAGTCTTAAACATTGCAATTATTCTAATATGAAGACAATTTCAGTCACTCTTGAGTATTTCACAGAAAAGAAATCATAAATTTTGCTGAAATAGAAGTTTGAATTTCTTAGATTTTATGGAATTTTTATGACGCCATTTATTAACTGTACTTAGGATTCTTTGGACAAGTAATAAACCTATTTCTTGTAACAAATAATAAGATTATTAAGAAATTCATTACCAGTTTATGAAGAACACCTGAGAAAGTACAACACGAAATTCATAAATGGCTTTTACTGACTCTTTTCATAAAATATTTTAACAAATCTTCCAATGAAAGCTGTTCGATTACTCGAACTGTGCTGTTTCCTTTATAGCTCATTATAAATTTTGTCTTAATGTTGGGGAAAGAATTACCTCATTTTAAGTAAATTAAGTCAGTTATTCGAAAAAAGTAATTTGCATTGTCTGTAACTACTGAACTTTCATTAATGAAAACATGCCACGCATTGAAAATCACATTTGATGGGATTTTAAAGTGGCAGAGTCATTAATAAGAATTATTCTAATTTGACACTATAAATAGCATATGATCACTATCAAAAGATAATAGCATAAGGTTACAATCAAAATAATAGACTCTCCAGAAAGTATTTTCTTCTGCCTTTGATTTTATCATTATCATAACTCTCGTATTTTATTGGCGGTAGTAATTTGAAATTGTTCTTCATTAACGATTATTCCTTTTTTTTTTTTTTTTTTTGAAAAATAGCATACCTTACTTTCAAACTTATTTGAATTTTATGAATTTGATAATTTCTATAATTCTTTTCAAAATTCTTCTAAACTATGAAGTATATGCTATGGGAATTTCTTAAGAGAATAAATTAAATATTGGATGCGATTAGATAACGGTAATAACATAAAACTATTTCTTAAAATGTAATTTGTAAATAATAAACTATAATTACAGTATATTAGGGCTAAGCGATTAATAATGATATTCGATGCATATATTAATATACTCATCTCTTGTTTCTTCAGGTGGTGGCTCATTTTGAAGAAAAATTTGGAGCAGTTTCTAAAGAAATCAGCATTCCACATGCAAACAAATCTACACTGATAGCTCATTATCTTATTTTATCTGAGATGCAGAATCCCATTAAGACATTTACCGAAGGAAAAGTAAATTATTTTAATGCATTACTGGAAAACATAAAATGCATATTTAGAAAATCCATTTACTCATTCCAACTAATAATTATTTGTACTTGGATGAGAATAGGCTTCTCTTACAACTCACAAAAGGTTTGGTATTATAAAGAGCTCCATAAATCTCTGTGTGAAAAATTTGATGAACTTTTGGATGAAAATTCTGTGTTTATTTACCCAACGTTTCCAATAACAGCACCATATCATAAAGAAATAATGCCTTTATACCCCAACTTGTCTTATTTGAATCTTTTTAACATTACGGGAATGCCAGTCACCCAGTGTCCAATGGGAATTAGTGGAAAAGGAATGCCTTTTGGGATACAGATTGCTGGACGAATGAATAATGACTTGTTGACACTATCCTGTGCAATTGAACTAGAAAAATCATTTATGGGATGGATTGCTCCAGACAGAATACAATATTTTAGATCATTTAAAGTAAAGTAAATAATTTTATGAATTTAATGATGTTCTTGTTTATAGAATGTATGAAAGTACACAGATTGTTTTTGCTCTTAAAGAAATTATGACACCTAATTTCTCACAGGTATTTCACAAAGTAAAGAGATCTTTTAAACAATTTCTGTTATTTCATTCATTAAATTTTGCATTGAAGAAACACAGAACTGAAATTTATAATTTTAAATTTACTACAATGACGTACTTATAGTGTATATTCACACTAAATATTTATCTCTAATTATTAGTTTATAGATATAATTTACTGAATTTGATTAAATTCTGGCTTTTTATTTTTCTTCCTGAGAAACGCTTCTCAATTATCTATGCTGTCAAACATTTGTAAAAGGCAATATATAAGTCAATTATTTAAAGCAATTATTGTCATTTTTTTAAAAATCATATTGTTTATTGCGTCAATCTTGTATCGTCAAAAAATGTTGCTGATAAGAGCTTTTTTTATAAACTCTTAAAAAAATTTCTCATAATTGAAACTAATTATTTTAAAATATTCTTAATTATTTAGCACAATGAACTTGCCTAGTTTGTATTTATTGGTAAATGTTGTAATGAATTCAATAAATTAATAATATGTGTGTTCTCTTATTTACTTTTCAGTAGTAACTGTGTCTCTGTGAATATTTTGAAGAAGATAATGATAAAACTAAAAAAAAAATAGAGCTGTATTATTAAACATAAATATATTTACATATAAAAATTAGACTTAAATTAGGTATATCATTATATTCATTAGGATGTTAAGACTATGAACGTAATATCGTATATTATTTATGCTTCCATTTTCCATTTTTTCTCAAATATGTTTAATAAAATATTTATAAAATAAAATTTCAGGATAATACTAGCTCCATATAAACAGTTTAAATAATTCATGATATTCTAAGCAATAATTTAGTGTTTTTCTTAAGGATTATGTTTTCAAAAAAAAATCGATTTTAAAATAATTTAAGAAGAGTAAACTAAAACTAAGCTTTTACGGTTTTCCTATATCAAGCACGAATGAAATGCTTTAATAAACCATTCCACATAATTGTAATGTTTTACATAGGAGCTGTTGTTGCCCCACAGATGCTTCCCTGTACCTAGTCCTGAGTTGGGCTCTACCAGTTAGATAGAAGCAGCCATGGAAATCTTCATGATTTTGAAGCAGGGACCAAGCAGAAGACCCCCAATATTTGGCCTCCCACTTATTTATTTTAGTTATTTAAGATAGTGAAGTGTATTTAGAATGATGTAAACAATTTCAAATGATGAATATCTTTAATAAAATGACTGGTCAAGTTCAACGAAGAAGTTCATTTGTAAGAATCAATTTTTGTCAATAAATGTACCATACCCTTTGAAAGAATATTTAAATAACCCACTATGTACCATTCAGTTGATAAACGTTTCTAGATAGTGCCTAAATGATTTTTAAAAAAAAGTATTTGCTATCCGTAACTTTAGCATGTTTTTCGCTTTCAAATGATGGAATATATGTTATTTTGCCATAAATATTTTTAAACACTGCATGATTAAGACAATTTTTTTTAACAGATCGTTAGAATTATTTTAAATTAGTATTCAGTTTTATGAAATTTATTCACTAATATTTCATATAATAAAAGTCCGAAATTCTTGATTATCTGTCCATCACAAAGAAAAATTGATCATTTTAAAAGAAGATGTTTTTACACTTATACAGGACTTTTAGTATGAGCTGTGTAACTATATTGCAAAGCGATGCTTAAAAAATTAAGTCTTACTTGACAACAATGCCAATCATGTAAAGTCGTTTATTATATTATTTATCTGTAACAAATATAGAACCACACAATACTGCTACTTCTGGAGCATTTTTTCCTTGTAAAATATTTAATACGGTGATAAATGAAATCACTGAATATATATATATATATATATATATATATATATATATATATATATATATATATATATATATATATATATATTATATTATATATTATTTTATACGAGTTTATATAATATATATTATATTATATTATAAACTCGAATAACATAAAAATCTACAAAAAAATATATTCCTAGGAAGAATCGTTTTACTAAAACAATTTAATCTGAAAAAATTTTCACACTTTAAGCGCTTTGTTATTGTGTTACAATGTTTCTATCTAAAATCTATTTCCAGAAATGGAAACTCATTGTGAAATTTGTAAAATTTCTTAAGGAATTTTATTATTAAAATGATATTTTATCTGGTTTCAACTTATTTTTATAAAAGTCAATTGTATTTTTAACAACCACTTTTGTTATTTTTGTTAGGTTTTACTTTTAGCTGCCTTATAAATGTTGGTATGATATCTTACCACAATAAGTGGTTTCTATTTTTTGTTGTTTCCGTGATTGTAATTTGAATTTTGTAGACTAGAATACATAATACCAATAGTCATCGTTTTCAAAGTTGTAATTTATAAGGAACATATTATAAACTAGTTTCAATATATATTTTGTGTGGATAACACTTGAAATATATAAGTACTCATTAAGACAAAAAATTATTTTGCAACTTAAGATGAGTTTTAGATAAGTTTAGTGAGATGCATAAATATCAGGAAAAAGGATATGCTGTATGTATTAATCTGTAGTGATTCTGTTCATTGAATGGCACAAAGGTGTCTTGAAATTTTTAACGATATTTTTTATTTATTTTCACTGTCAAGATACTGTAATAAAAAATTCTATTTTTCAATGTATTTATAAGTTTGAAAAGAAATGGGTTTTTTTAATATGACATTTTACTTAATTCACAACTAGATTTATTATAATATTTCATGTTGAATTTTGCTTATGAGTTTTGATCAATTACACTTTGATACAATTTTTCGGTGATTTTATAAAAGTTTTACAAGTGGAAATATGGCAGGAAATTTTTATATAAGATTAGTTTTATGTCTCAAATAATAAAATGATAAGCGAGTTATATTTTTGAAGAAAGGATTTCTATTAAAAACAAACTCTTTCATTTGAGAGCCTTACTCATCTCTCTCTCGTATCTTTTGAGCTTCAAGTATGCAATGTATATATATGTATATGGTACTTTTCCATTTCGCCGGTGCAGGCGATAAAGTCGCCAAAAATGATACAACCGGCGCTAGAGGGAATATCTCTGCTGGTAACCTTTTACTGCTACGTTTCCAAAACATGTGACGTACTTTTACTGTCAACGACTTTATACAACTTTATTCCAACTCTTTTTTTTTTCATAATTTTATGCTATGTTGCAATATATACAAATTTAATAAATTCATAAAATATCTCAAGAAAAAATCGGATTTTAAAAATATATCTTAAAAAATAATAATCGTAACAAATTCACATAAAAAATATTTAAAAAAAATAATAATAAATTTTCGAAATATGCATCACCCGATAAATTGTAATCTAATATAATAAGTAAATAAATTGAGGCTCTGGCACCCATCATTCCACGCATAGTGTGAACACGAGAACAACAATTAAATTAATAAATTAAAAAAAATTTATGTAAAACAACATTATTTAAAAAATTTTATGTGTATACTGTGTGTTGTCGCCAATTGGCGACTTAATTTTCGCTTGGTGAAATCATTTGCGCCGGTGAAATGGAAAAGTACCATATATATATATATATATATATATATATATATATATATATATATATATATATATATATAATCTTACTTTCATGAATGTATTAGTAGAATAATCTTTTTAAATTTCTAATTAATGTTAGGAGTTTGATTCCAGCACCTATAAAAAAACTAGAACTGGATAATTTGCTGCTGCTTTCTAAATGAAAGGCATTGACAACATTTTCTAGGGCTTAGCATGTCATGCGTGAATCATATAATCTATATAAAATTCCTCCAGAAGGCAGGCCTTTTAAAGTTTTTTTAAATAACTTAAGAAAGTTACATTAAGTGTTTTAAAACAGCTTGACCAATATTGTTCTGTTCACACACATTGTGAGTCTAAAATTAACATATTTTTCTTAATGTACAAACTTTTATTTCCTATTTTTTTATAGATGACCTTTAAAAATGATGTAAAATGAAAATGGTAGAGATGATACATTGGATATCATAGAGCTGAATTTACAATAACTGTGTCCAAGAAACCTTTTACAAATTTCTTTGATTAAGAACCGGAAATTGGAAGTTATGAGAACGTGTATAATATTAATGGTTCTCAAAAATAACAATATTACTTTAGTAATAATACTATTCAACATAAAACATGAGTTTTTTTCCCCTTAAAAAAAGCGAAATTGCAATTATAATTTTCTTAATACGCAGTATTTTTCCTGAAATTTCAAAAGTTAGTTTTTTAGGTATTTTTCCTAGAAAGTCTTGTTTTCCAATTTAACTAAGCAACATAAATGACGTCGACAGAAAACCGCCCAATAACTTGCCAATCTTAGGAAATTTGACGACATTTTCCAGACAAAATTACTATCCACCTTCCTCAAGTTTAGAGTAGGGCTTCAAACAGTAATTTATTTTTCGTTCCGGTTCAACTAAAATAAAATATATCATATTTCAAGTCCACTTTTCTTTCTTCAAAAAATAACGCTTTTCGGTTCAGTTCCAAGTAAATAATTGTATGTATTCTTATCATTCTATAATAAACAAGAAATGCAATTCTATTCAAATTATATGCATACATAAATTAATTTTATTCTTTTTTTAGTTGTTACACTATATGAATTGTTGCAATTAACCAACATGTACAAAAAGAATGGAGAGCACTGGCATTGTTATCTATCATCAAAAGCGCATTTAACAAATTCTTGAGCCATGATTATTTCGATCATGTGTACCTTTGTCGCTAGCCGCTCACACATTGCACACTAATTTGCAATAGTTATGTTATATATCTATATATTAAAAATGTCTTTGATTATTAATATATCTTCTAACGTGGTTTCCCCAAAATTGCTTCTGTTACTTCAAAGAATCAATTTCACAACTGAATAATTTTCAAATCTCAAATTGTGCAGTTGGAGCTACCAAAATCACCATTGCATGCAGAGTGGACAGATCATTTTTATTCTCTTCGCAGAAGACAAAAATATTATGTTGCATATCAAGTATTCATTCATCGTCTAAATTATTTAAAACGAGTTCAATGTCGATCTAGATAAAAATAGTGGATTTATGCGTTTCATTGCTAATTCTTTACTTCCTAAAGAAGTTTGAAAATCGTCATTTTCATTTTTTTCAACAAAAGATATTGCTTTCTCGCTTATGACTGTAATGGATTTTGCCGAAAATTGTAATTTGTTCCAAGCATTCTTTAAATACATTGCTGAAATTTTTTGTGAAATGGAAATCAGGGTTCGGTAACATGGATCCAAAAAAACTTTCTTGGGTGTGTGTGTGGTAAGCTAATTTTCTTTTTTTCCCATACCTTTTCTTCTCAGCATGTCAAGGAAGTTTTCAATGTAAACATATTTTTTATTTATTTATTACAATACATATATTCAGACTTGTATGCTTGATTCTTGAGATCCGCTTGTAAGTCTTCGTCGATAATAGGACAAATAGCACAATGACAGATGTACAACCACAGAAGATAACGAAGAAAACACCCAGGGCCACGGTGGGAATCGAACCCACACTCCTACGCTCTCGAGCGAATAGCGGAGTGATGCTTTGACCACTCAGCCACGGAGCGCCCAATGTAAACATAAGCAAACATTTTAAGAAAAGTGAAATAATCGATATTAATCATAACTCAATTAGCTTTATGTTTTTAACTGATAAAACTTTCTATATTTACATAAAAAATTCTGGTATATATGCTCAGTTTAAATAATATATTAAACTACAAATGGAACCCCCCCCCTCAAGTCCCACAGGCTCCTCATAGTGTGCGATAGCAACCTAGAGCTCTAGTTGCCGGCGAGGGGGTGTTCCTGGGCGGAGTGGGTGAAGTACGTCGGGAGTGTATTCTCCTGGCAGTCACCCAAGGCGTAAAGGCCACTCCAATATGCTCAGCTAACGCCTGGGGCAATGGAGCTAAGTCGGTCCTCCACATATTTTTAGGTGCTCTGGTCAAGAGACTAACAGAGGCTGCAATTCTTCCCCATCCATGAATAGTGCAACTTATAGTTCTGATACTGCATCGGTCGTCGCGCAGTCAAAAAAGGACCGCGTTCCTGGTTTAGGCAGAGGGCCAGGTTCGAGAAGTAACTTACGGTCTTAGTGGTACAAAATGCTGATTAAAGCAGAGGTGCCAATGACATACAAACCCAACCTGTAGAAGAAGAAGAAGAACTTACGGTCTCCAAAATCTCTGAAGATCTTGCAGTTTAATGTGAATGGAATTTCAACAAGCGCAACGAGGATTAAGCTTGACCAAGTACTTGATTTGGCAATATTGAGGGAAATGAAATTGCGGATGCTCTGGCGAAAGCTGGTGCTGGCGAGGCCTCCGTTAATTTAGCTCCTCTCACTTTCACGGAGATTCACTGCAGAGAAAAAATTAAGAACAGGATGACTTGGATTGTCCCTCCGGTACATTACTGGTACCAAAGTTCCCGTCCCGGAGACTCCCTGACTAACGACTTAAGTCGTCAGGAATAAACTATTCTCGTCCGATTTCGAAGTGGACATCTTAAAACCCTAAAATTTTCTGAGGGTTCCAGAACCTTGGAAACCTGTACTAACTGCTCTGCCGAGCAGGCTTCGCCTGAACATATACTTGAATGCCTAGGGCTCTCCAGGCAGGACTTGGTGGACGACCCTCTTCTGGTTTTGGGTTATTGTAGAGTGTACAACGTCATGAACCTGGTCTAGCGCTGCTGGCCTTTGGGAGCATGCAACAACAACTACAAATTGTTATATTTCATGACTGTTTGTATATATATTTATATACATACGTACTTGTTTGTTTGTCGCTCAACGGTCATTTTTTGCACACGAGGGCTAATAAGACCGGAACCTACGGTTTAAAGTGGATTCCGAACCACAACAAACATTCGTGCCCAAGGTGGGATTCGAACCCACGAACTGTTGAACCGAAGTCAAGAGCGCTAACCATTCGTCTGCCAGTTCGGCATATACACACATATATGTTTGTTTTGCTTGGTGAGAGGTAACATTTTTTTAGGAAAGTGCCAACCAAAAGATAGACGTAGAAACTTTTTTAAAAAACTTTAAAAGGATAGTTAAACTGTATTAAAAACAAATGCTTTTCCCATGGAAACATTTGAAACCACAATATTCATGTATTTTGTTGTGATACGAAAGTTCAGTGTGTTTGTGTAATTAAATAAATGCATCCATGCATGAAGTTCAGGTTGCTTGGAAGCTTGTTGTACATATATTGGTTTGCTGTATATTTTTAGTATCGTTTTCCTCCTCAATGACTAAATCATTATTTTTTTATATTTCCTTCTTATGTGATATTGAAGAATATAAAGGGCAGCAAAAATCCTCCTCCTATAGGGCTTTCAGGCTAAAGTGATTTTGGGAAATATTACAGAGAAAGAGGGAAATTTCAATATGTGGAAAAACAGCAATATATCAAAACTAAAATAAAATTATTACAATGTTTGTTTCTTTAGTATTAAATATTACTTTGACTCATTGTATAAAATTTAAAATTTCTTTTAGAAAACAAAATCTTTTACTTAATATTTAATCCTGATAAAGTTATTTCCAAACATTTATCTGGAACAGCAATCTGATTTTGAATACCCTAAAGAACACTAGCTTTGAGTCATTTTTTAATATAGATTTAAATTTGATTTGATTTCTATCATTCTGTTTTGATTTTTAGCAAATGCTATTAAGGATGGGAACTGATTGCAGAATTTTCTTTATTTCAATACCTAATGGAAAATAATAAATATAAAAATATTGGAAATATCTTCTTTTATAAAACATAATTCACTGCATATAATATTACCAAGTATAAAAAAAAAAAAAAAAAAAAAAAAAACTGAAATGTTGAAACGATTTTAAAACAAGTTTTAATAATTTAAATTTTTTAGACTAAAGAAGAATATCAAAAAGAAATATCAAAAAGTGCATGCAACTTTATTATGAAACAATTGCTTTCCATTTGCTCAACGAATGTAAGAATTATAAATATTTGCCTGAAATAGAAATAAGTCTTTTCTTATTTTTTTAAATGTTCATGAATAATAAATATTATCCATACATTTCAGTGAATTGATATTTAATTGAAATTATTTATTACAATTACAATGTAAATGTTTCCTGTTAGAAATTATTCTAAAAATTACTCAAGATTTTATATTATTAAATAACAAAATTTTAAAATTCATTACGGTTCAAGAAATGTTTCAAATGGTTTAAAATTTCAAACAATATTGTGAGATTATAAATGCAAGATATATCAAATACAATTTAAGTGAACAGTTCAGAAATTATGATTGTGAATGACATTCCAAAAAATAGTATGCTGTCCTATGAAAAAGGGGCAATTTTTTTTTACTTTAAGGTTGACAAGAGATAGTTTCAGATTGACAAGAAACTGCTTTACATCTATTTAGTTTTGTAACTTTTAAATTCTACAAAGTATTTGAATAAGTAATTATACAATTTTTTCCACATTTTTATACATAACAATTGTTATTTTTTGTAAAAAACAATTATCAAATAGATGTGTTTATAAGGGATATATATTCAATTACAAACTAAATATGTTTTCCTTGACTGTACAAAGGGTATTAATCCTATTTATCTTGATACTATCATACTTTTTCTCAAAGTGCACTAATTTAAATTTAATTTCTCAGCATTATTTATGGATAAAGTAAGGCTTTAATTAAATTCTGTTATAAGTTTGATGATAGTAGTTATTATTAGTGAAATTTTTCCAAATTAATTTTTATTATAAAATTTATTACCTACAAAAATAAAATTATAACAGCATGACTCTAGTTTGGTTTGTTTGTCACTCAACGGTAATTTTTTGCACACGAGGGCTAATTAGACCAGGACCTACGGTTTAAAGTGGATTCCGAACCACAACAAACATCCATGCTAAATGTGGGATTCGAACCCACGAACTGTTGAGCAGAAGGCAAGAGCGCTAACCATTCGGCTGCCAACTTGGCCAGCATTACTCTTGAGATTTTGAACTCTAGATAATGTATATTTTGCTCCCACAATTTTTAAATAAACAATAAGAATTCATTGATTATCAAATCTAAATTACTAATTTTAAGCAAATTTCTGTAGAAAAAATTATAGCCTTTTTTATATAGATATCTTATTCTTTAGAGATAGAATTATTTAATTTAAAAATTGACAGGGTAACATTAATTTTACTGATTGATCAGCTTATGCTCCTTGAATTTTAATAGAGTTGAGGAATTTTAAAGCATAATTGCAAAACTCAAACAATATCTTTAAAAAATAATAAAAGAAACTAACTATTGTTACATTAAACAGTATAAACATAACATTTCTTGAAGTCTCATGAAATTGTATTATTTCTAATTATTCATTAACTTTGTAAACTTTAATCTTTATTTTCATGTTCATTATATCTATCTCAACAATGTATTTTTTAAACTGTGTTTTTTTTTGGCCCAAATTTAATCATGGTTTATAAAATCGTTATCAATGTTAATATAATTTTTGTAAAACTTAAAAAGGCCTTTAAAAATTAGTGATATTAGGCTTTATGAACACTAAAATTGCATTTAACTTGCAATTATCCTTTGAAAATCCATAATTGTTTTAATATGTTAAGTTTGACAGCTATAAAAATCTGACATTTTATGTTTGATAAAATTGTTTCACTATAAGAATTTACAATAAATTCCAAAAAATAAAAACAACTTTATGAAATTAAGCTATTTTATGAAATATTCATTAGTAAATTTATTTTTCAAAAAGTTTTGTAACATTTTGGGATGTAATTGTTTTTAAAGTAAATTTTTACTCACAGAAAATAAAGGAATTATTTATTTAAAACGATATAATTCATTAAAATTCTATAGTTTAATTTCAGCTAACTTATTGTTTAATTATATAGACCTTATACTTTAAAAATATAATAAAACTAAAAAAAAATAGAGGAATTATACATCTAAAACGATGCATAATTTTATATATGTAGAGAACTTTTTTTATTAAAAATAAAAAAAAATTACTAATTAAATATAATTTTTTTTATTTACTAAATAATTTGTAAAATAATATTTCAAGTTTTTGTGTTTGACGCATCACATCTTTAGTTGTTGCTAGAAACATATATATATATATATATATATATATATATATATATATATATATATATATATATATATATAAATTTATGAAGTAGAAAAAAATTTACATAAAGTCTAATAACACAAAATTTTATTTCAGTAACTAAGCAATTTTCTTGCTTTTGAATCATTTAATATTGACATTTCTTCAAATCTTCTCTGCTAAGAAAGAAACTGTTAAAAAGAAAAAAAAACATTAATTATTTTGTGTATCTTCTTATTCACTTCAAATAATTGTTGACTGATATTTTGTAATATCAAATACAGCAATGAACAAAATATATTTCTCTATTGCTATATTTAATAAATGATATTCTATAATGTGTAAAAACTGACAATCTAGAATTTTTATATCTACAAATAACAGTGGATATAAAATTCTCCGTCTTCCCCACAGATGCTTGGATAATTATATGACCGATGGAGAATTTGTATTAATTCTTAAAGCAATATTAACGTGAACTTTTCTTCCATGAAATATTCTAAATAAACTCTAAGACATAAAAATGACATATCTAAATAGCATTACCTGTATAAGATAATTGGTAAACATGATATATAAGTATTACAGAGTGTAAACAGTACAATAGAAAAACAAATAACTGCAGAAAATTTGGATTATATATTCAAGAGGGAGAGCTTTGCAAACAGGGCTACCTTTGATCCTTATGTTGAGAAGTTATTCGGTTTGACATAGATCAATAGAGTTAGTGAATGTCCTTTTGCCACTTTATCTAACTGGCTTGATAGATTGTCAAAATATCAATCTGGTTGGTTGGAGGGTCTTGCGCATAATGCTTAAATGTTCTCAATAAGGGAGAGACCTGATGACTTAACTAGCCAAGATAAAATTAGGCAAGCATGAACTCAAATAATAGGAACTCTCACCATGTGCAGACAAGCATTCTCTTGTTTTAATGTAAGTCCAAGCTATCATGACAGAAAGGGCTGTAAAATGAGTAGATTATTCTCCATATACCATTTTGATGTAATGTGTCTTGGATGACAACAAGGTAGGACTTAAATAAATAATTTGTCGATATCAAAACAATAACAAATATTTGTTTTGAGTACAATAGCTAAATTAAGAAAATGCAGACTATACCCCTAAAAATACAATTCAATTCTGAATCAAGTTTTTTTCAGAGAGAAACAAGAGCGTAGGAGGTTGCCATAACTGGTGCACTTTATCGCCTTTTGAACAATTTTTCAAGACGGCAACACCCTAGACCATTACTCCTAGATGAATTACTGGATTGGTATCCGATTGCTGTTCAGAGCATCTTCAGACATGTCTTCAATGATTATCAGTACTCAGCACTGAAGAAAATTTTACTCCGATCAATAACACCTCATGTCGAATGTGCTTGGCACCACTGTCACTGAGCTTGTCAGTGTAAAGAGCCCAATGGTAGTTAATGCAAAGGCGATAGGAGATTAGCCCCTTTCTCTGAACCACCTATTAATGATCTTTGTAGGCACTGAAACAACAATTGAATGTTGAATTAATAATAATGAAATCTGGGGCTGTGTGCACAACTCTGACAGTTGCTTGGTTTCCAGTTTTGTCAGGCTTATTGCTTCTTGTTTGACACTGTCTGTATTCTGCCATGTTCACCCATCCAACCAACACTGATTCAAATGTCAAGCAATTCGGTGATTAGATCAACCGGTTTCTTTGAACCAAATAATTAAGTCCTCATTCAAATGCTGACACCTGCACATATTGCTTATAAACTTGTATGCGAGGCAAAATTATTTTTTGAGTACATGAAATGAAATTCACAAAGAATTCATGAACAAAATTGAAAATTTTCCTCTTTAATATACTGCCAATTGTGCAGTTAAAATGTGCTTTAATGTCAGAAGTTCATTCACTGCCCATCAAACTAAAAATTAGCATTTTCCATAGTAACATAAATGTTTATAAATTTATATGACAAATTTATACTATTCCTTCTTGGTGCATAATTTATTTTATTTTATCTTAATGTGTACATTAATCAACACATTATCCGACCAATGGCTGAGTGGTTAGCGTTTCTGACTCTTGTGCTGTGGGTCCCGGGTTCAAATCCCGGTTTGGGCATGGATGTTACTATCTCTCTGTGTTTCTCTGTCCTTTCTTGTGTGTTGATGTATGAATGTGGCCCGCCCTATAAACCGGTCTGTGGTGGTATGACGCGGGTAATGCTACTCGCCTCCGTGACTTGGTTCACAGTTGCCCGCTGGGTAACGATAAATGAGTAGCAGTTTCCGGCCTTGTTGTGGCGAAGGGTTAGTTACCCAAATGCCCGCCGTTATTTAAAAAACATTAATCAACAGATTTTTAAAATATCTTGTTTTTATTTGACAGAAATTATATTTTTACAATTACATTAAGATTTAAATTTTAAATGAGCAGAATATTTCTCCTGCAACTTAAATTTCTTGTTTTAGTACAAAAGTATAATATTTGATAATAAGCTGTGAAAAACCCATTTATTTTACACATGAAAGACTAATTTTTGGGCTAGATAATTAAGAAAAAAAATTTATGCAAATAAAATTGCAATTTCTGTGGTGAGAAAATAATAAAAAATTATAAATTATTTAAATGATCAGAAAAAAACCATGAAAGATAAGGGTATTTAAAGATATGTCCAATCACATAGTTAAAAAATAGAAATATCATATTGAATTAAAACTTTTATAAATGAACATTTTCTGAAATAATTTCAGCAAAATAAACTGTAAGATAGGATTTTATTATTTCTTTTAAATAGGCATGCTAAGGCCTTGGTTAATGAATTAAAATGATTATAAATAAAGCAATAAAAATTTTCATTTCTTTTGATGTTTGAATTGCAGATAGAATTTTGTTTTTGTTCTTATAAATGCTAAGGTTGTTCATCTTAAAATACCACTTTAAAAAGAGATTAATCATATTTATGTGCAATAGTAAAATGATTATTTCCATAATATATATAAAAAATTTACTTTTACAGAAATTGTCTTATAATAATGTAAATGTATTAAAAAAATACTTAAAAGCAACTAACTTGTATTTTGATCCACCCATTGCAAAGCATCCATATGAGCATTGAGGATCTTTGCAATCTGTTGCACCTGCAATTTTACAAAATATATATTTATGAAAAATGAAGATTAGTAAAGGAAAATTTAAATTCAGTAATAATATTATATGTACATAAATATATCTGTAACTAAATAGGTTATATATATTTGAAGTTAAAACAAACTTTCATAAAGGATCATTTAAGAGTTTCTCAATTACTCTATAAAATTAAAACTGAAACTTGGCAATTCATTTGAATTTTTGAAAATACTTTCAAAAATTTTCATGAATTTGTTTTTAAACTAAAAAATTAAACTTTAGAAAATAATAATTTTTGATTACATGATTGGACTAGAAATAAGAAAATACACATATATTTGTTTGATATCACTTTTTTCTGATATATTTCAAGAGAGAAAATTTTTTTATAAAATATGTGCCTACCTAGAATAATTGCATTTTTGCAACTTTAATATATTTAACTGATGTTTTGATGAAATTTTATCACTTTCACATCTTTGGCATTTAAAATATGAATGACAGAGCATTACTAATATTTAGTCAGCAAAATTTTTTGTTGACTAACAAATTGATTCTCCCACAATATGATATCACACAGTGGTTAATTAACTAATGCAGGTACTCAATGTCAATGGAAAGAATGGTATTGCATTTCAAAATGAAATTTTCTTTTACAAAATGATACCATAAACATTTAACATAATTCTTCTCAATAGTCTCATTTTATATTAACTTGCTCTATGAAACTTTTTAAATAGTATAATGACAAATCTCTAATACATGTATGTATACATAATGAAAACAAGTAATATAATTCTAATTGAAATATTTTTTAGTTTAATAAATGTGACACAAGCATTATAACAAGAATATTAAAAAAAACATTCTTTTAACATACATATTTGATTAAAAAAAATTTGTGATTTATTTTTTAAAATTATTTAAAACTTCCAGCTGTTATTAAGAACACAAGTATGCACACGGAAATAATTAGTTTTAGTATTTAATTTTTATTTAATTTGAGGAAATTTTAAAAAAAATTTAATTATGCTTTTGAATCTTTAATATATTGTGTGGTATTCCTTGGTGCACAAAAAGATTTTTTTTTTAAAAAATAAAAACATTTAATAAAACAAAAATTAAAATTAATATAAATAGCAATTTCTATATTAAGTAAATAAAACTTACAGGATCATTATCACCTTGAATTCTGTTTTCTGAATTCACATGTTGAATTACTTCCCGAATATCTTCAGACATCCTTTCCAAGTGATTTTTAATATTCTCAGCAAGATGATAGCTATGAATAATAATTAATTAAATTATTAGTAGTTAAAAATTTACCTAAAATTTTTGTAGTTTAACTTATGTAAATAATTTTAACTTCAATTGAAAGAAAATAAAATATTGTTTCATAAACTTTTAACTCCTATGACCTAATTATGTGAATCATTTTACCTCAACAGCCGATAATTATTTTTCTATTTCTATTTTAAAATTAACACATTTAGCTATTTATTGGTTTGAATGATGCTCTAAAATCACTTTTTGGCTATTTATTAAAATAAATGTTCAATATGTTCACATTAAATGACATGTTAGGAATTAATTTGTATATTTTCATTAAAAAAAGGTTACAGATATTATCACATTTTAAGTATTCCATTTGCACATAAAGGAAATATCATATATTTGGTTTAATGAAGGCATGACCAACAACTTTGCAATAATTATTTTGGGAATCTAGAAATGATTGTAAATGGATATAAGTAAAAAATAATTACAAGTCAGTACGATAATGCAACAAAATTACTTTTTCTTAAATAAGGTTAAATTTTTTCTCCATTGAAGTGATTGAATTTGAATGTTATTCGTATAAAATTCCATTTTGTGGGGCATTTAAAAATGTATGCCAATGATACATTGGTGTATTATTAATACTTTTGATAAAGACAATACAGATATTCAAATTAATATTAGACCATTTGTCAATGTTACTTGTGCAGAATACTAAAATAAGCTCAACCAGATTATGGCTCTAGCTTATCAAAGTTTTATAAAAGAATTTAATTTAGGTATACATTTTTATCAGCTCAAATTATATAATAAATACATTCTTGATATCTCCCACCCAAGAAATATTTGATTTTCTGATCAGATAAATTTTAATTGTTAATTTTTTTCATTTCAATTAAACAAAATAATGATAATTAATAAAGTATGTACATCTTAGTCAAATTACTGATATTATTAACAAAGATTTTATTAAAAGAAATTGGTTTGATGCCTTTTATAAATTTTTGTTAAATTCTGTTTATTTCACCTCATGTTATAACAATGAATTTTAATTTTTCTTTATAAAAAATTTTTTTTACCACTAATAAAACTTGAAATATATAACTAATATTGACTATGGGACTCAGAAAAAATATGAAGGTAAATAATCAATCATAAAATTAATGTTTACCTTGCAAAAAAAATTTTTTTAACAAAATCAAGATAACCTGCATACCATAAATATAATAACCACTTCTATATCAAAAATAAACACTAAAGTAAAACAAGACTTAATACTTACATATGATCTCTTACGAAATCAACATGCTCTTGAACATCAATATTTTCAGCAGATTCAATACTTTTTTCAAGTGGCAACAAAAGTTCTTCCAGATCAGACTGCTGAACAAATATAAAATCCAATTCTGAATCCAAACATTTATAATCATGTTTAACTCTTTCAACAGCATCATTCAGAAAAGTTATCTATTAAGATATGACTAAATATTATTAAAATAAGACCAAAATAATCAATTCAAAGAAATTTTAAATAATAATTTCAGTCCTCTCTCTTTATAATATTAATCATTTTCTTAAAGAATTTTTAACAATGTTTAAAAAACTTATATTTAAGTAACATGATTAGTTTTCTAATTATTTCCAAGAATTTTTGGGAAAAAAATCCATCATTACTTTTTTAATAATTTGCAATATACTAAATACAATAAGTTTAAAAACTGAATTTAATTACATTGAAAATACAGTTAGTTTTAATATATTAATTATATTTAACACGTTATTGTTGGGATATTTAACATGTTAATTACAATATTTACTATTATATTCAACATATATATTTATGTATGATGAATGTAAAATAAAATTTTACAAACTAATTTACTTTTGATTCTGACTTAAATATTTTGCTGAATAATAATTTAAAATATTGTATTTTCCTACACATAATTCATGGATTTGTGTTATAAAGTTTTGAATTTTGTTATGCATGTTATATACTCTCACAGATAATGTGATAAAAAACATTCTCATCAGAAAAGCTTGCAATAAGTTTTGAAAAAAATGCAGTTTGTTTGATAAGAACAAATAACAGATTGTGCCACAACTTGTCTGACTAATTTTGTCCATACTCAGCTTTGTCCTAACACGTTCAAGAAGGAATTCAGTTCCTTGCAAAGATATTACAGTTGCAAAAACAGTTATCATTATTTTGCATTTTATCTAGACTTATTTTGTTCCAAAATTGTTCAAGTTTGTAATTGTCATTTTAATTAGCATTCTAAATTAAATGCTATAGAGAAAGGAAATAAAAATGGTGATAAATGTTTTAAAGTAATATAAAAAAAGCATGCACTGTTCGAAAGAAAAAAATATATCCAATATGCAGTTTGAAAATAATTTATTTCTTTCATTTATTTAATAACGAAACAAATTTAATGCATAGCCTTGTTTTAAAAGTTAATATAAAATAAAAATTGGCGCATTTAGCTTTTCAGAATCATCGCTCTTGATGGATCTTGTGCTTACATCAGTTTATCACGCTATGTGATGAAGTGGACTTATAATCTTCCTTCCTCTATATCAGATATTCAGATCTTTTTTATAATGTATTTTCTGTACACTTTATTAAATTTTTAATCATACTGATTATTTTTTTTATTTTATATGACATCCACATTATCAGCAGTATATATATTTGACTATTCACCAAAAAAATCAACATGGATTATGTCACATTTTCTCCCTTTTACTTGGAAAAAAATCTAGCAGATAATATGTCACTGCTGATTATATACAGGAAAATATGGTAATTAGAATTCTAAAATAGATCAGCTACTTTTCATATATAAACTTTTTTCTAAAAATTCCATCAAATATCACTTTAATTTTTAAATACTTTCTTTGAATTTAAGTGTACAAAGAACACAAAATGTTTTTTGTACACTTAAATTTGGAATATTTTAGATTCAGAATATTTTCAAAAAATATAATTTAATGTACAACAATTTTTATTCTGAAAACCAAATTAATTTTCTTAAATACTCTTACAATTTTAAAATATATTTTTCATTGGAATTTTAGTAAGTTCTTTGTTTACTTCCTTTTTTAATTTACATTACCCTACATCATTTTTATAAGTACTTTTTTTAAATATTGTTATTTTATAAAATTAAAATTAATTACAGAATAAATACTTGGCAACTTTAAGTTTACAGATAATCAAAATATTAATTCAAATCTTAGAACATAAAAACAAAGTTACATTTTTATTTGGTATACTAATATTTTTGGTAATTATACCATTAAATGATGAAACCACACTTTTAAACCTAAAACATTGAAAAACTGCATTACATAAGTGAGAAATGAAGTTCATATAATCATATAATTATAACAAGTTTATTGCTGGTCCTGCACATTATTTGAAATATGTGTTAAGTAGACAATAATACACTAGTGTATGATGTTGGTTGACATCACAGTAGTCAATCATACGAGTAGATTCATGGCGAATGAGATGAATCTCTACAGTTATTTTTCACTGCATTTGGCTTTATGTTTTAGATTTGTCTGCTGGTGTTGTCATTAAATAAAGGTTATGAAAGCACATGATTGAAGCTAGTTATGAAAGCATTTGGTTTCAAATTCATATTAGTAATGAAATTCCCATAATATTTTTTACAAAAGGTATCTATTAACTGCACACTCATCCTCAAACGCCAAGCAATGAAATGTGTTAACATTTTACAGCATTTTCCACAATTAGAACAGGATTCTGGAGAAAATCCTTAGCAAACTCAACTAGTTATTGCACTTGTGGAGCCAAAAAACATCAAACAGCTAAAATGAATTGCAAATTAAGAATCCCATTTAAAGCACCTTTCCTCTTTAAATACTTTATAAAACATTCTTAAAAGAAACTAATATTGAAAAACACAAAAATATAAAACCATTGGGTAGCAGCATTAACATCTCTTCTCAACTAATGAAGTACTATCATAAAAACATACATGTAACAATTTGCAGTACATGTTTTCTATAAATTAAAAAATTACCATAACTTAGCAGCTATAAATTCTATATATGCCTAAAAAATTATCAGAGTCAAACTTCAGATATAAATTAGGAGCAATAAAATAATAATAAATTGATTTTCTGAATGGAATGAAAAAACATCTTGAAATATCAACAAAGTGTAGTAAAGATTTAAACATATAGTTCCTTTAACCAATAAAATAAAAAAAAATATATTCAAATCACTAGAGTTATAAAAACACTAGTAAAAGTATTAAATGTGAAAAATATAAAATTAATTTTGCTATTATTCCTTTTGTTCCAATTCCATTTTTTTATATTTTAGAATTACACATTCTTTATTACTATTAAATTATTTGAATAAACAAATTAAAATATATTCACATAAGTGTATATAGATAATTGAATAAAAATCTGTAATTTGTTAAATTGTATACTTAAGAAATCTGTTCAAATTATTAAACATGAATGAGGAATTCAAAATAGTGGTGATTGTCACCTATTGCAAACCAATAACTAATACTTTTGCTTTCTTATCTTTCAACACTATTAAATGTAAAACCATGCTGCATTATTCCTGCAATGTAATAATCATTTACATATGTCATCATTAAATATTTTTGTTGTGCATCAACATTAAATAACCTTCTGATCAATGCCCTGTAACATATATATTTTATAAAGTTAAAAATTAATTTTGACTTTACTTCACCTATAAGTTTTTTATTTCTTAATACCAAGATATGCAAAAGACACAAATATATCACACAGTTGATAGAATTCGAGATAAAATATTTATTGAATTATTGCAAGATTATTGTAGGATTGTTTATTTCATGTGCTGCTCAATAGTAACTTTTTACAAGAGATCTAATTAGAAGAGGAATTACAATATAAAGTGGTTTCCAAACCATTACAGACATTAAAGCATAAAATAGGAATCAAACCCATGACTTGTTGCAGCGAAGACCAGAATTATTTGCTAGTTACAAGGAAGAACTGCAAGACATATCACATAAATCCCTTGGTCAAATAATATTAACTACAAATTTAGAATAAACTACCAACATAGACAACAAAATAAATGTTTAGAATAGATTTTATTCATTTTAGGATAATTCATAATTTTCAAACAATTCCTTTGCATAAAAATATTTCTCTTTTTTTACAGAAAGACACATTGTTTTGTTAGAAATTCTAAAATATGAGTCATTTGTAAAAAATATATTTAATGATGGATGGATGAATTTTTTAACAATTTATATGATTTCAATATATTTAAATAATACAAAATATACATGATAAAAAAGTAATATTTAATTTTTTATAAATAAAAAAATAGAACTTTTTACATAATACTCTCTATTTTATAAAATTTATAAAAAAAAGCATAAAATTTGAAAAAAATATTTTACTTTTTCACCATTAGCAATTAGAAATTGATCCCAAGCATTAACTTGAGATGCTTGATTTAGTAAAACTTTTTCTTGCTCTTTAAACTCTACTTTCCATTTGTTTATGATATCCTCTAATTGTAGGAAGTTCATTGTAGTGACAGAAGCAGTACTTGGTGTACTGAAATTAAATTGGTGTACAAAGCTTCAATTAAAATAAAAGATTTAAATTTTTATTTTTATAATTCTTTAAAATTTCATAATTTAATTTCAACAAACTCAGTGTTTAATTATATAGTGCATATATTTTAACAATGTATACATGAGAATTTGTGTTCTCAAGAAACAAAATTCAGGAGTCATTAAATTTTTCAATGGACCTAAATTCATATAACTAAATTAAACTTCATTTTTGTTTCACCTGCTATTTATAGTCAAATATATCTTTAATTATCAACACCTATTTTTCAATTATAACCTTAAATGATAGAAATAAATATTTGTAAAAATTAGCAAGGGCATTTTTGATTTAAATTTATTTATAAAAAATACATTAAACAAGTCTAGTTAAAATAAAAACAAATTCACCAAAACCATTTAATATTGTTTAGATTAATTGCTGAAATACAATACATGCTGGTAATTTTGATTTTTAAATTTATTTACACAGTTTTTTATATTAGTTTACAGGATGCACTTGTTGTATAATTTCTATTAATATATAAACAACCAAAATTATGATTACAGAATAATTTAATTATTTCTTGTATAGTTTAATTTAAATTATTTCTTTTTTAATCATTACTATTTAATAAAAAAATTATAAAATTTTCTTCCATTTTATGCTTCTTAAATATAACATACTAATTTTCAACATATTCATTTTTTTAGTTCAATAGATTATTACAAATTTTTGTTATTCATATAGATTAGAAATTGATCCTGTTATTAATTAATTTTTTTCCCCATCTTTATCTGATACAATGTGTATTCAGATGAGGATATAACTACCTTAAATCAGAAAATTCAGAATATGGCTGTAAAATAACTAAGTTTTTAAAACTAAATTTTGTTTTGCATAATACTCGAATTGATTACAGAATAATTTAATTATTTCTTGTATAGTTTAATTTAAATTATTTCTTTTTTAATCATTACTATTTAATAAAAAATTATAAAATTTTCTTCCATTTTATGCTTCTTAAATATAACATACTAATTTTCAACATATTCATTTTTTTAGTTCAATAGATTATTACAAATTTTTGTTATTCATATAGATTAGAAATTGATCCTGTTATTAATTAATTTTTTTCCCCATCTTTATCTGATACAATGTGTATTCAGATGAGGATATAACTACCTTAAATCAGAAAATTCAGAATATGGCTGTAAAATAACTAAGTTTTTAAAACTAAATTTTGTTTTGCATAATACTCGTATAACAAAAATCAAGTAAAGCATGAAATTTGAATTGAAAATAACAAGAATAAATTAAATAAAAATTTATATTTTTCAATTTTTTTCAAAAATATATTAAAATAATATCAAATCAAATGTAAACTTATTTTTGTAAAGTATAGATATGTGGATAATTGTTTGATAACTTAATTACTGTGCACAGCTAATACAAACACTGCGAGTATAACACTTTTATAAATAAAAATTAAAAGTTTTTAATATAAATATTTTAATTTTATTAAGATTTTAAGTCTTTAATACTTTGCAATAATTTTAAGAAAATGATTATCAAAATCAAACAATATATTATAATTTGCAGATTAATATGAAATACAGTAATTCAAAACAATTAAAAAAGAAATGCAATGCTTTACAAAATATTACAAGGGATACCAAAACTATATAATAGTTACAAATATAAAATTTACTTTCATCAAAAATAATACAAGAAATAATCACTAATTGCATTAGTGTTAAAGATAATAATATCAAACACAATTTAAAAGATATGAAGCTCCACACAATGTGTAATATAAAATAAATTATATAAAACTATAATTAAAAGCTTACACAGTTGTTGTAGTATTAAGCACTGCTGATGTGATAGCAGATGATACAGAGGATGCTGAAGATAAAGTTGCTGCTGCCCCAAAAATAAATGGCTTTGTAGTAGTTGCTTTTGAAGTCTAATGATCGCAAAGGAAATTCAACAGATGATGTAGTATTTGAAACACAACTGGTAGATGGGGTAAGTGAAAATGATAATAAAAAAATACTGAGATAATAGATTTATAAAAGAGATATTAATCAGCAATAAAATTTACACAGGAGCAAAATCTAACACTTTCTAAATTTTCTACCTTCCTCTAAGAAACAGCATTTCTGAAGAAAAAACTAAAATATGCATTTACTCCTCCACTAACAGCACACATTCTTTATGTTATATTGTTCCTTTGCTAACAGAAAATTTTGTATGATATATTGCAAAAATACAATTATGAACTGTACACCTTCACTTAACAGCAAGGAAAGAGTTTAATTTAAATTTTCTTAAGCAAATAATTTTAAATAATTATTTGAAAATATTATTTATGAAATTTAAATATTAAATATAATAAAATACAAAATATTAACAAAAACAATTTTAATTTCACTTAAAAAGCTAAACTATAAAATAAGAAATTATAAAAACAATAATAATTATAATACAAAAATTAAGCTTTAAATTTAATTTTATCTAAATATAAGCATTTTCATAAATAATGGTTACATTATAATAAATAAATAAAACTCTGAAACTTATTGTTCCTAAAAATTAGAAAATATATTTCCCCAAAGCGACTATTTAAAATTTCTGTAATCAAAATGTCATAGTTGTGACATTTGAAC